>PVHT021183693.1:50839748-50947946 GCA_004024745.2 Catagonus wagneri
TTACCTTTTCAAAGAACCAGCTCTTGGATTTATTGATTTTTTCTATTGTTTTTTGAATTTCTATTTTATTGATTTCCTCTCTGATCTTAATGATTTCCTTCCTTCTGCTGACTTTAGGGTGTTTTTGTTCTTCTTTTTCTAATTCATTTAGGTGATGGGTTAGGTTGTCGATTTGAGATTTTTCTTCTTTTTTGAGGAAGTCCTGTAATGCTATGAACTTCCCTGTAAGCACCGCTTTTGCGGCATCCCATAGATTTGGGGTTGTTGTGTCTTCATTCTCATTTGTTTCAATGTATTTTTGTATTTCTTTCTTAATTTCCTCATTGACCCATTCGTTTTTTAGAAGCATGTTGTTTAGTCTCCATGTAGTTTGTTTTCTCTCATTTCCTTTCCTGTGGTTGATTTCTAGTTTCATGCCCTTGTGGTCAGAGAAGATACTTGAGATAATTTCTATACTCTTAAATTTGTTGATGTTAGCTCTATGCCCCAGTATGTGGTCTATCCTTGAGAATGTTCCATGTGCATTTGAGAAGAATGTATATTCTGATTTTTTTGGATGTAATTCCCTGAAAATGTCAGTTAGGTCTAATTTTTCTATTGTGTCATTTAGGATCTCTGTTGCCTTACTGATTTTCTTCCTAGAGGATCTGTCCATTGATGAGAGTGGAGTGTTAAAGTCTCCTACAATTATTGTATTGCCATCTGTTTCTCCTTTTATGTCTGATAGTACTTGTTGTAGGTACCTGGGTGCTCCTATGTTGGGGGCATATATATTGACAATTGTAATATCCTTTTCTTGAATGGATCCTTTAACCATTAAGTAATGTCCTTCTTTGTCTTTCTTTATGACTTTCACCTTAAAGTCTATTTGTCTGATATAAGTATTGCCACTCCTGCTTTCCTTTCTTGTCCATTGGCATGAAAAGTCTTTCCCCATGCCCTTACTTTCAATCTTTCTGTGTCCTTTGCTCTATGGTGAGTCTCTTGTAGGCATCAGGTTGCAGGGTTTTGCTTATTTATCCATTCTGCCACTCTGTGTCTTTTGATTGGAGCATTTAGACCATTGACATTTAAGGTGATTATTGATAGATATGTATTTATTGCCATTTTAGATCTTATTTCCAGTTGATTCTATGTTTCTCTTTTCTTCTTTTCTATTTTTGGATGGATGGGTTCCAATTTTTCTATACTTACCTTTTTTTTCCTTTCAGTATTTGTGGGTTAGATGTCCTGTTTTGATTTGTGGTTGCCCTGTTTTTTAAGTATGTTAACACCTTCTTATATCTGCTTGCTGTGGCCTGATAACCATATAGGCTAAAACACATCATTAATAAAAGAAAATAGAAAGAAAAAAAAGACTAGAGAAAAAAAAGTTGTTTTTTTTTCCTTAAAGTTAAAAAAAACAGAAAAAAAAAGAAATAGTCTACGTTTTCCTACTTTCCCTCCCCACAGTGTATGAGGTTGTTGTCTCTTTTTTCTTTTGTAAATTATTTTATTTTCACTAATTTATTTATTTTTGCATCTTCATATTTCGATCTGCATGTGGGCTTATTTGAATGATTGCTTTCTAATTGTGGTTTCCTCCATTCTAATTCTTATTTTTTACTTTCTTTTTTTTAATAGGAACCTTTTCAGCATTTCTTTTAGAAAGGGTTTAGTATTGCTGTACTCTTTCAGCTTTTGTTTGTTGGGGAAATTTTTTATTTCCCCTTCTATTTTAAATGATACTCTTGCTGGGTAGAGTATTCTGGGTTGCAGGCCATTTCCTTTCAGCACTTTAAATATATCTTGCCATTCCCTTCTAGCCTGTAATGTTTCTGTAGAGAAATCAGCTGACAGCCTTATGGGGGATCCCTTATACTTAATGCTTTGCTTTTGCTGCCTTTAGGATCCTCTCTTTATCTTTAATTCTTGCCATATTTAATATAATATGCCTTGGTGTGGGTCTGTTTGGGTTCAGCTTGTTTGGGGCCCTCTGTGCATCCTGTATCTTGATGTCAGATTCCTTCAGATTTGGAAAGTTTTCAGACATAATTTCTTCAAATATTTTTTCAATGCCCTTTTCTTTTTCTGCTCCTTCTGGAATTCCTATTATGCGTAGATTGGGCCACTTTATATTATCCCATAGATCTCTTATATTGATATTGCTTTCATGTTTTTTAATTTGATTTTCTGTCTGCTGTCCTAATTGCGTGATTTCCATTATTCTATCTTCTACATCACTAATTCGTTCCTCTGCATTACTCAAACAGCTCTTTATTGCCTTTAGCTCAGTTTGCATCTCTGCAAATGAGTTTTCTAGCTTTTCTTGGCTCTTCCATATGTTTTCTAGCTCCTTTCTAAAGGACTCTGCATTGCTGTTTGCATCTTCTCTTAATTTCTGGATATTCCTCCTTAATTCTTCAAGTATTTTCATTACCTCCCTTCTGAACTCCATTTCTGACAGACTGTAGAGGTCTGTCATTGTTGGCTGCTTTAAATGACTTGTCCTGTTCTTTTAACTGGGAATGGTTTTTGAGCTTCTTCATCTTGCTTGTGGTTTTCTCTTTCTGTGAGTTTGGGGAAGCCACGCTGTAGACTTGGAAGGCTACTTCTAGGGAGGAGCTCCCCTTTGTATTTTTTGGTGGGGTTACTATTTATTTTTGGTGTAGGAGTTTGACTATTTGCTGTCTATTTCTTTGGAATGAGCTGGCTGTAATCTCAGTGGTACTCTGAGTGTTCTCTGTGAGAGTGTAGGAATGGCTAAGGTCGGCAGTTGGTGCCTAGTCTCTTTGCTCTCAATTGCAGAAAGGTGGCGCTGTCCACTCCTAGTTGCCCGGCCCTGGGAAGTGGTCGTGAGCTCTAGGCAGATCTGTCAGGTGTCTTGAGCATTTGGCAGTAGCAGCAGCAGGAAGTATGATTTCCCCAGGGAGTGAGAGCCACGGAAGTTAGTGTTTGATTGCAAAGTCCTCTTTGAGGTGATTGAAACCACAAGAGGTACCTGTCAGAGGCTGGCTCAGCAGGCTGGCATTTGTTCCTTCCGCTGAAGCTTGCTCGTCAGTTGGGGCGGTTTCCTGACTCCAGTGGCTGGCACTGGCCCCGCTCCTCTGCAAAAGCTAGCTCCGTGTGGTCGCGTACTGCTCCGCCCGTCAGAGCTACCAACTCTGTAGGCTGGCACAGTCACCTAGGTCCGTGGACCAGCACAGGGCCCACCACCTCCGCCGATGCTGGCTGGCGCAGGCACCTGGGTCCACAACCTGGCACAGTGCTCCACCCACAGGCTTCAAGGCACAGGCTCCACCCCCGCTGCCGCAGCTGCAGCCTCTACTGGCTCCTCCCTGTTGATTAGAGCATTTAATCCATGTATATTCAGTGTAATTATGGAAATGTATGTTTTATTCCCATATTCTTAATTGTTTCTTATTTGTTATTTTAGGTCTTTTTAAATTACCTATCTCTTTTGTTTTCCTCTTGTGATTTGGTGACTATTTTTAGTGTTGTTTTTGGTTTGAAGTTCCCATTAGATTTTGATGTAGCAGTCAGTATATGTATAGGACTTTTTTTTTTTTTTAGGTTGCTGGTCTCTTAATTTCAAATATATATTCAGCATTCCACATTTGTGTTCTACTCTTCTCACAGTTGCTACTTTTGATAACAAATTTGTGGATGATTTCCTACTTTTATTTTTGCCTTTACTGGTGAGCTTTCCCACGTGGAATTTTCTTGTGTCTAGTTTTGTGGCTAGAGAAGTTCCTTTAGCAGTTGTAAAGCTGGCTTGGCAATACTGAATTCCCTTAGGTTTCACTTGTCTGAAAAACTTGATTTCTCCTTCAAAATATGAACCAGACCCTTGCTGTGTAGAGTATTCTTGATTGTAGTTTTTTTATCACTTCATATCATGCCACAATTCTGGCCTGCAGAGTTTCTGCTGAAAAATCTGCTTATAACCTTACCAGGTTTCCCTTGTATATTATTTACTGCTTTTTCCTTGTAGCTTCTAATATTTTTTCTTTGTCTTCAGTTTTTGTCAGTTTGATTAATATGTCTTGATGTGTTCCTCTTTGAATTTCTCCTATCGGGGACTCTCTGTGCTTCCTGGACTTGAATGAATGTTTTCCTTTCCCATGTTAGGTAAGTTTTGGGCCAAGAGCTCTTCAAATATTTTCTCAGACCCCTTTTCTCTCACTTTTCCTTCTGGGACTCCTAGAATGTGAATATTTGTAGGTTTAATGTTGTCCCAGAGGTCTCTTAGACTGTCCTCATTTCTTTTCTTTTCTTTTTTCTTTATTCTCTTCCATAGTAGTAATTTCCACTCTTCCATCTTCCTGTTCACTGCCTCACTTATTCTGCTATTGATTCTTTCTAGGTTATTTTTCATTTCAATTACTATATTACTTAATCTTGGCTAGTTCTTTAAGTCTTCTAGATCTTTTTAAAATATCTCTTGTAACCACTCAGTCTTTGCCTGCATTCTTTTTCCAAGATCTTGGATCATTTTTACCATCATTACTCTGAATTCATATGCAGGTAGATTGCCTATACCATCTTCATGTGATTGTTTTTGTAGATTTTTATTTTGTCCCTTCATTAGAAGTGTATTTTTCTGCTGCCCCATTTTGAGAAGGGAAGTGGGATTGGACAGGCCAGATAATGATGAGCAGAAGTCATGGCAAGCAAACCCACCCAGAAGAGAGGTGGGCCAGGGATGGGACATGCAGACTCACTCCAGCGGGAGTGGGCAGGCTAGAGGACAGAGCGAGCATTTGCACCCAGAAATGGGGTTGGATAGGGATCAGGTACACAGGTGCTCACTCTGATGGGAGTGGGTGGGCCAGAGAATGCGACAAACAATCTTGCCCAGAAGAGAGGCAGGCCAGAAATCAGGCACACAGGTCCACTCAGATGGGAAGAATGGGACAGTGAGTGGTCCAGGCAAGCAGACTATTTCTGGCAGAAGCCTACCCTGGGGCCCACAGAGGGTTGCTTGGGAAAGGGGGATGCAGTGTATGTCCCGCCCATCACATACCACTCAACAATGGCATTATGCCTCCCTGGCTACCCAGGCTTCTTCCTTGAACATTCATGGTTATGTTACTCTGTCCTCCAGCCCCTTCTGGGTGCTTTTGCACAACCAGTTGCAGTTCTGTCCCCAAGTATGTTCTCTAAACCTCACATTTCAGCACCTTCCCAGGGGTATAGTCTTGACTTCTTTCTTTCCTTTTTCTCTTTTTTCCCCTTCTCCTACCAGTTACATCGAAATCTGCCTTATCCTTGCAGGTGTTTCAGTTCTTCTGCCAGTGTTCAGTATGTGTCCTATAAGGATTGTTCCGTTTGTAGTTGTATCCCCAGTGAATTTGTGGGAAGGAATAGCTTCATGTCCTCCTTTTCTGTACCATCTTGATCGCTCCCTAGGGGAAGTTTTGAAGAAATTAAACATACCTTTAACCTTATCACCTAGATTTTACCTAAGAAATCTTATGTTTACAAAAACACCGTCAAAAATGTTCATAACCGTCTATTCATAATAAAACTCAAAACAACATAGATGACAATGAAAAAATCGCGTTTAGTAAAACAGAAGACACCACAAAAATAAATACTGTATCATTCCAGCTATAAGATAATGATGAGCAGGCAGCACTAATTTCTGTTGGTAAAAGTCAAAAACTGGTTGCTAGTGATTTTACTGACTGTGATAAAGAGGCAAAAGGAGATTACTATGTTGGTTGGTGGAAAAGGTATGTTTGGGGTTGTAGTTTCATGGGTGTATATAGTGGTTGAAAATCCTTCCAACTGACCCTTTAAATTTTTACATTTTATTACTTTAAGTTATACTGTAATTTAAACTTTAAAAATAATTTACAGCATGAGAAGGGAAGTTAGTTGTAAGGAATGGATGTTTTAAAAAGAAATGTAGGGTGAATTAGCTAGTTATTTAGTGAAATAAAATTAGCTTAGAGTCTCACTTCACACCATGTGTCAAAATAAATTTTCATTTGGCTTAGGTTTAGGTGTGAAAAACTCAAAACAAAAATAGATGTTTTTTAAATTGTCCGTGTGGGGACACTTTATATGGGTCACTGACATACTGTTCTAATATGTTAGACTGACCAACACAACCTGGTTCACCCGGAACTTTCCCAATTTTAGCCTTGAAAGTCCCATCCTGGAAACTCCTTTAGGCTCAGCTTTAAAACTGGAAGTCCCAGAGCGTCCAGGCCAATTGCTTGCCCTAATGTTACTATAAGTTAAATATAGACTTCTCTTTGTTAGTATGCATCAATAATCTTAAGTTTTTGTAATGGTTACTAAATTTCTCTAAGTAAATACTCTGAGAGAGGAATGAGGAAACAACATGAGAAAAGATATGCAAAACTAAAAACCCTGGGAGTTCCCTAGTGGTGCAGTGGGTTAGGGGTCTGGCATCACTGCTGTGGCTTGGGTCACTGCTATGGTGTGGGTTCAATCCCTGGCCCTGGAATACTTATTTAAGTACCTTTTTACACAAAATTTATCTATTTTCAATCCTCAGCCTGTATCAAGATCTAAGATCTCAAACCTTACTAAAAAAACAAATTCCTGGATTCCATCCCCAAAGTTTTTGATTCAGTATGCTTCGAATAGGATCTGATAATTTGTATCTCTAACAAGTTTCCATAAGATACTGATGTTGCTTTTCCTGGGACCAACCCTGTGAACCCCTATTCTAAAGACATCGCTGTTATTCATTTTCTTTCTTTCTTTTTTTTTTGTCTTTTTGCCTTTTTCTAGGCCCGCACCTGTGGCATATGGAGGTTCCCAGGCTAGGGGTCTTACAGGAGCTGTAGCTGCCAGCCTACACCACAGCCACAGCAATGCGGAATCCGAACCATGTCTGCAACCTACACCACAGCTCACGGCAACGCTGGATCCTTAACCCACTGAGCGATGCCAGGGATCGAACCCACAACCTCATGGTTCCTAGTTGGATTCGTCAACAACTGAGCCACGACGGGAACTCCTGTTGTTAATTTTCTTAATGATAACCCACAATACTGAGGAAAGTGTAAATAACTTATTTAGGAAGCAAGGAAGTAAATAATAAGTAAATATGAACAGTAATATTTTATAAAATATTCACTTTGATATATTCAATTTTGTTTGAGAAAGAAGCTTTTGAAGGTAAAGATTTAGAACAAATCTTGAGTACTGCATTTTTCAATATGGTATGAATGAAGTTTTAAATTACTATTATTTCCAAATATGCCAAGCATAGTGGAAAATACAGTTGCTATTCACTGAAAATTTAAAATCATGGAAAGTGACCCAAGAGACTTCAACAAAATTTTCTCCTCCATACAAGCAATAAGAAGAGTGGACAGAATTGTTAGAATAAATTTCTTCAGAACTCTGGAAATTAATCTAAGACTTACAGCAATTCAGGAAAGGTTTACTCAAGAGTGTTGCTGAATCTCTGTGAGAGTGAGCTTTGTGGAGTTTTAATGTGCCCAGATCCAATCCCTTGTTCTCCATCTCCATATTTGCCTTGAATAATAGCCCACATTTACAGTGAATGAGCATCTTTTCAAAAGAACTGTCATAATTTGCCCTCTCTGGTGGTTCTTGGAACATTTTATTTTCCAGATTCTGTATTTGACCTGATTCAAAGCTCCACCGGGGCAAAAGCCTTTTCCTTTGGGGTAATTGCCAAACCATTTACATACACATTATGGTTCCCTGAGACAATGAATAACAGTTGGGGCTAACCACAGACTGATCAAAAAATTAAAAAGAAAAACTAGAGGGTGAAATCTCCTTAGGGCCTTTGAAAAGCTCTGACTTATTCTTTGGTATCTATGAGGACACATAAATGTCCTAGACTATGTGCCACTCAGGAAAGACCTGAAAAGGCTCTAAATTCTCACCCTCTGGCTGTACATGAGGTTCTGTGCAAGAAGGAAGTGAAGATTAAGGCAGAGTTGTCTAGCTGAGTGTTGACAGCATTACTCAACATGCACACAGCCTATCAACAAAGAGTCTAGGCATTTAAGGAGATCTCTCTCCACTCATTACCTGACCATTGAGCTGACCAGGCAGAGACTTCAGTGGCATATAAAACGGACAATACAAACTCTACAGAATTGAGAAAAGTCACCAAACAACTGTAGCAAACTGTAACATTAATGAGCCCTTCTGAATAGGATAGATATGCTTTCCAGAATTGCTACATTATATTGTT
Organism: Catagonus wagneri; assembly: GCA_004024745.2. Classification (NCBI taxonomy): domain Eukaryota; kingdom Metazoa; phylum Chordata; class Mammalia; order Artiodactyla; family Tayassuidae; genus Catagonus; species Catagonus wagneri. The sequence continues at coordinate 50,847,946 of PVHT021183693.1, forward strand.
TTAAATATTAGGTTTTCTACCAAAAAACTGAGACATGCAAGGGGAAAAAAAGGACGTACACGGGAGTAAAAGCAGTCAGTAGAAAGTACCTATGGAAGCCTAGCATTAGATTTACTAGACACAGATTTTATAACAGATATTTTAAATATGTTCAAATAACTAAAGAAAACTATGTCTAAAGAATGAAAGGAAAGTTTAGGAACAGTATCTCGCCAAGTAGAGTATATCAGTAAAGAGATTTTTTTATTTAAAAAAAAAATAACCAAACAAATTCTAGTGTTGAAAAGTACAGTAACTGACATTTAAAAATCCTCTAGGCAAGCTAAACAGTAGATTTGACATCATGGCAGAAGAAAGAATCAGCGAACTTGAAGATATTCCCATTAAGATTATTGAGGCTGGAAAACAAAGAAAAAGAATTAAGGAAAATTAACAGAGCCTCAAAGAGCTGTGGGATTACCATCAAGTGTGCCAACATATACATAATGAAGTCAGAGTGACAGGAGAGTGAGAAAGGGGCAAAGAGAATATTTGAATAAATTGTCAAAAAACTTCCCAAGCATTAAGATATTATTTATATGAAAACAGTATCACAAGAGGTGTAGAGGGCAAAGAACTATATGTAAGAGCAGAGGTTTTGTTTGTTTTTAGGGTCAGTGCTAACGGTTCTTTGTTGTTTTGTTTTGTTTTACTTTTTATTGGTATAATTTATTTACATTTTGCCAATTTCTATTGTACAACAAAGTGACTCAGTCATACGTATATATACGTTCTTTTTTTCATATTCTTTTGCATCATGGTCTATCCCAGAAGACTGGATATATTTCCCTGTGTTATACAGTAGGACCTTGTTGTTTACCCATTCTAAATGTAATAGTTTGCATCTATTAACCCCGAACTACCAGGGCATCCCACTTCCTCCTCCCTCCCCCTTGGCAACCAAGAGTCTGTTCTCTATGTCTGTGAGTCTGTTTCTGTTTTGTAGATAGGTTCATTTGTGCCATATTTTAGATTCCACATATAAGTGGTATCATATGGTATTTGTCTTTCTCTTCCTGACATATTTCACTTAGTATGAGAATGTCTAGTTGTGAGAGCAGAGTTTTTATATACTATCGAAGCTAAATTGGTATTAATCCAAAGTAGATGGTTATAAAATATTCGTTATAGTTCACTTCCTGGTGCAGCAGGTTAAGGATCTGAGGTTGTCAGTGTAGCAGCTAAGGTCACTGCTGTAGTGTTGGTTCGCTCCCTGGTCTGGGAACTTCCACATGCCACAGGCATGTCCAAAAAAACATGTTAAGTATAATCTAGGGAAATCACTAAGACAATAACTTAACATATGTACAATTTAAAGGGTATTAAAATAGTCCGAAAAAAAATTTTTTTAAACGTTAATGAATAAAGAAATAGGAACAAAAGACATAAGGCATAAAGAAAATACTTTCAATAACTGCAAGATAAACAGATTAAATACTCAATTAAAAGACAAGTATTGGAGTTCCTTTCATGGCTCAGTGATTAACAAACCCGACTAGCATCCAGGAGGATGCGGATTCAATCCCTGGCCTCACTCAGTGAGTTAAGGATCCAGCTTTGCCATGAGCTGTGGTGTAGGTTGCAGATGCAGCTGGCATCCCACATTGCTGTGGCTGTGGCGTAGGCTAGCAGCTACAGCTCTGTTTCGACTCCTAGCCTGGAAACCTCCAGATGCTGCAGGTGCGGCCCTAAAAAGACAAGGCCAAAAAAACAAAACAAAACAGAACAAAAAACAAGTATTGACCGGGTAGATTTTTTAAAAGATACAACCATGTATTTTCTACAACAGACACTTCAGATTTAATCTTTATTGAAAATAAAGGGTTGGAGAAGATAAACTATGCAAATAGTAACCAAAACAACATAGAATGGCTATACAAATATTAGGCAAAGACTTTAAGATAAAAATTGTTACTAAAAATCAAAGGACATTTTGGAGTTCCCATTGTGGCCCAGTGGTTAACAAATCCAACTAGGACCCATGAGGTATGGGTTCGATCCCTGGCCTTGCTCAGTGGGTTAAGGATCTGGTGTTTCCGTGAGTTGTGGTGTAGGTTGCAGACACGGCTTGGATCCCACGTTGCTGTGGCTGTGGTGAAGGCCGGCAGCTGTAGCTCCAGTTAGACCCCTAGCCTGGGAACCTCCATATGCCGTGGGTGCTACTCTAGATAAGGCAAAAAAAAAAAAAAAAAAAAAGTAAATAAGTAAATAAAAGGACATTTTATAATGTATATTATATAGATTATGATATATAATTGTATATGTTGTATAACTGTTAAGTCCCTATTAAAACTGACTCAAGAAGAAATAGAAACTATAGCTATAGACCTGTAATAATAAAGGAGATTTAGTTGATAATTAAAATTTCCTGCAAAGAAAAAAAGCTAAGGACCAGTTTGGCCTCACTAGTGCAGTCTATGGAACTTTTTTTGGTTTTTTTTTTTTGTTCTTTTTAGGGCTGTACCTAAGGCATATGGACTTTCCAGGCTAGGAGTCGAATTGGAGCTGCAGCTGCTGGCCTTTGCCACAGCCGCAGCAATGTGCAATCTGAGCCATGTCTGCGACCTGCACCACGCCCACAGCAGCACCAGATTCTTAACCAAGTAAGCAAGGCCAGGAATTGAACCCACTTATTTGTGGATACTAGTTGGGTTTGTAACGTGCTGAGCCACAGCAGGAGCTCAGTCTATAGAACTTTTAAAGAATTAACACCAGTCATTCACTTCCCAAAAAGGAATAGGCATGAAAAACACTTCCTTTTATAAGGCTAGTATTATTCTTTTATCCAACCATACGATGGTATCACAGGAAACTACAATATCTCTTACCAGTTTTTAATGTGAAATCCTCAACAAAATATCCATCTGGATTCAGCAGCATAAAAAGGGATTATACACCATAACCAAGTAGAATTTACCCAAAGAATGCATGGTTGGTTCAACATAAGAATACCAAAGTAAGACACTATGTTAATAGAGTTAAGGACATGAAGCATGTTGACCATCTCTAAAGAAAAAGCTGCTGTCAAAAAGTAACACCTTTATACCGTAAAAACACCAAACAAGGAGTTCCCGTTGTGACTCAGTGGTTAACGAATCCGACTATGAACATGAGGTTGTGGGCTCGATCCCTGCCTTCGCTAAGTGGGTTAAGGATCTGGCGTTGCTGTGAGCTGTGGTGTAGGTTGCAGACGTGGCTCGGATCCCGCATTGCTGTGGCTGTGGTGTAGGCCAGCAGCTACCGCTCCTGTTAGACCCCTAGCCTGGGAACCTCCATATGCCGCGGGTGTGGCCCTAGAAAAGGCAAAAAGACAAAAAAAAAAAAAAACACCAAAGTAGGAATAGTAGAAAATTCCCTCAACTTAATAAAGGTGTCTAAGAAGAAGCAATAATTCACGTCACACTAAATGCTGAAACACTGAAAGCATTCCTTCTAAGATCAGGAACAAGGTAAGGGTGTCTACCCTTGCCACTTCCATCCAAAATGTACTGAAGTTTCTAGATAGGGCAGTTAGGGGAAAAAAAGAAGAAAAAGAAGAAGTTAGCTTTCTAGATAAAAAAGATTAAGAAGGAAAAATCATTGCTATTTGAGGCTGCCAAAAGAGCTATCAGAGCTAATAAACAAGCTCAGCAAGTTTGCAAGACAGTGGCTCAGTATACTGAGTTTGTATATTCCAGCACTGAACAACCTGAGAATGAAATTAAGAAAACAGTTCCATTTACAGTTGTATCAAAAAGAATAAATTTAACAAAATGGATAAAGTATGGAATGTCCATGTAATGGAGTATTACTTATTATTCAGCCATAATAAGTAATGAAGTACTGAAACAGGCTTCAACAGAAATGAACCATGAAAATAAGTAAAAGAAGCTAAACACAAATAGCCGCATGTTATAATATCCCACTTATTTAAAATGTAAAGAATAGACAAATCTTTAGAGTAGTGGTTGCCAGGATCTAAGGGGAGAGAGAAGGAGGGAATGAATGCTAATGGTAGTGGGGTTTTGGGGAGGCTGATGAAAATGTTTCAGAATTAGCACATAGTGATGGTTGCACTTGCTTGTTGATATAATAAAACACTAGTTAAAAGTGTGCATTTTTTATAAATTATATCTCTATCGTTTATTGTTGTATTTTTTTTTTATCCTAAGTCTATTTAGACAGTATGTCCCTCAGCACCAGGATTTCTTCTAAAATATTCTTCATTATGTATTCCCTTAAAATGCTGTTACTTAAAACATTTTTAATTTGTAACCTTGTTAACAAATTATTGTCTTTTCGGTCTCTATAGGTTGTCTTCAGATCTTTTCTGTAGCAAAAGGATTTGATGCTCAGGAATGTTTCGCTAAAAATTATGTTCTTTTCTGTAATAAACTATGAAAGTTTGTCCACCTTTTCTATTTTTTTCTCTAATTTGCTCTCCTGGGGATTAGGGAGATTTCTTTATGTTCAATGTATAATTAATTACACATTGTGTTGATTTTTTTATAGCCTTCAGCTAGAGATATATTGTGTAATAAAACTATGTTATGTTACATATGTTTAGATTAAGGCTTTCAGATTGTGATTTTCATTTGTGAGGTGTATGCACATTTTAACTTAAACAATATCCTGTATTTATAGATAATATAAACATCAGGTCTTCACCTGTTTAAAATATTCTTTTATATAAATTTTATGATCCCAAGACTTTCTAGGCTAGAGTCAGATTTTTCAAAATTGGTACGTAATCTTTATCAGGTTTTAGATTATATGCTGAGGAAACAAGCTTTTAGATAAAAATTGCCTGACAGTTCTTTTTCCTTTCCAAAAATGTTCAGCGACGAACCCAAAGATTGCTGTAGTTTATTCAGTAGTTCTTAAGGGGGAAAGCTAACTTAAATATTTAAAGTTTGTTGCATTTAGGTCTAGTGCTCACATTAATTTCCTATTAAGTTTTTTTTGTGGTGGAAAAGGTTCAATCTCTAAAGATAGTGTACTTTGCACTGTGGCTAGTACTGGCAGCCTTTCAGAAATAAGAATTAAGTTGTTTATTCTTCTGGAGTAGGATTGATCATCTCAGTAATTATTGCGCCCGAGGAAGATCCATGTGTTCAAAAAATGTCTCCTTACTCATTTAATAATATTTACTGTATTTCAGTGTCAGTCCTTGAAATCTTAGCTTTTTTAATTATTTTAAATAACTGCTTTCCTGTTACTCCAAAAGAATGGAAGTTTTAGTTTGGGAAAGGAAGGAGGAGAATTGAAACTGAGATGAGTAATTTTGAGAATGTGGCAGGAGGTGAAAGGATGCTACAAACAAAATGAATTTCCTTCCTGTTACTTGAGTTACTAGTGAAATGAAGTGTACAAAATTATGACACTTGCTGATTTTTCAGGTTGTCAAATTAAGGAACGTTCCTCAAGTGATTGATAGTGATTGATAGGCTTTTGGATAAACATTTCTGGGAAATGTTTTGGTTTTGTTTACTTGTAAACAAAGTGTTTTTAGTGAATAAAATTATTTTGATTAATAGTAATCTTTTTTAACTGTATAATATCTTTTTAGTGAATCATAGCAAGAAAATACTCTAGTGATAAAATAATTGCAAGTAATTTTTTAAAATACATCCCTGTTCTATTCTAAGAACAGGCTATTGTGTTTTCTAATCAGTGTGATGATTTTCTTTCAAATTTAAGATTTGGTTTGATTTACAGGTAAACAGTGTTGACCTCAGAACTGCCAGTCATGAGCAGGCAGCAGCTGCTTTAAAAAATGCTGGCCAGGCTGTCACAATTGTTGCACAATACCGACCTGAAGGTAATAAATTCTTGCTGTCTGTATTTATTGTTTCAGTTTTTAGAAGTCTTCCTCTTAATGTTTAACTTCTAAGCTTAACTTTCTTTTTATGTTTTTGTCTGATTTATTAATCTGTTATTTGTTTAGCCTGAACCTAATTCACTATCCAGATCAAAGTTTTTTACAAGTGTTTATTTTTTTTAATTTGTCATCTAACCAAACACGTATCTTTTAACATACTTTTTACACAGTGATTGAAAAGCAAAGATAGTAATTTTGCCAAAGAAAATTAGGTTATCCCAATTTTTTCTAACTTTTGAATTAGATTATACGTATTTATATCAAGGTTTAAGATATGTTTCCAGTATCCTTTATTGTTACTTAAGGAGAAAAAAAAAAGTTTGGCATGTAATATGTTTCTAAATAGTGAAGTATTATGATCATGATCTTCCAAAGTTCCTAGTGGGAGAAGGTGGCAATGGAAAATTTGAAGTCATGCCATGTTAAACATACATAAGACTCTAGAGTACATCAACATGACTGCTTCACTAAAACCTCAGTGGAATTTAAAAAGCGTAAACAGCCAAAAGAATATGTAACGTACTAGTTAATGTTCATAAACAAGGTGAAGAAGGAAAGGATGATGTGACTAAAGGCGCTAGGTGAAACACTGTATAATTTAGCAACTGTTACATTTATTATTCTTTTCTTGGAGTGGAACTTATTTCTGTAACAAAACCTCTTATGTGTTTTCCCTGATCAAAGTGATACGTTGGGCCTTGCTTGGTATTTCATAATAAAATATTTCTTAAAAGCCTTAGCATTAAGTTCAGTAACTGAATAAGAATAAATTCAGTTATGTAAGGGGTAAGTTCCAAATAAATCACGTTAATCAAGCAAATAGGGACTAATATATGAAGTTGGAGTGTCAATTTATTAACTTTTGTGAGAAACAAAACTGCCATTTCGGACTAAACATACTTTTCTCTCTGGCCAACACCTTCTTGTCCTTTAGGCATATTATATGGAAACCAAATTATAATCACCAGTTGCTTAATATTATATAGAAAGCCTCTCATTTATGTTTATAAGGAATATAGACTATTTAGATATGGTTAAGGGTAAGTCAGTATCTGGCCCTTGACCTCAAAAGCAACAAGGAAAATAAAACATAAATACGTGCTTCTACCCATACAGCTTCACCTCACATTAAGTGAAACTAAGAAGACAGATATAGTACTTGGACAGCAAAATACATGCAAAGGCTAAGAGTTTGAGATCTGGCAAAAGCTGTATGGACAGAGGGGAAGAGTAAAAACACAGAATGCTGACAGTGTTCACTGGTAGCAGAACTTAGATTCTGACAGAAAATTGTCATATTCCTAAAGGTGAGGGGCTCGTTTTTGAGGTATAAAAACATTATATCTTGTTTATGGCAAGCCATGCGGAAATTGGTGTGAGCAAGTTAGAGCAGAAGCCGTCCTGGCTGTGGTTTCATTTAAAGAAATAGGGAACCTGTATATGGTTATAACTGTCTTGATAGATTTGACAGTCTTTTGGTTTTAAAGGCTGTAAAAATAACCCGTACTTCATCTGCCTGCTGCACCCCAAACTTTCTGGTCTAGGCAACTCATTCAATAATAGGCAATTTAAAAGGAATTGGCCTGGCATTCATACAAAAATATTAATATGAGATGGAAACATACAGCAAAATTTAGCAAGAATTACAGGTTAGTCACACACATATATATACACACAAAAAAAAAACTACCACGAATCAGATGAAAATTTGATTTTAATGTTTTTAAACAATGTATGCATTCACTTCTTTAAAAGAAGACCACAAAGTAGATATGTAAAGAACTATAGGAAGAGATGGCTTAACAACTAGAAGAAATTAATTACAAGCTAGCAGAACCCAAGAGAGAAAAAGACAGCAAACCATTTTCTTAAATCGGAATACAAAGGCAAAGAGACACTGCAGAAGAATCAATATGAGGAGTTCCTGTTGTGGCTCAGCAATAACAAACTCCACTGGCATCCATGGCAGGGGGTTCAGTCCTTGGCCTCGCTCAGTGGGTTAAGGATCCAGTGTTACTGTGACCTGTGGTGCAGCTTGAAGACACAGCTCAGATCCTGCGTGTCTGTGACTGTGGCATAGGCCAGCAGCTGCAGCTCCAATTCAACCCATAACCTGAACTTCCGTATGCCACAGATGTGGCCCTAAAAAGAAAAAAAAAAGAAAAATCAGTAGGGGGCATAGAGGATACAACAGGAAAAGTGAACAAAATTAAATAAAAACAGAATTTTAGAAGATTAGAAAGAAAAAACAGGCAGTAATATATTTACAGCATATACGTGGACTTTCTGAAAAAAGTAAATTTCTTTAAGAAAATAAATGCTTGAAATTATAATAGAGTCAAGAAAACTTAACTGAATTAAAAAGAAGTGACTCAGAGTTCCCTTCATGGCTCAGTGGTTAATGAACCCAACTAGGATCCATGAGAATGCAGGTTCAATCCCTGGCCCTGCTCAGTGGGTTAAGGATCCAGCGTTGCTGTGATGAGCTATGGTGTAGGTCATAGACGCAGCTCGGATCCCACATTGCTGTGGCTGTGGTGTAGGCCGGCAGCTGTAGCTCTTGCTTAGACCCCTAGCCTGGGAACTTCCATATGCCACAGGTGCAGCCTCAAAAGCAAAAAGAAAACAAAAAAAAGTGACTCTTTATATCTAAAAAACTCACAATGATAGAAATTTGACTCATAATGGTCAAAATTCAGACATACTCTAGTTAATGTTTATCAAGAAGCAATCTTCTGGGACCCAGTTAAAAGTGTTAGGTTATTAATGAGGGGAAAAAAATCAGTCGATACAAGAACTGTTGTAACACTTAGCCTAGATCAAAACAAGGATCATTAATTTTACTATTTTTATGTTTAGTGACTTAACTCAGCCTAATATACCCCTTTATGCTCTAGATATACTTGCCCACTGATGGTTGGTAAGGGTACGCTTCCCTTTTCCTAGGATAGTTTATTGAGCTTGTCTTCTGAGTTTTGTTTTGTTTTGTTCGATTTTGTGGTTTGTATACTTCCATATGAACCTTTCTGATTGATACTTTAGTTATATTCAAAACTTAACTATTCTAGTTTTGATTGAGCCATTTTTGTAAGGAGAATTTGCATTCTATTTTGATTATGATTCAGGTAGCTACTATTTAGCAGACGTGTTTCAAGATTAGATCCTTGTGTTAATTACTCTTATGTATATATCTTTTTTTCAAACATCTGGTAAACACTGGACTTATATGTCCTATTTGATTTCTCTAACTGTATTTATCCTTAATGTTTGAAATCATGCATGTCTAAAATAATTATTTTACTCTCTCAGTAAATAGCACTTCTACTGATGCTTAAATCAGAAGCCTAGGAGTCATCCTGGACCTCTCTTCCCTTTTATCAACCTCTATGTCTCAGCCACTACCCTAACTAAATCTACTATCATGTCTTACCTAAACTATTCTTAGAGCTTCTTTTCAAGTCTCCTTACTTTTTTCTTGACTTTCTCCAATCCATTCATTAGCCAAAACAGTCTTTTTAAATTCAAGGAATGGAGTGTATCATTTTCCACTTAAAACACTTCCCATTATGCTGTGAATGAAATGTAAACCCTTTAATAGGGCCTGCAAATCCCTGTTTGATTGAACACACGTGGCTTCACTTCATGCCCTCTACTCCTTCCTTTTGCTCTTAAGCTCTTAACCATACAGGTTTTCTTTCAGACCCTTGATTATACCAGATATTTTCCTAATTCTCTCTGCATTCTGTTTGTTTTTAGAATATTCTTTCCCTCTATCCTTTATGCAGTTAGCTCCTTCTCATGATTCCATTTCTCATAGCACTGTGATATTTTCCTTTATAACACTTAACACAGTTTATAATTGTATGTTTATTTAGGTGCCTATTTGTATGTGTGTTTTTATAATGATTTTTATTTTTTCCATTATAGCTTGTTTGTAGTGTTCTGTCAATTTTCTGCTGTCAAAATTGTCAATTTTCTTACTGTCCAGCAAGGTGACCAAGTCACACATACATATATACATTCTTTTTTCTCACGTTATTCTCGATCATAAGTGACTACATACAGTTCCCAGTGCTATACAGCAGGATCTCATTGCTTATCCATTCAAAAGGCAATAGTTTGTACCTATTAACCCCAAATTCCCTATCCATCCCACTCCCTCCCTCTCCCCCTTGGCGAACACAAGTCTATTCTTCATGTCCATGATTTTCTTTTCTGTGGAAGGGTTCATTTGTGCCGTGTAGTAGATTCCAGATATAAGTGATAACATATGGTATTTGTCTTTCTCTTTCTGACTTACTTCACTCAGTATGAGAGTCTCTAGTTCCATCCATGTTGCTGCAAATGGCAGTATTTTGTTCTTTTTATGGCTGAGTAGTATTCCATTGTGTATAAATAACCACATTGTCTTAATCCATTCATCTGTCAATGGACGTTTAGGTTGTTTCCATATCTTGGCTATTGTGAATAGTGCTGCAAAGAACATGTGGGTGCATGTGTCTTTCTCAAGGAAAGTTTTGTCCAGATATATGCCCAAGAGTGGGATTGCTGGGTCATATGGCAGTTTTATGTGTAGTTTTCTAAGGTACCTCCATACAGTTTTCCATAGTGGTTGTACCAATTTACATTCCTACCAACAGTGCAGGAGGATTCCCTTTTCTCCACACCCTTTCCAGCATTTTTTATTTGTGGACTTATTAATGATAGCCATTCTAACTGGTGTGAGGTGGTACTTCATAGTAGTTTTGATTTGCATTTCTCTAATAATCAGTGATGTTGAGCGATTTTTCATGTGCTTCTTGGCCGTCTGTATATCTTCTTTGGAGAAATGTCTATTCAGATCTTTTGCCCATTTTTCAATTGGGTTGTTGGCTTTTTTGCTGTTGTATCAGTTGTTTGTATATTTTCTGAGATTAAGCCCTTGTCAGTTGCATCATTTGTCACTATTTTCTCCCATTCTATAAGTTGTCTTTTGGGTTTTTTTTATAGCTTCCTTTGCTGTGCAAAAGCTTGTCAGGTTTGATTAGGTCCCATTGGTTTATTTTTGCTTTTATTTCGGTTGCTTTGGGAGACTGACCTGAGAAAACATTTGAAAGGTTGATATCAGAGAATATTTTGCCTATGTTCTCTTCTAGGAGTTTGAGGGTGTCTTTTCTTACATTTAAGTATTTAAGCCATTTTGAGTTTCTTTTTGTGCATGGGGTGAGGGTGTGTTCCAGTTTCATTGATTTATATGCAGCTGTCCAGTTTTCCCAGCACCACTTGCTAAAAGACTTTTTCCCATTTTATATTCTTGCCTCCTTTGTTGAAGATTAATTGACCGTTAGGTGTTTGGGTTTATTTCTGGGTTCTCTATTCTGTTCCATTGGCCTGTATGTCTGTTTTGGTACCAGTACCACGCTGTCTTGATCACTGTGGCTTCGTAGTACTGCCTGAAGTCTGGGAGAGTTAGGCCTCCTGCTTGGTTTTTGTTCCTCAGGATTTCTTTGGCAATTCTGGGTCTTTTGTGACTCCATATAAATTTTTGGATTGTTCTAGTTTTGTGAAAAATGTCATGGGTAATTTGATAGGGATTGCACTGAATCTGTAGATTGCTTTGGGTAGTATGGCCATTTTTACAATATTAATTTTTCTAAGCAAGGAGCATGGAATATCTTTCCATTTCTTTGAATCCTCTTTAATTTCTTTGATTAATGTTTTATAGCTCTCAGCATATAAATCTTTTACCTCCTTGGTCAGGTTTATTCCCAGGTATTTGATTTTTTGGGGTGCAATTTTAAAAGGTATTGTATTTTTGTATTCCTTTTTTAATATTTCATTGTTAGTATACAGAAATGCGACTGATTCTGAATGTTAATTTTATATCCTGCTACTTTGCTGAATTTATTGATCAGTTTGAGTAATTTTTGGGATGAGTCCTTAGGGTTTTCTGTATATAGTATCATGTCATCTGCATACAGTGACAATTTTACTCTCCTCTTCCCATTTGGATGCCTTTTATTTGTCTGATTGCCGTGGCTAGGACTTCCAATACTATGTTGAATAACAGTGGTGAGAGTGGGCATCCTTGTCTTGTTCCAGATTCTAGTGGGAAGGCTTTCAGCTTTTCTCCGATGAGTATTATATTTGCTGTGGGTTTGTCATAAATAGGTTTTATTTTGTTAAGGCATGTTATTTCTATACCCACTTTGGTAAGAGTTTTGGTCATGAATGGGTGTTGGACTTTGTCAGATGCTTTTTCTGCATCTATTGAGATGATCATGTGGTTTTTTACTCTTCTTTTGTTAATATGGTGTATGACGTTGATTTGCATATGTTGAATCATCCTTGTGAACCTGAGATGAATCCCACTTGGTCATGGTATATGATCTTTTTTATATGTTGTTGGATTCAGTTGGCTAAAATTTTGTTGAGAATTTTTGTGTCTATATTCATCAAAAAGATACTGGCCTATAGTTTTCTTTTTTGGTGGTATCTTTGCCTGGTTTTGGTATTAGGGTGATGGTGACATCATAGAATGTCTTTGGGAGTGTTTTTCTTCTTCAGCCGTTTGGAAAAGTTTAAGGAGGATGGATGTGAGTTCCTCTTTGTATATTTGGTAGAATTTGCCTGTGAAGCCATCTGGTCCTGGACTTTTATTTATAAGGAGTGTTTTTATGACATACTCAGTTTCATTTCTAGTGAACGGTCTGTTCAGTTGATCTATCTCTTCTTGATTCAGTTTTGGCAGGTGTAAGTCTTTAGAAAGTTGTCCATTTCTTCTGGGTTGTCGAATTTGTTGGTATACAATTTTTCATAGTATTCTCTTACGTTTTCTTTATTTTCTGCAGTATCCACTGTGGTTTCTCCTTTTTCATTTCTTATTTTGTTTATTTGGGTTTTTTCTTTGCTCTTCTTGGTGAATCTGGCCAGAGGTTTGTCAATTTTGTTTACCTTTTCAAAGAACCAGTTCTTGGTTTTATTGATTTTTTTCTATTGTTTTTTTGAATCTATGTTTTATTGATTTCCTCTCTGATCTTTATGATTTCCTTCCTTCTGCTGACGTTAGGTCTTTTTGTTCTTCTTTTTCTAATTCATTTAGGTGGTGGGTCAAGTTGTTGATTTGAGATTTTTCTTCTTTTTGTGTGTGTTTTAATTTAAGCCTTGCTCTAGAGCCTTGTGAAACACGTTAGCCATATCCCTACATATGGATGATGATGTAGACTCAGATAACAAGGAGAGTAATAGCTAGGTTTCAGTCCCAGGTCTCTTGCTTTCAAAATCTAGATACTTTAAACTGGGAATATTATAATGTGTGTTTTGTCTGGCAATATTGATTTATACTGTATTCTTTTACCACAGCTAGGGTGTCACTGCCTAATAAACACAAGATAAGTACCAATAGAGTACAGAAGAATGATGTTCCCTTAGGAATTCACAAGAAGGTAAATCATATTGCCTGACATGATGATAAAAGAGTAGGATTGGAGCTTGACTGGAAACCTAAGGAACGGATAGGCTTTAAATGGACGGAGAGAAGAAATGACATTCTATAAAAAAATAACAAGACCAGATATAAGAGAGTTAAAATGTAAAAGCATGTTTTGGGTACTTTGAAAACTCAGCTGTCCTCATTGCTATATTGCTACTTACCTTACATTTGTTTATTAGGCAGTGACACAATGGCTTTGTTTTATTTTAACACTAATTATGTAGTTTTAACAAATGTATTTTTGTAGTACAGCACTTAAAAAAAAAATTCCACACCATCAGTGTGTAACTGCTATGAGGGCCAAGTATATAAACTGAAGTTAAGACTCAGATTTTCTTTCTCAGTGAGCTGGCTATTCTGTGAAGTACAAAAGGACACCTGACAGTCTGATAATTAGTCATCTCCTTGCAGTTAGTATCTTCACTTTACTTATGACAAATCTTTTGGGATGCTCTGCTTCGTTGGTATTCTGACATACATGTATACAGGCAGGCAGACAGACAAAGAGCAAAGAGGTAAGCTTTTTGGTAGAGTAAGTTTTTATCTTTTAGGACTTAGAGCTTGCCTATTAGTCTTCCACGAAAACTGTTATGAGTTTTTTCAGCTTGAAAAACTTTGAACTTTCATGCCTTAGGCTCTAAATATGAAGAAACAATCTCTACAAAACATTTCAAATGATGTTCTCTCCTAGCTCCCCTCAGTTTTGCTAACTCCAAAGACAAGCATCAGTTCATTTTTTAGAGCTTTACCACTAATCACTTTGGGGAATCATAATCAGAAGTCAAACATGAGCATTAGAATTACTATTCTAGTTTTTCACTCTGTATCCAGAAGTTATAGAATTTTGACAAGTAGTTCCTGATCTGTAGTTAAAGAATTTCCTTTGTGTTGAGTGATAGACTACAAAAGAAAAAAAGAATGTGTGCCAGGCATCTAACCATGTACATTTATTAACTCTTAATTCCCATAAAACCCTATAAATTGGGCATTGTTACCATCATTTTACATTACAGTTGAGGAAACTAAGGCACAGAAAGTTTAAGGAGGGAGTTCCTGTTGTGGCCCAGTAGGTTAGGGACCTGATGTTGTATCTCTGGGGATGTGGGTTCAATCCCTGGCCTTGCTGAGTTGGGTTAAGGATCTGATGTTTCCACAAGCTGCAGCATAGGTCACAGGTGAGGCTCAGATCTGGTGTTGGTATAGGTCTCAGCTGCAGTTTCGATTTGACCCCTAACCCAGGATCTCCCATATGCTACAGGCACAGCCCTAAAAAGGAAAAAAAAAAAAAATTGTTAAGTAACTGCTAGTTACACAGCTTTTCAGGGTTAAGATTTCTTCTTGTTCTTTATAGAGAAGGGAAAACTTTTCCTGTACCCTTTTAGTTTTGTTAGCTGGGGAATGTGAATTAAACTGATGGGAGACAGATAAATAGAAGAAAAGAATTTATTTTGTATGCATACAGGGAACCAACAAAAGAAGTAGCTGACTCATTAAATGGTTAAAGGCATACTAACAGAGTATGGAAAAGGGAGTGGGGAGAAAAATCTTCTGTGGGAAAAACTAGAAAAGGTTTCTTAAGGAAAGAAAAGTACGTTTTTAGGGAAAAGTTTGTGATAATGTTTGTCTCTACCATATTGAGTGGTCTTTCCATCTTCAAGGCTATAAAACTCCCCAAGAGAGGAGATACAACAGCCTCATTTCCCAGAAGTTGCTGCTTTTAGTCAGATAAGGAAAGCTTTAAAGGAGGCTTTTTTCTGCATTTGTTGAACCTCATGTGTTCAGCTTAAAATTATCTCTGTGACCACTCTGAGGTTCCAAGTGATCCCCATATCTTGAACATCTCTCAACCACACATTAAATCTGCAGCCCTTCACAAAAAGCCCTAAACGCAAATATTTTATCTCATTGTTCTTCAGGTATACTGTATCAACTTCCAGGCCTTAAATATCTATTTTGAGGGTCAGAAAATATTAATTACATTGCAATGATATTGGAGTTCCTGTCATGGCTCAGCAGTTAACGAATCTGATTAGCATCCATGGGGACGCAGGTTCTATCCCTGGCCTTGCTCAGTGGGTTAAGGATCCGGCGTTGCTGTGAGCTGTGGTGTGGATTGCAGATGCAGCTCGGATCATGTGCAGCTGCAGCTATGACATAGGCTAGCAACTACAGCTCCGATTCAACCTCTAGCCTGGGAGCCTCCATATGCTGCAGGTGTGGCCCTAAAAAAGCAAGAAAAAAGGAAAAAAGGAAGGAAGGAAAGAGAAAGAAAGAAAGAAAAGTACCAATAGAGTACAGAAGAAAGATGTTGCCTTAGGAATTCAAAAGAAGGTAAATTATATTGCCTGCCATGAGGATAAAAGAGTAGGATTGGAGCTTGACTGGAAACCTAAGGAACGGATAGGCTTTAAATGGACGGAGAGAAGAAATGACATTCTATAAAAAAAATGCAGTGGGTCGATTTGAGAACAGTACCTAAAACTATAGGGGTTTTTGTACAATCTCCATGTGAGTGCAAGGGATCTACTACAGTAAGGTATGAAGGAGCTAGAGCAGTCTGAGCCCTATGACACAGTTAACTAGCCTAGCTTTCTTTTAGTTCAAAGTCCCAAACTAAAGAAAAACTACTGGGAATAAAATCCAAATTGAACAGGAGAGGGATTATAGAGTCAAAGGATATAGAAGGTCCAGATGTGTAGAGGGAAAATATAGCACCAGGAAATCTCACAGCATATGACATCATATTTTTAAACACTTTACAGAAATAACAGAAGGGAATTCTAGAGCTGTGAAAATAGAAAAGCTATCCTGACCCAGTATCTTACCTAAAAAAGTTCAGGAAAATTAATTTCACATAAAAATGAACAGCAGAAAAGGATCAAAGTTGAATCCAATGAAAACCTATTTGTAAAATGAAAATAAGGATCCAAATAATATCTCTACAGACAATGAAAGTATGCCAGAAAAACATTCCCACTAAACAGATGAAAGAAATAATCTATTATTTCAAAACTAGTCAAAGGTGGGAGTTCCCTGGTGGCTCAGTGGGTTAAGGACGTGACTTGTCACTGCTGTGGCATAGGTTCTATCCCTGGCTGGAACTTCCACATGTCACAGTGCAGCCAAAAAAAAAAAAAAAAGGTTAATAGAAAATGCTGGAACAAATGAAAGAACAACATAAATGAGTTAATAGACCTCAAAAGTTATTAGAAATAAAAAAAATTATATTTCAAAAATTAAGGTTAACTAGAAGGAGCATAGTAGTTCCTTTATTAAAGCATGTAGGTAAAAAAAGAAATTTTTTAAAATCAAAAATAAAGAGCTCTTTGGAGTTCCCATCATGGCACAGCAGTTAACAAATCCAGCTAGGAACCATGAGGTTGTAGGTTTGATCCCTAGCCTTGCTCAGTGGGTTAACAATCCAGCGTTGCCATGAGCTGTGGTGTTGGTCGCAGACGTGGCTCGGATCCAGCAGTGCTGTGGCTCTGGCGTAGGCCAGCAGCTGCAGCTCCAATTCAACCACTAGTCTGGGAACCTCCATATGCTGTGGGTGCAGCCCTAAAAAGCAAAATAAATAAATAGATAAATAAATTTCTTTCACTCTCACCACTTCTATTCAACATAGTATTGGAAATCCTGGCCACAATAGTCAGATAAAAAAAAAAGAAAAGGTATCAAAATTGGAAGAGAAGAGTCATTATGTGCAGATGACCTGATAGTATATGTTGAAAACCCTAAAAACGCTACATAAAAATTAATATCTGATCAATTCACCAGGGTAGCAGGATACAAGATTGACATAACAGAAAATTAGTTGCATTTCTTTACACTAACTGAAATATCAGAAAAGGAATGTAAAAAAAAATCCTTTAAAATTGCCTTAAAAAAGTAAAATAACCTAAATGTCCATCAGCAGATGAATGGATTAAGAAGATGTGATACAATGAAATACTATTCAGCCACGATAAAGTAGGAAGTAATGCTATTTGCAGCTACATGGATGCAACTAGAGATTATCATACTAAGTGAAGTAAGAAAGAGAAAGGCAAATACTGTATGATACCATTTATATGTGAAATCTGAACTGTGGCACAAATAAACATATCTGCAAAACAATTAGACTCGTGGACATGAAAAACAGACTAGTGGTTGTTATGGGGGGAGGGAGATGGCCTGGAAGTTTGGAGTTAGTAAATGCAAACTATTACATTTAGCATGGATAAGCCGTGAGGTCCTACTATATAGCACAGGGAACTATATCCAATCTCTTGGGATAGAACATGTTGGAAGATAGTATGAGAAAAAGAATATATACGACTAGGTCACCATGCTGTACAGCAGAAATTGGTACAGCATTGTAAATCAACTATAATTTAAAAATTAAATGTAAAAAAATTTAGGTAAATAAAATAGGAAGGCTGAGAACTGTAAAACATTAATAAAGGAAATTAAAGATGAGTGAAAGAAATGAAAAGATACCCATGCTGTTGGATTGGAAGAATTAATATGTTAAAATGGCATGCTGTTTAAAGCAATCTAAGGATTTAATGTGATCCCTATCAAAATACCTATGACATTTTTCACAGAACTAGAACAAATAATCCTAAAATTTATATGGAACTGTAAAAGGCCCAGAATTGCCAAAGCAGTCCTGAGGGAAATGAATAAAGCAGGAGGCATAACTGTCCTAGACTTCGGACAATACTACAAAGCTACAGTAATCAAAACAATATGGTATTGGCACAATACCATGTCAGTGGAACAGAAGAGAAAGCCCCAAAATAAACCCACATACCTGCGGTCAATTAGTCTTCCTACATAGGAGGCAAGATACACAGTAGGATAAAGACAGTCTCTTCCACAAGCGGTGCTGGAAAAGTTAGACAGCTGCATGTAAATCAGTGAAGTTAGAACATTTCTTCACACTATACACAAAAATAAACTCAAAATGGCTAAAAGACTTAAATATAGTCTAGAAGAGAACAAAGGCAAATCATTTTCTTTTTCTTTTCGTTTTCTTTTTAGGGTCACACTGGTGGCATATTGAAGTTCCCAGGCTTGGGGTCGATTTGGAGCTATAGCCAACGGCCTACCCCGCAACCATAGCAATGCGGGATCTGAGCTGCACCTGAGACCTACACCACAGCTCATGGCACTGCCAGATCCTTAACCCATTGAGTGAGGCGAGGGATCAGACCCACATCCTCATGGATACTCATCAGATTCGTTTCCACTGTACCACAACTTTGGCAAATCATTTTGTGATATAAATTGTACCAGTGCATTCTTAGATTAGTCTCCTCAGGCAATAGAAATAATATAAAAAACAAATGGGACCTAAACAAATTTACAGGATTTTGCACAGCCAAGGAAACCATAAATAAAATGAAAAGACAACCTAGAATGGAAGAAAGTATTTGCAAATGTGACCAAAAAAGGATTAATTTCCAAAATATACAAACACCTTGTACAAATTAACAACAACAACAACAAAAAACCCACCCAATCCAAAAAATGGGCAAAAGAGCTAAGTAGACATTTCTGCAAAGAGGATATACAGATGGCTAATAGGCACATGAAAAGATGCTGCTCAGCATCACTAATTATTAGAGAAGTACAAATCAAAACTACAGTGAGGAGTTCCCATCATGACGCAGCAGAAATGAATCCGACTAGGAACCATGAGGTTATGGGTTCAATCCCGGGCCTCACTCAGTGGGTTAAGGATCTGGCATTGCCATGAGCTGTGGTGTAGGTCACAGACACACCTCAGATCTGGTGTGGCTATAACTGTGGCGTAGGCTGGTGGCTATAACTCAGATTAGACCTCTAGCCTGGGAACCTCCATATGCTTCAGGTGTGGCCCTAAAAAGACAGAAGAAGAAGAAAAATCTTCAGTGAGTTATTAACCTCACACCTGTCAGAGTGGCCATCATTAAAAGTCTACCAATAATAAAGGCTGGAGAGAGAGTAGAGAAAAAGAAACCCTCCTACACTGTTGGTGGAAATGTAAGTTGATGCAGCCATTATGGAAAACGGTATGGAGGTTCCTCAAAAAACTAAAAATAGAGTTGCCATATAATCCAGCAGTCCCACTCCTGGGCATATACTAGAAAAAACTATATTTTCAAGAAGATATATGCACCTGTAATTTCACAGCAGCACTATTTACAGTAGCCAAGACATGGAAACAACCTAAATGTCCATTCACAGATGAATGGATAAAGATGTGTTACATTATACAATGGAATACTCTTCAGCCATTTAAAAGAATGAAATAATGCCATTTGCAGCAACATGGATGCAACTAGAGATTTTCATACTAAGTGAAGTAAGTCTGAAAGAGAAAGGCAGGACCATATATCACTTATATATAGAATCTTAAATATGACACAAATGACCTTATCTGTAAAATAGAAACAGACTCACAGACATAGAGAACAGATTTGTGGTTCCTGGGGTCGGTGGGGTTGGGTTTAGGGGTTGGGATAGAGTGGGAGATTGGAGTTAGCAGTTAGCAAAAGCAAGCTTCTGGTATATATGGAATGGGTCAACAATAAGGTCCTACTGTGTAGCGGAGGGAACTGTATTCAGTATCCTGTGATAAACCATGATGGAAAAGAATATGAAAAAGAATGCATATATATGTATACCTGAATTGCTTTATTGTACAGCAGAAATTAACATTATAAATCAACTATACATCAATTTAAATCTTTTAATTAAAAAAATATAGAACTCTTTCCCTTCCGCATCCTGATTGATTTTGTTTTAAAGCCTTTAGATAGAGCATAGCAAGGTAGTAATCTGCATTGCAGGGCTGGGGAGGTCAGAGACAGCTATGATGACTTGTTAGAACTTAACTGTGATGAGGACTTCCATATAGGCAATTCACCTGGTGTGAGGAACTGAATGAAGCCTGAACAAAGTAAAAAGTTACACATGGAACTGGTCAGAGCCCAGTCAGGAAGGTAGATGGTGGTAGAAACAGGAAAGTGGATGGTAGTTCCATACAGAGAGATCGATCAAATGAATATATGTTAGGGGTAATGTTATCCATGATTTTCACTGCCGTAGAAGAGTTCTAAATGCCAAAAGGGAGAAAACTAAATATAAACCCTAAAAGATTAGAATTGGTGAAATTGGTGTGAACATACATGGCTTTCAGTTTGCATAAACATAGTTATAAATGTACATCTATTTTACATATATGTAATTCCCTAGCTCTATCTGTTGCGAAGGTCTGGATTTAGTGCCACTCCACTAGCAATGAGCACACCTAACACTCCAGTCTTGGCTTCTAAATACTATTTTCCTATCTGAATTACCAAGGCAGAACTTCATCAACAGTGGTTTATAAGAAACAGTGGAGTAGTTCCCGTCATGGCTCAGTGGTTAATGAACCTGATTAGTATCCATAAGGACGTGAGTTCGATCCCAGGCCTTGCTCAGTGGGCTAAGAATCTGACATTGCCGTGAGCTGCGGTGTAGGTCGCAGGTGTGGCTCAGATTCCACATTGCCTTGGCTGTGGCATAGGCCAGCAGCTGCAGCTCCAATTTGACCCCTAGCCTGGGAACTTCCATATGCCATGCGTGTGGCCCTAAAAAGCAAAACGTAAATAAATAAATTTAAGAAGGCTTATCTGTATGTGTGTGTGTGTATGAATAAATAAAATAGACTGCACAGTGAGACTGTGTTCCAGTTATTTTTGCTTCCTAACTACTCCCTAAAGCTCAGTGGATTTGAAACAACCACCATTTTATGGATTCAGTAGGTTAGGAATTCAGCCAGAAGTTTGGCTGGATGGTCTTTGTGGTATAGATTGACATCACTTAATGGGATCAGCTGATGAGCTGCTTTGGAAGGTCCATGATGAATTTACTCCCCTTGTCTTGTGACTTCGTTGGTGTTATCTGGAAGCTTGGGCACAGAGCACTATCAAATGACCTCAGAAGAGTGGTACTTTGAAGGTAATTGGACTTTTTACATGGTGTCTGGCTTCCCCCAGATCAGGCATCCCAAAAAAACCAGGCCAGAGTTCGTGGGTTTTTCTGATCTAATCTGGAAATCACATATGATCATTTCTACCGCATTCACTTACTTACCAGCCCAAATTTAAGGAGAAGGGGATCAGACTCTACCTCTTAATGGAGAAGTGACAAGGTCACATAGTATAAGAATGTGTAGAATACCAGACATCTTTGGAAGAAAATCTGCCACAAACTATTTATATGAAAGGCTTGAGTGTGTGTTTGCTTGTGTGTGTGTACATACATACACATAAAATGTAAAATAGTATGAATAGAACTAAAGATCATATAGGGACAAAGTTAACTTTCCTTAATTGTTAAAACAATTTTCATATTTGCTAGTAAAGCAAAATCTAACCCTATACAGTGTCTTGTAACAAAGAGGTAGAGGTTATAAATTAAAAAATCAGATAGCTATAAAAAAAAAAGAATAAGGGACATCTGCAAATGCTGCTATGGAACATTCTTAGTATTACTGCTGTTAGACTATTACTGTACTCAATATTAAATAATATAAGCAAGGTGGAGAAATGTGTATGTTACTATTATTTAAGAAGGAGGAGTAACATGTATGTTCATATACACATGTAATTATAAAATATATGTATATTTAAGGTATATATTAAAGTAATATAGAATAAGTATATATAAATATATAAATATATAATATATATTTATAAGTAAATATATATTATATACATATATATTTACTTATAAAAATGGAAAGATGAACTTTAAATATTATGACAAGGACAAAGTAAGTGGTAGAGAGGGACAGAAGTTAGACTTTTTTAATATCCTTGCTTTATAGATTTGACTGTGACCTATTTTACCTACCTACAAAAACAATGAAAATTTTAAAAAGCAACCATTACAAATCGAAGTTGAAAATAAAAAAAGAGTAAGTGAACTTAGATATACATCCAGCTGGCAGCATTAACACCTAGGAAGGAACCAGTCCAAGTGACTTTAAAACAGTATTCAACTATATATCCCCAGTAGGCCATATTCTAAGGATAAAAAGAACTAGAGAGGATAGCTGTTTTCCGTAATCATATCATGGTTATAGTATTGGTATCAGTATTTTAAGACTATTGTGAATATAGTGTTGAATAAAAAAGTCATTATGGGGTACACTCTTAATTCTGTTATCCTCAGTGTCTTTTGAGCACCAGGATGCTCTATATGCAAGAAGTATCAAAGCTATAAGAAAAGATTAAGTAAAAACCTAACGGTCCAGGAGTTCCTGACGTGGCTCGGTGGTTAACGAATCGACTAGGAACCATGAGGTTGCGGGTTCAATCTCTGGCATCGCTCAGTGAGTTAAGGATCTGGCTTTGCCGTGAGCTGTGGTGTAGGTTGCAGATGCAGCTCGGATCCCACGTTGCTGTGGCTGTGGCATAGGCCGGCGGCTACAGCTCCAATTAGACCCCTAACCTGGGAACCTCCCTATGCCGTGGGTGCGGCCCTGGAAAAAGACCAAAAAAAAACCTAACGGTCCTAATTTTTAATTAGAAGAACCAGCATAAACTCATGATTCTCTTCATATTTTTATCTTTATCTTCATCAGTCTATCTGTACCTTAGCTGTGTCTACACCGACTTAAGATTTGTCATGAATTGATAGTTGTTGAATTGTAATAGAAGCACTTATACTGATCAGTCTACTAATGTTTATACTTTAAATTTTCTATTATATTTTTAAAGGACAAAAGAATATTTTATTACAAATTAAGCATTTAAATGTTTCTTGAGTTTTGATGAATTGTTTCTTCAACTATTCTTGGTGAAAGGAAGAGTTAACAACAATAATCATGCTCTTTGTCCAACTATACAAACTCCAGACAAGTCATTTGCTCTTGCTATAAGACTAATTTTAGGAGTTGCCGTCATGGTTCAGCGGAAACGAATCTGACTAGGAATCACGAGGTTGCGGGTTCAATCCCTGGCCTTGCTCAGTGGGTTAAGGGTCCAGCGCTGCCGTGAGCTCTGGTGTAGGTTGCAGACGCAGCTCGGATCTCGTGTTGCTGTGGCTGTGGTGTAGGCCAACAGCTGTAGCTCCAATTGGACCCCTAGCCTGAGAACCACCACATGCTGTGGGTGCAGCCCTAAGACGACAAAAGAAAAAAAAAAAAAAAGACTAATTTTATACAAAAATTTGATGGAGTCTGACTTGTCTGTAAGACTGTTGTTTATTTTAAATAGAGAAAAAGGTGTAAGTGTGTATAACCATGTAATTGCAATATTCTTCAAAAAATGCTTAAATTTTTTGTTATTAATAGATTTAGTAGTTTTTAATGTATGATATAGTTTAAAGGAGTCCATCTTCAGCATCGTATTTGTTTTTGTAAGTAAAATTTTCTTAAAATATTTATTCCTTCAGATTGCTTTTTTATATCTTAGATATTTTGAAAATTTATAAATTACAAAATAAATGGAAATAAATTTAATTTGATTTATTAGTTTTTTTAAGGCATATTTTCCCCGTTGTATTGACCCTGCACAAGTTGTGTAATTTGAGAATATAAGGTTAGCTGAGTTCTTTATGGGGGAAAAGTCAGTAGACAAAGTGTCTAGTATAAATTATTATAGCCTTTTTTTAAGTATTAAAAAACTAGAATAAATCCTGATTTTTAATCTTAAAATTTTACAGTTAAATTTGACAGTAAAGATTGATACTTCTCTTTGATGGAAATTGTCTTTTAATTTATTAAATGTGATACGAACTTTAAAATGGTATATAAGAAGATTGTTTTTAGCCAACTCTATTTGTTGGTACATTTAGAAGATTGTTAATATTTGAAATTTTCATATTGGGCAAAATCTTGTATAGATTACTCTTAAGATTCTGACCACATTGAATCAATTATAAGACAGCTTACATATTTAATACTTTATCTTCAAGTAACTTATTTTTTGGACTATAAAATATAAATTTCTTTATTTTTCTTTCATCAGAATACAGTCGTTTTGAAGCCAAAATACATGACTTACGGGAGCAGATGATGAATAGTAGCATTAGTTCAGGATCAGGTTCTCTTCGAACTAGCCAGAAGCGATCCCTCTATGTCAGGTAATTTTTTATTTCTAATTATGGCAGTCTTTATGCATGCAAATTCCTTCAGATTTTTCACTATGACTAATTTTTACTATAGAAAAGTATACTGGAAAGTAAGAAAATGTTTTTTTAAGATTGACTTCCTGATAGTGTATCTTTAAGGAGAGGAAATATTATTATGATTTTTTTAATGACTGTTATATAGCCTCTTGAATAATAATAGTATGATAAAGACAAAATAAATATGGAGCAGAAATTTTATTTTGGCTACACCCACAACTTGTGGAATTTCCCAGGCCGGGGATCAAACCTGCACTGCAGTTGTGATGTGTACCACAGCTGTGGCAACTCCAGAGCCTTAACCTGCTGCACCACACACTAAGTGACTAGTCTAGTGTAGCTTGATATGTCGTATCATCCAACACTTCTGTTTACCTGTAGCCTTTTATGATCAGTCTCCATTTGAGTAACATTTAATTACTACAGTAATTTCTACTAGTTCTTCTGTTTTCACTGCTGTAATTTATCTCTGTCTCCTGGGTACTGTACACCTCCAATTGTGAGCCTTTGTAGGGACTTGTGAAGTAAATCTTACTTCAGCATTCTTCTCGTCAGGGATGCCATTTAGCTTCCTCTGCTCCGCTAAGTTTATTTATCATCATCCAAAAACATGTTAAACTCTCTTTTCTCTTCTTGTCATTTCTCTTTTGTGTTTTTCTTTTTTGTCATTGTCATTTTAGTGCATTTCAGGGTGGAAAAGAAAGTCAAGCATTACCTCAGAGATGTTTCAGGTTCGGTTCCAAACCATTACAATACAGTGAATATTGTAGTAGTAAGTCATGAATTTGGGGAGTTCCCAGTGTGTGTAAAAGTTATGTTTACACTATACTGTAGTCTTTTTAATGTACAATAGCATTGTGTCTTAAAAAAAAAAAATGCGTACCTCAATTTAAAAATACTTTATAGCTGAATGAGATAATGCCATTTGCAGCAACATGGATGGACCTAGGGGTTATCATACTAAGTGAAGTAGGTCAGAAAGAGAAGACAAATACCATGTATCACTTATATATGGAATCTAAAATATGACACAAGTGAATTTAGCTATGAAACAATCAGAGACTTGTAGTTGCCAAGGGTGAGAGGAGATGGATTAGGAGTTTGGGATTAGCAGATGCAAACTGGTATGTGTTGATAAGCCATAATGGAAAATAATGTGAAAATGATTTAGTTATACACACACACACACACGTACACACACACACACACACACACATATATATAGTGTGTGTGTATAACTAAATCACTTTGTTGGCGTTCTGTCGTGGCTCAACGGAAACGAATCTGACTAGTATCCATAAGGACTCGGGTTTGATCCCAGGCCTCACTAAGTGGATTAAGGATTCAGTGTTGGCAGTGAGCTGTGGTGTATGTCTCAGACGTAGCTTGGAGCCTGCAGAGGCCAGCAGCTACAGCTCCAATTCAACCCCTAGCCTGGAACCTCCATATGCCATGATTGCCGCCCTAAAAAGACCAAAAAAAAAAGAAAAAGAAAAGAGAAAGAAATCACTTTGCTGTACAGTAGAAACTAACATAACATTGTAAATCAACTATTTTTCAAAAAGAAAAAGAAAAAATATACTCACCCCAGTGTTTAAGCAGCATTATTTAGAATAGCCAAGATAGGAAAGTAACCTTAAGTGTCCATCAACAGATGCATGGATAAAAGATGTACATGTACACACACACACACACACACACACACACACACACACACACACACACACACACAATGGCATACTACTCAGCCATTAAAAAAGAATGAAATTTTGCCATTTGCAACAGCATGGGTAGATTTGAACTGTCTTATTCATAGTGAAATAAGTCAAACACAAAGAGACAAATACAATTTGATATCACTTATATGTAGAATCTAAAAAATAAAACGAACTAGTGAATATAACAAAAAAGAAACAGACTCTCAGATACAGAGAACAAACTAGTGGTTACCAAGTGGGGAGAGTGAAGGTGAAAGGGCGAGGGACAGGGGTAGGGGATTAAGACATACAGACTACTATTTATAAAATAAATAAGCTGCAAGGATATATTCTAAACATAGGAAATATAGCCAATATTTTATAATAACTATAGAGTATAACCTTTAGAAATTGTGAACCACTATGGTGTACACCTTAAAATCATATAATAGTATAAATCTACTATACTTCAATAAAAAGGTACCCATGATAAAAAAATACTTTATTGCTGAAAAATGCTAACCATCATCTGAGCCTTCAGCAAGTGTTTGCTGAGTGTTTGATAGCATTTTACCCACAGTAGAACTTTTAAAAATTGCAGTCAATTCCCTCAAACCCTGCCCCTGCTTTACCAACTAAGTGGGTGTAATATTCTACATCCCTTCTTGTCATTTCAACGATCTTCACAGCATCGTCACCAGGAGTGGATTCTATCTCAAGAAACCATTTTCAGTGCTCATGCAGAAGAAACAGCTCCTCATCTGTTGAGGAGTTTAAACATGTGGTCAAGTTTTATCATGAGATTGCAGCAATTCAGTCACATTTTCACGCTCCACTTCTTTTTCCCCAGGATTGCCTTGGCAATTGTGGCTCCTCTATGGTTCCATATAAATATTAGGATTCTAGTTCTATGGAAAATGGCATGTGTAATTTGATAGGGATCATATTAAAAAGTAGATTGCTTTGGATAATATGGCCGTTTTAACAATATTAATTCTTCTTACCCAGAAACATGCAATATCCTTTCATTTCTTTAAATCATCTACAGTTTCCTTTATCAGTGTTTTACAATTCCCAGCTTGTAAGTCTTCTACATCCTTGGTCAAGTTTATTCCTAAGTATTTTACTTTTTGATTCAACTTTAAAAGGGATTGTTTTGTTTTGTTTTGCTTTTTTACATTCCCTTTCTGATGTTTCACTGTTAGTATAAAGAAATGCAACTGTTTTCTATATATTAATCTTGTATCCTGCTACCTTGTTGAATTCGTTTATCAGTTCTAATAATTTTGTGTGGAGTCTTTAAGGTTTTCTGTATATGGTATCATATCACCTGCATATAATGACACTTTTACCTCTTCCCTTCCAATTTGGATACCTTCTATTTCTCTTTCTGGTTTGATTGCTTTGGTAGGACTTCCAGTACTATGTTGAATAAAAGTGGTGAGAGTGAGAAGTTCTTTGTGGCACAGTGGGTTAAGGATCCATTGTTTTTCACTGCAGCAGCTTGGATCACTGCTGTGGCATAAGTTCAGTCCCTAGCCTGGGAATTTCCACATACCACAGGAACACACACACACACAAAATGGTGAAGGTGGGCATCCTTGTCTTGTTCCCAGTTTTAGTGCAAAGGCTTTCACCTTTTCACCATTAAGTATTATATTGACTCTAGGTTTGTCATAAATATTTTTTTATTATGTTGAGATATGTTCTCTCTGTACTCACTTTGGTAAGAGTTTTTATCATGAATGGATGTTGAATTTTATCAAATGCTTTTTCTTCATCTATTGAGATGATCATATAGTTTTGTCTTTTCTTTTGTTGATGTGGTGTATCACATTGATTGATTTGCGTATGTTGAACCATCCTTGTGATTCTGGGCTGAATCCACCTTGATGGTGGTGTATGATCTTTTTGTGTGTGTGTCTTTGGATCTTTTTGCTAATATTTTGTTGAGAATCTTTGCATCTACATTCATAAAAGATATTGGCCTGTAATTTTCTTTTTTGGTGGTGTCTTTGGATTAGGGTGATTGTGGGTTCATAAAATGTCTTTGGCAGTGTTCGCTTCTCTTCAGTCTTGGAAGATTCTGAGAAGGGTCAGTATAAGTTCTTTGTGTGTTTGGTAGAACTCCAGGCTCCATTTCTAATCCTAGTTCTCTTGCTATTTCAGCCACATCTGTAGTTACTTATCCATGAGGGTTGGAATCAACTTTTTCCAAACTCCTATTAATATTAACATTTTGGAGTTCCCGTTGTGCCTCAGCAGTAATGAACCCAACTAGTATCCATGAGAAGGTGGGTTCGAACCCTGCCTCACTTAGTAAGTTAAGGATCTGGCAATGTCGTGAGCTGTGGTATAGGTTGTAGATGTAGCTCGTACCCCATGTTGTTGTGGCTGTGACTTAGGCCTGCAGCTGCAACTCCAGGTCAACCCCTAGCCTGGGAACTTCCATATGCAGCAGATACGGCCCTGAAAAGACAAAAAATAATAATAATATTTTGGCCTCTTGCCATGAATTGTCAATATTCTTAATGGAATCTAAAATTGTGAATCCCTTCTGGAAAGTTTTCAATTTGCCTTGCCCAGATCCATCAGAGGAATCACTATCTATGGCAGTTTCAACCTTATAAAATGTATTTCTTAACTAGTAAGTCTTGAAAGTTAAAATTAGTTCTTGATACATGGACTACAGAATGGATGTTGAGTTAGCAGGCATGAAAACAGCATTAATTTCATTGTACATCTCCATCAGAGCTCTTGGATTACCAGGTATGTCATCAATGAGCAGTAACATTTTGAAAGAAATCTTTTTTTTTCTTTTGAGCAGTAGGTCCCAACAGTGTGCTTAAAATATTCTGTAAATCATGTTGTAAACAGATGTGCTATCATCTAGGCTTTGTTGTTCCATTTCTAGAGCACAGGCAGAACAGTTTTAGCATAATTCTTAAGTACCCTAGGATTTTCAGAATGGTACATGAGCTTTGGCTTGACTTAAAACTCATCAGCTGCATTAGCCTCTAACAAGAGAGTCATCAGAGTCATCCTGCCCTTTGAAGCTTTGAAGCCAGGCATTGACTTCTCCCTAGCTATGAAAGTTCTAGATGGCATCTTCTAATATAAAGCTGTTTCATCTATATTAAAAATCTGGAGTTCCTGTCACGGCGCAGCGGTTAACGAATCCAACTAGGAACCATGAGGTTGCGGGTTTGATACCTGGCCCTTGCTCAGTAGATGAACGATCCGGCGTTGCTGTGGTGTAGGTCACAGATGTGGCATTGCTGTGGTGTAGGTTACAGACACGGCTCGGATCTGGCATTGCTGTGACTGTCACGTAGGCTGGCAGCTGTAGCTTGGATTCAGCCCCTAGCCTGGGAACCTCCATATGCTGTGGGTGCGGCCCTAAAAATGAAAAAAAAACAAAAAAAACAAAATCTGTTGTTTAATGTAGCTAGCTTCATTACTTAACTAGATCCTCTGTATAACTTGCTGCAGCTTCTACATAAGCCCTTGCTGCTTCACCTTGAACTTTTATGTTACAGAGGTAGCTTCTTTCCTTAAACTTATTGAACAAATCTAGCTTCTAACTTTTTTTCTGCGGCTTCCATGCCTTTCTTAACCTTCGTAGAAATGAAGAGAGTGTGGGCCTGGCCTTGCTCTGGATTACACTTTGGTTAAGAGTGTTGTGGCTGTTCTGATCTTCTATCCAGACCACTAAAACTTTCTCCATATCAGCTATAAGCCTGTTTCATTTTCTTCTTATTCATACATTCTGTCAAGTAGCACTTTCAGTTTTTTTTTAGCTTGACTGTTTGATGTAAGAGGCCTGGCTTTTGGCCTGTCTTGGCTTTCAGCATGTCTTCCTTACAAAGACATTTCTAGCTGATTTAAAGTGAAAGACCTATGACATTTCCTCTCACAAGGAAACTTAGAGGCCATTGGCCTAATTCCAGTATCCTTGTGTCCCAGAGATAGGGAGGCCTAAAGAGAGGGAGAGAGTAATAATGAAAAAGTTTTAGATATTGGGAGAATTACCAAAATATGACACAGAGATATGAGGTAAGCAAATGCTTTTGGAAAAACGACACCAATAAGTTTAAGGTTAATACAAGGTTGTCACAGAACCTTCAATTTGTGAAACACACACACACACACACACACACACCTGCCAAGTTCAATAGAGCAAATTGCAATAAAATTAGGTATGCCTGTAGACACATGAAGCCAACATGCTGTGGTTAACCAGAAGTCTTACGGTTCTTGTTAGTAAATGGTTTTTTAATTTCAGGTGTAAAAATAAAGTTAAGGCTACAAATACTACAAAAAAGTGTGATACCTTTTTATAAAGTTCTGTAACAAGTAAAATCATACATAATTACTTAGTCATCCATATGTGTGTGATAAAACCAAACCAGCAAAAACAGGGTCAGGGCAAGGAAATAATAAACATTACATGCAAAATGGTGCTTACCTTCTAATAGTGCTTTAGTCCTAATCTGAGGGTAGCAGGAGCAAGGGGAAAAATACATAGGTGAATGTGAGTTATTGATAAAAGTTTTGCTTATACTCTTGGGTTAGTAAATTAACAGATGTTCATTATAGTCTTATGATTAATAACTCACGTAAATGTTCCATGAGTTCCTTTTTAATGCATCAGAATATTAAAGAGAAAGTTTAAATGCTAACATAGCTTGTCTCCATTGCTTGTCAGTAATGTAGTTGTATTGCTTTTATAATTCAGAAGATTAATTTATGATAGTAAAAATGTTAAGATGTAGTATTTACCTTTTTCTGAATATCTTTTGACATTTATTCTATCTTTTAAGATACTTTATTTGCTGTTTTACATTGTTTATTTTTATCTTTGTCATATCCACTTGATTACCTTTTTTCTTAATGAATTTTATTACATTTATAGGTGTACAGCAATCATCACAACCAAATTTTATAGCATTTCCATCTCAACCCCCGCCCCTGCCCATCCCTCTACTCCCCAAGCTGTCTCATTTGGAAACCATAAGTTTTTCAAAGTCTGTGAGTCAGTATCAGTTCTGCAAAGAAGTTCATTGTGTCCTTTTTTAGATTCCACATGTAAGTGATAGCATTTGATGTTGGTGTCTCATTGTCTGACTGACTTGACTTAGCGTGATAATTTCTAGTACCTTTTTAAATACTTAGAAAATTACTGATATCAAACCTTTGTAGGTAGTTCCCACTGTGGCACAGTGGGTTAATAATGATCCAGCATGTCTCTGGTTCAGTCCCCAGCCTGGTCAAGGTTCTGGCATTGCCACAGTTATGGCATAGGCTGCAGTTGCATCTCAGGTTCAACCCCATGCTTAGGAACTTCCATATGCCATGGGTGTGGCCAAAAAAGGAAAAAAAAATCTTTGTGTTATTTGAGGTTATCAGGATTTTTCCAGAAGGCTGCTTTTTAAGTATTCAGAATTTATTGAAATAATGACATTAGCGTTTTTATCTTTTTGTGTGTGTGTGTGTGTGTGTGTCTTTTTCAGGGCCGCACCTGCGGCACATGGAGAGTCCCAGGCTAGGGGTCTAATTGGAGCTGTAGCCGCCAGCCGACGCCACAGCCACAGCAACGCAGGATCCGAGCTGCATCTGCGACCTACACCACAGCCTGCCGGCAACGCCAGCTCCTTAACCCCCTAAGTGATGCCAGGGATCGAACCCGCAACCTCATGGTTCCTAGTCAGATTCGTTAACCACTGAGCCACGACGAGAACTCCCTACGGGTTTATATCTTTTTTAATCTTTATTTTACAGCTGTTGAATTCTTTCTTCAAATAAAACTCAAGATATTGTGTATGCACTAACATATGTTTAAGTAATAAGCCTTCCCACTTTTGATTCTCACCTACTTCATTCACAGTTAGCCACTGTGAAAAGACTTGAAAGAACACATTTGAAAACCATTAACTAGTTCATTCATTCAGCCATCAAATAATTTCACCCCTCTTCAGTTTTACCCCAAGAAATAAGTTCTTAAAAGTTGGTTATGATAAAAGAAATATGATTTGTATCCTGAAATTTCCCATTGCCAAACTAGAACAAAGGAATGAATAAATTGTAATATAAATATGATTGTTAGAGTCTTTCCCATACTCTTGAGAGAGGTTTTGTTTTGTTTTGTTTTTTTTGGGCTGCACTGGTGGCATATGGAAGTTCCCAGGCTAGGGGTCAAATTGAAACTGCAGCTGCTGGTCTACACCACAGCCACAGCAACGCCAGATCTAAGCCACATCTGTAGCCTACACCACAGCTCATGGCAATGCCAGATCCTTAACCCACTAAGCGAGGCCAGGGATAGAAGCTGCATCCTCTTGAATACTGCGTCCTCGTGGATTTGTTACCGCTGAGCCGTACCAGGAATTCCAAGAAAGGTTTTTTGAATATAAGAATTTAATTTGTTTAGGAGTTCCCGTTGTGGCACAGTGGAAGCAAATCCGACTAGGAACTGTGAGGTTGTGTGTTCGATCTCTGGCTCGCTCAGTGTGTTAAGGATCCAGCGTTGCCGTGAGCTGTGGCACAGGCTGTAGACTCGGCTCGGATCTGGCATTGCTTTGGCTGTGGTGTAGACCGGCAGCTGTAACTCCAGTTAGACCCCTAGCCTGGGAACCTCCATATGCCATGGGTATGGCCCTAAAAAGTTAAAAAAAAAAAAAAATTAATTTATTTAAATATTGTATAACAATTAATCAAGTAGTGTTGATTAATTATTATACACTATTTTCTTATTACCAAATTTTAAAATATTCCTAGGAGTTCCCTGGTGGCTCAGCAGGTTTGGGATCTGGCACTGTCACTGCTGTGGCGTGATCCCTGGCCAGGGAGCTTCCACAAGGCATGGGTATGGCAAAAAATATTCCTAACATTTTGCAGTTACTATATTAAAGTAATAGTTTTTTTTCTAAAATAGTTGGCAGCTATTAAAGTCATTGTATAGTCATCTGTAGTTAGTTTTCATCATTGTATTGATTCTGAAAACCTTAGTAAGTCTAGTTTTATGAGCAAATGAAAGGAATGATTAACTCGGGAAAAAAATCACTCTGTTGATCTAGTCTTACAGTCCACAAACGATGAATCAGATCCATCAGGGAATTTGTTTTTCCAAGTGTGCCTAGTCAAAATAAAGAGGAGTTCCCTCATATCTCAGTGAGTTAAGGATTTTCACTGCTGTGGCTCTGGTTATAGCTGTGGCAGCAGTTCAGTCCCTGGCATGGGAATTGCCACATGCAGCATGTGCAGCCAAAGAAAAGCGAGAGAGAAGAGTCTCTTTTAATATTAACTTTATTAATTTAGAACCACTCTCATTTTTCACTTTAGAATTGAATATAGATTTCTGTTAGATTTTTACTAAAACTATGTTTTTAATTTCTCATAAAGTATTGAGAGAAATATGGGGAGATTCCTTTTGTGGCTCAGCAGGTTAAGAACCCAGCATAGTCTCTGAGGATGCGGGTTCAATCCCGGACCTCGTTCAGTTGGTTAAGGATCCGGCATTGCTGTAAGCTGTGGTATAGGTTACAGATAAGGCTTGGATCTGCTGTTGCCGTGACTGCATAGGCCTGAGCTGCAGCTCCGATTTGACCCCTAGCCTGGGAACTTCCATATGCTGCAGGTGCAGCTGTAAAAAGGAAAGAGAGAGAAAGAGAAATAAGGTAGTATATCTAATAACAAACTATTACCATAACCAGTTAATTTTCTTATTTCCTGTTTTGTTTCATTGTCTTTTTGTATATAGCGTAGAATTGAGCTTGGCACTATTTTCCCTACCATGGTATATTATCTACACAGATAATATATATGCTTTCAGAGTCCTTTTTATCTAATGTTGATAGTATCATGATGAGAAATAATTGTGAACTTCTTTCTTCTTAATCTAGAGCCCTTTTTGATTATGACAAGACTAAAGACAGTGGCCTTCCTAGTCAGGGATTGAACTTCAAATTTGGAGATATCCTCCATGTTATTAATGCTTCTGATGATGAATGGTGGCAAGCCAGGCAAGTTACACCAGATGGTGAGAGTGATGAAGTTGGGGTGATTCCCAGTAAACGAAGGTAAATATAAGTCTTTTACAGTTTTACCACGGTATGAAAAAATGTAATTGCTGTTCCTTTAAATTTCTTTTACTGAAGTGATTTTATACTTGGTTTTTTATATTGTTTCACAACTATTTAATTTTATTCACCTTATATTGTAACCAATGACATAGTAAGAGAATATGATGAACCCCAATAAAAATTTTTCTAAAGCTCTTAGTAGTTGCTTAAAACAAAATAAGTATATTTTAAATCACTGTGCCATGTATCTATACCAGTGGAGGGAGAGAGAATTAAAAGCATATGTAGTTTTCAGAGTTCCCGTCGTGGTACAGCAGTTAACGACTCTGACTAGGAACCATGAGGTTGCAGGTTTGATCCCTGACCTTGCTCAGTGGGTTAAGGATCCGGCGTTGCCATGAGCTGTGGTGTAGGTCACAGACATGGCTCGGATCCTGCATTGCTGTGGCTGTGGCATAGGCTGGCAGCTACAGCTCCGATTAGACCCCTAGCCTGGGAACCTCCATGCGCCGTGAGTGCAGCCCTAAAAAGCAAAAAAAAAAAAAAAGCGTATGTGGTTTTCCCATGTAGATGGTGATAAAACCTGCATTTTCAGGGGTTTTGATTGTGTAAATTGCCTCCTCGACTTAAAAACTGAAAGCATTTTAAACAAATGCAAAAGTTTTAGAAATATCTAATAATATGCTTCACATCTCTTTTTTCTTGCTTAATTTAGAAGTATCCATGCATTCACTGGTCTTTCCTCTTTGCTTTTAACTGTTTATTGTGGTGATTCACTGGTGCATACTTCCCATCCGTGGTGATTCACCGGTGCATACTTACCATCTAGTGGCAAAAGTGGTAAAGTGCAGATTTTCTTTGAAAAGTGCGATCCCAACCCCCTCTAAGGTCAGTGAAATACTATTGAATGTCTCTACTTTTATGGGAAAGACATTTAAAAATGAGTTCATAATTCCCCCAAAAGAGCTTGTTTATGAGATCAGATTCATCCAAATCATTGCCTAAAACCTAAAAGCAAAAATTGTCAGTGAGACATTAATATGTATTACACCTCATTAATTCACTTCAGGTCATGCTTATGATCTAATAAACTTGTTCTTTTCTTATTAATGAATTGGACTTATTTTGTTGAGTCTCTAAATTGATACTTATGCCAAATCATATATCTACTCATAGCCCCTTCTACCTGCAAATACGCTTGTATACCTATTTGTAGACATTGAAGAGTAGAAATATTAAAATATTGCCAAGACTGTAGTTGTAGTTTTCAGATTTATGACTATTATTGGATAGATCCATATTTTTAGCAAGATCCAACTGTTTGACTAGATCTAATGTTTGGTGGCAACTCCTCTTGTAGCCCTCAACGTAACTTTTTTCTTGCAATAGAACATAGTATGCTTTAAATTCAGAAATGCTTCCTCTGGGCCTTGTTAAATCAGTAGAAACCTCACATCTTAAATATTAAGATCATAATTCCCAAAAATTGTCTATTTCTTGGAACCTTATAGCTTGCAAAGGCTTTATATATGCCTTCAACAAATGAGAAAAACAGCTGACTTTTGGTGGAAAGATATGTTTTTTTATTTTATATAAAAATCCTGTAAGATTGGATTTTGAAGCCAGATGTGATAAAAGAAATATACCTTGAGATCTCTACAAATCCCCAAATTCATGAATAATGTAAGGGAATAAATTTTTCTCCTATAAAATGCAGTATGTAATCACAACTAATTATATGCCATTTCATTCTTCAGTGTATTCAAAACTTGTATTTCCTTAAATAGAATTATACCTTTCTTAGACCGACCACTTTACATCTAATTATAGCACAAGGAGTTGTTCCTATAAGTCTTAGCTTTCTTTCTGGAAGAGTATTGACAAATAAGCACAATTGAAGTCGCTCAGCTATTTAGTGAACAAGGTAACAATTAGGAAACAAAGCCATTTTGAGTTGTAAATGTTTACTCACTAAATGTTAATTTTGCAGTGCTTTCAGTTAGTGACTAGGCAAAATTATACATTAATTTTTCATGTCATGGGCCCTTGGGATTGTTCTGCAATAGTTAAAGCCCAAGTTTTAAATACATGACTGCTAGGGCTATTTTGTACCCATGGTAAGACTATATGAGTAGATAATAAAGAAAAATAAAGAATATGCATTTATTCTTAGGCTGTTTTGGTAGATTTTCCTGCTATATACTAACATAATTGCTATGTTGAAATTAAGGATTTATAAAGTTTAGTTTATATGAAATTTTGCAAGATTCATATTGCTATTAGAAGATAGCTACACAAAACATTTGTTAGAGTTTTGTTTGCTTGCTTATTTTAAAGGTAACACTTTTTAACAGTGTTTAAAATTTAAAAGATCTTAGGGAGTTCCCTTTGTGGCTCAGTGGTTAACGAATCCGACTGAGAACCATGAGGTTGCGGGTTCGATCCCTGGCCTTGCTCAGTGGGTTAAGGATCCGGCGTTGCAGTGAGCTGTGGTGAAGGTTGAAGACACGGCTCGGATCCCGCGTTGCTGTGGCTGTTGCAAAGGCTGGCAGCTACAACTCCTGTTAGACCCCTAGCCTGGGAACCTCCATATGCCACGGGTGCCACATAAAAGGCAAAAAGGCAAAAAAATAAATAAATAAAAGATCTTAAAGCTATACAGCCTCCCTCTTAACCCTGTTCCCCAAGCACACAGTTCACCTTCTTAGGAATAAATAAGGTTACCAGTTCTTCTGTATCCTTCTAAAGATACTTTGTAACTCTATTTTGTATATTATAATTGGTTACTTCATGTATTTACACAATTACATCATTGGAGTTAAGCTTAATTTTTTTTCCCTATTTTTGAAATTTTCAGAGCTTTAGAAAAATAAATAGAAATACAATAATAGTACACGGAACACCCACAAATCCTTCACCTGCTTTCATCAGTTGTTAATATTTTACCCCATTTGCTTTCTCTCAGCACTTTAATTTTTAACATACATGTTCCTTAGTAAGCTAGTATTTAAATAACAAAACAAATGGAAAACCTGGGAAATTGCTAAACTCAGAAGTGGTGCCTCATAATAATTTCAATATAAGTATGAAATTGTGTTTATATGCACACACGTACCATATTTTCATGATTTACAAGTGATTTTCTTACATAGTAAAATAAACCTTCTATTTCAGTTTTCAGAAATTCTAATTAATTGGGGGATGCAAACCTAAATGGCTTCTGTAGGCTTTAAAATATAAAAATCCTACAGTTTTGGTTCTTTTAATTTCTAGTTAGAAATGTTTGGTATACTTAAAAAATAACCTGTGCTTTGCCAGGGTTGAGAAGAAAGAACGAGCCCGATTAAAAACAGTGAAATTCAATTCTAAAGCAAGAGGAGATAAAGGGGTGAGTATATGAAATCTCTTATTTCTAGAAATTAATAATCGAAGGTAATAGGTCTTTTCATAATTCTTTTTTAAGCTACATTATTAAAATAAGAAGGATTTTGCCATAAGAATTCATTGTCAACACTCTTGCTATGGTGGTTTATAATAATAGATACACTCAACTAAACAATTAATTAAATTAAAGCACCCGTGGTCAAATTATCCAAATTATTGGAACTGTCATTTGATATATTCTTTACAGCATACTTTTGGTCATTTTTATACATTAAATGAATTCAGCCTTCATTCAGATGAACAATTAAACAATTAGATACTTGTGTCACCAGTATTAATCATGAGAGCTAACAAGTAATACATATTTTGAGAAAATAAGCCCCAACCCCAAAATTCCTAATTAGGTCATAATGTAAGTGTATGGGTTTTTGCAAATAATTCATGGAAATATTCTTATTCTTTTCCCCCTTTATTCCTAATGCTACTTATTAATAGAATAAGCATTTTTAACATTTAAAATTTATCAATGGGAATTGTTTTTTGGCTATACCCATGGCATGTGGAAGTTCCTGGGCCAGAGAATGAACCTGTGCCATAGCAGCAACCCAAGCTGCTACAGTGACAACTCTGGACCCTTAGCCCACTACGCCACAACAGAACTGAACTTTTATCTTGGAATAAAGAAAGTGGAAGCCAAGAGGAGGAATTTGTAGATATGCAAAAAATATTTCAAAATTATTATGTGTATATTTTAGATATGTTTTTGTTTTCAGTTACTTTAAGTTACTTCTTGAATCTAATGGATGTCGGTGGATGGTATCACAGACTTCATCCATAGTATGTGTGTAATTACTGCAAGGGAATATTTTCGCAATAAGCCTCAAGAAAGAGCTGAATGAATATGTGTTGAAATACTGTTTGTAGCAATGTTTTGGGGTTTTCATATTGAAAGCAAAAGTTTGATACATCTTTTTATCGTATTTCAAATGAATATGGAAAGTTAACTCAGCAAATAATCATGCACTTTGTACCTCTCTGATATCAAACTTAAAACTTTAAAATTTTAAAGGTAAGAATATAATCCTTGATCAAAGAAATTAAATCTATGTAAATTATATAATGCATTCAGTTATTTTAGAAATAGTAAATTCCAGAGTTCCCATTGTGGCACAGTGGAAACGAATCCAGCTAGTAACCACGAGGTGTTATGGTTCTATCCTTGGCCTTGCTCAGTGGGTTGAGGATCCGGCGTTGCCATGAGCTGCGGTGTAGGTCGCAGACGCAGCTTGGGTCCTGCATTGCTATGACTGTGGTGTAGGCTGGCAGCTATAGCTCTGATTCGACCCCTAGCCTGGGAACCTCCATGTGCTATTGGTGTAGCCCTAAAAAAAAAAAAAGCAAAAGTAAAAAAGAAATAGTAAATTTCTTTAAATTTTATTGTACCTTTCAGAAAATACAAAATTATACAGTGTGATCTAAAGCAATATTTAAAATAAAAAATCCTCATAGGAAAAAATCCCAAGTAAATGCTCAGAATTTGAAATATATATATATATATATATATATATATATATATATATATATATATATTTATACAATGTTATTTGTGTTTGTTTTGTATATGTCTTTTTAAAATGTTTTAGTAAAAATAGACTGTAAATGTATTGAGAAAGAGGTTGCATGTGGTAACTTTTCTTTCATAGTGTAAGAAGTTAACTGAATTAACGACATATTTTAAATCTTAGTCTTGTTTGTTGACTATAACCAACTTTATACACAGTCCCTGTGTTCTAACACAGCACCAAAACTATGCATGATACTGAGTGGGGTAAAAATACGCTTGCCATTGATACAGAACTGCATTTCTGTCTGTAATACCATTTCCCATTCTAAGTTCTTCTTTTCCTTTCCTTATTACATGGTGGATTATGGACTTTATTTCCAATATAGACTTTTTTAAAATATTTCAGTTTCTCATTAACATTTTTAACATTCATTCAGCTATTTTGAAATACTGCATATGCAAGTTAAATAGATATTTGATGTGTATCATGAATTTGTAATATTTTATTAGTTCTTATATTACACTCTCTTGCAATATAGCATTAATGACAATAAGTAATTAAACAGATTATTTTGTATTGAAAATGTAGAGAAACTAGAGGTAGTATATTTCTTCAGTTTTGTGTTTTCCCTACATGTTTTAGTCTTGTTTGCTTGTGCTATTTTTCACTTTTAATAAATTCTTCACCCTCAGGATATTAGATGTAATTCAGTTAATACATTTCTTAACTAACAAGCATTTCTTTCTGTCCTAAATTATGATATCTTTACGATATCTCATTTTGGCTAACTGCAAAGGATCAAACATCAGAACATTTTAAACTTCATGTTTCTTTTGGTTGTTTGCTGTGAAACTGACTCTGACCACTATATATGCAGTAGGAGGGGTAAATAACCTTTTATTTAAAACATCAGATAGCACAAAATTATTACTGAATTCAAAATCATAAATTATCATGAACAAAAAGATTTAGTCCTTGCCTCAATTAAATTACCATAAATGTTTATCTATTGGAACTTAAGTTTTCTTCTCTTTCCATTTTCTAAAACTTGGATTCAGAGAAAGATTTTTTTATTCAAATAATGCTACTTGACAGTTTATAAAATAATTATAAGCTTAGATTTCTCCACAGTATTTTTTTCTCAACCTAATTTTTAACTTCTGCTTAGATTTATCAGAGCCTTCAGATTTTAAGGTTGATATCAAGACAGTCTGCTTGACTAATGAACTGAATTATTGATATGAAAAGGTAAAAATAAAGTTTAACCTTGTTTATGTGAAGATTTTTACCAAAACACATCTTCAAGTAATAGAATTTGAGCTAAAAGTCACTTTAAATCCCCATCAGCACCTTAATCACCTGGCATCACAGGCTTAATACAGCCATGACCCCCCCAAAAAAAATTACTGTCTGGTGTTCGTATACTTTAAAGTGTTGATAGCATCTTGTGAAGTAGATAAACTGAAGAAAAATCAGAACAATTTTCATCCTATATATTGTTCCCAGTTCAAAAAATAATAATTTCTGCTGTCACTGATAGGCAGGTCTATTTCTTTCAAGACATTGGTCCCTGTGACAGATTACAAAAGAAGCTGTTCCTCTTTGATAACCTCATCTTTTTTTGTGCTACATGCTTTTAAAACTATGAATGCACAAATGGGACATTCAAGAAGGGAAAAAAATTGCCTGTGCAATAAGGGATGTAGAAGCAGCTGTCATAGCAATTATGTATAAACTATAAGAATTTAAGTTGCCCTTTTGTCATTATGGGCACCAACCTTTTTACTCCCTATTCAGGGCATGGTACCATTGGATTGAATCTGGTTTCATTTCATTTATATATGCTTTAAAAATAGTATGGTAGAACTTAAAGGCTAACAAATCAGTTATGATGGTGTTTAAGTTGGCCAGAATAGTTTACTCTTCCATGGATAGATAGCATTGCTAATTCTTTTGCTGGACTTTGTGCTTGATGGACACATCTTTGTTTTTTTTTCCCCCCCATTTTCTAATTCATGCTATAGGCATTTGGTTATGCTAATTCCCTTTAAAAAAAATTTTTTTTGTTTTAAAGATGTAGCACTAGCAACTTTTTCAGTTGTTTTGGTTCTCTTATTAATGGTGGCGTTTTTGTTAGTTCATTGGAGCCCCCTCAAAAAAGAAGAATGAAAGAAAAAGGGAGGAAATGTGCTGAAGCCAAAGCAAAATGAAGATTATTACCTAATGCATTAAGAATATTTGAATAGATTAAGTAACATTTAGAGTAACTTTTTCTGTGGAACACCTAATACCTGGAAGTATTCTAGAGAAATATGGATTGATATGAATAGACGAGAGCTTGGTTTGGATTATAGTAGTAGCTAATCTGATTTACTCTTCCCTTTTTTATCAAGTAGCACTTGCTCCTTAGGTATCACTGATTTGGACTCTTTAAATTTTTCAGTATTTTCAGTTATAGAATGTTAGAATTAGAGAAGTTTATATGTACTGAGTTAGAAATTCACTGTATATATGATTAAAGCAAAATTCCTATACAAACTGCACACTGTGGTCACAAGAGTCAGCTTTCACAGAACTACTAGGCTGGGCCTTTGTACACACAGACAGTAGACATCCCTTTGTTTTGCCCCTCCTTCTCTTCTTCAGCAGTCATTCAATGACAAGCGTAAAAAGAACCTCTTTTCCCGAAAATTCCCCTTCTACAAGAACAAGGACCAGAGTGAGCAGGAAACAAGTGATGCTGACCGTAAGTATGTGGATCCAGTGATCAACTGAAGATAAATGTAGAGGGACCTACTGCCCTGCAGTTGGTTGTTACCATGGAGACAGTTTCAAGAGCTGCAACAGGTTACTAATTGTCTTAACCAGGGGCAACTTAACAGGAATAAATTAATTTGTGTACCACTCTTAGCTTTTTCTGTCACCTTAGGAATTCTTAATTTAAAATAAATGGTATTTTTAAGCTGTATGTTTAAAATAGAATTATTTTATGTAAACGTTCCCTTAAGAAACACTTAACATACTCTCAACGAATATTTTAGAGGAAAAATATGGATACCTGAGAAGCTGTCAATTGATTTCTAGGTATAGCATTGCCAGTCTTTGATAATAGATCTTCTCAAATCATTCCGTTTTATCCACTTCTTCATTATATGTAGACAATCTGAATTTTACTTTTAATTAGCAAGAAATAGCCTAAATTTTGCCTCTCTACTGTCATCAGCCTCTCAGATAAAACTTGAATTCTCTTAATAGATTATATCTAGCTACTAACTTATTTTAAACTTTCAGAAATATACAAAAATCCTCTGTAAGATATGTGCACCTGTAATGGTCTTGGAACTGTCTCTTATTGTAGCACCAATTTTATGCATTACTGACAACTATTTTCTTTGATTATCTTTTTATTGCTTGCTCTCTGGAAACTACTCTCTACAGGAGATCCCTGACGACATGGGATCAAAAGGCCTGAGTAAGTGATCACAATACTCCCAAGTTATTTTTAACCTCCATCTACAGACCTACGTTTTTCAGCTCCATCTTGAGATTCCTGGTAGTGCCCTTCTGGAGGTGTATTTTAGATTGCTTTTAGATTTTTCATGTTAATAATATGCTTGGGATTTTATTTCTGTAATACTTTTATTTTTCTACTGTTCCATTTTCACATGTCATTTGAAAAAAACTGCTCATAACTGCATTTTCCTTTTTGTAATTTTTTAATGACTTTCTCTGGGAATTTTTAAATGTAAAGAAAGACTTTTTAAATGTTTTTTTTTTAAATAGTACTACCTGACCTTATTATTAGAGGTAGAAAATAATATTTTTTATAATTTTATGTTCCCCTCTTTTTTTGTTAAAACAAGTTAAAATTGCTTTGAGTCTGTGTTAAAAAAGCATTGCTATAATGTGAAACTATAAAACACAATAGATCTTAAATTTTAGAAGAATTGTGAAACTCAAGTTCAAGTAGCAGTCTATATAGTAGGAAAACTGTATATTTTTAAGGAAGTTGTAAGTTGTAAAAGAATTATAAGAAATACTGTCCTTTGTTTTTCCTTTAACCAAGATGTTGTCTGTTTTTAGCTTTTGTTGTGTTGTTCCTGTTTAATTTCTAGCTAGTATTTAATCATCATATAAAACTTAGTACAGAGTCGGAAATGTAGGAGACAATAAATGTTGGGATGAATGAATGAAACAAGAAATCATTTTAGCAAACAAAATGCTAAATGTGGGTATATTCAAATTGGTTTCATGTGCAATTTTACCAAATACTGCCAAGTTATTTTAGGTGACAGTGACTCGTAGAAATAATCTTTAAGGCTAATTATTTTTTCTAAATAGTTCTTTCTATTTGCATTATTAAGCATTTTTGAAAACTTATTTTTCATAATTCATTGATCATAAGGATTCATTGATCATTGAGGACATTAGCTTTTAAAGTCATCATTAATAAACATTAAACTTCAGTAATTTTTTTTCCTGATTTATGCTGACTTTGTGCTGAACTTTTAATCTTAGCTATGGGACTTGACTTACTTCAACTTTAACAATTAAAGGTTTATATTAGATCGAAAGCAGTATGGCTTATATGTAATTATTTCTTGTATGTAGACTTTATTTTTACATGTCTTTTTAGGATTTGGCGAGAGGCACAAATTTACTATCACTCTTGGTACGCTTTTTTAACCTCTTACCTTTGGAAAAAATTGTCAGTGAAATTCTTCAAAAACTTTAAAACCTTTTTAGAGATTCTTTTTTTTTTTTTTTTTTTGTCTTTTGTCTTTCTAGGGCCGCACCCGTGGCATATGGAGGTTCCCAGGCCAAGGGAATCAGAGCTGTAGCTGCCATCCACAGCCACAGCCACAGCCACAGCTATGTCACAGCCACACCAGATCCGAGCCACATCGGTGACTTGCACGACAGTTCACAGCAACACCGGATCCGTAACCCACTGAGTGAGGCCAGGGATCGAACCCGCAACCTCATGGTTCCTAGTCAGATTCATTTCCGCTGCACCGTGACAGTAACTCCTTTTCACAGATTCTTAATGCTATGTATAGAATTTATTTTGAGAATGATCATGAGGTAGTGTTACAAATGAAAAATGGTAACTGATTACCAGTGTCATTGATTTAATCTTTGGTCAGTGACTTGGATATCTTAAATGACAGGTTTCTGTGCTTCATCTCATAGGAACTAAAAGAATTTATTCACCTTGGAGTTCCGGCCGTGGCTCAGCGGTAACGAACCCAACTATTATCCATGAGGACGTGGGTTCAATCCCCGACCTTGCTCAGTGGGTTAAGGATCCAGCATTGCCGTGAGCTGTGGTGTAGACTGCAGACACAGCTCAGATCCTGTGTGGATGTGGCTATGGTGTAGGCCAACAGCTGCAGCTCCAGTTCAAACCCTAGCCTGGGAACTTCCATATGCCAAGGGTATAGCCCTAAAATGACGGAAAAAAAAAATCACCTGGTAACTTGATCAGATCAAGAAGACTTTATTTAGAAAATGCTATGGAGGCAGAAAAGTGTTAGTAAAATTCTAAAACTGGATATGAAGACTATCAAATAAAACATTGCTGGCAGCTAGAAAAATACTAGAAAAAAGGATGAAGGACTT
Organism: Catagonus wagneri; assembly: GCA_004024745.2. Lineage (NCBI taxonomy): Eukaryota > Metazoa > Chordata > Mammalia > Artiodactyla > Tayassuidae > Catagonus > Catagonus wagneri. Next base: position 50,892,813 of record PVHT021183693.1, read on the forward strand.
TATGGCCTCAGTTATCTATATTGTAAAGTTCAGGATACAAGAAGTAAACTAAGCAAAATCCTGTGATATTTTAATATAGGAAAATAAATGTGGCCTTATATTGGTATTCATTAAGCCTTGTTAGAACAGTACTTATGAACAGACTGGAAACGGAAGGACAAATATTCCAGATAAAACTGTTAAAGCAATGTAGAAAAATGCCGAGTTTCAAGAAAGATGTACATCTCCATGTAATTTCACACAACCTATGAAAAATATGTTACAGAGCAGAGGCAGAAACAAAAATGATACCCTAGAAGGCCTTTTATAGACATGAGTCCAAATAGACTGCAAAGAAGAGGATCAAATTAATTTTTTATTTACCCCGTTAACAATAAACAGTAAAAGAAATTGCCTTCCCAAACCTAATTTTGACTAACAGAACTAATTAGAGTATGATGAAAATCTGGGAGAATGCAACTAACTCATCTTAGCTTGTGAAAAGCTAGAAATAGAAACCTGTGTAGCTTTTATGCTTTAGGAAGGCAATTTTGAAAAAATTTCAAGAGGAACTGGGTAAAATTCCTTTAACAGAGACTAAAAGTATATATAGTGCAGGAGTGGCTATATAAGGTACTCAGAAATGACATCATGGCATTCAGTTTCTCACAGGCTTTACACCTGTCCTTTGTATGCAGTTTATTTTTATAGCTTTACATGTTGTAGAACACCTCAAAAACTTCCAGTTAGGCACATAAGTTTCCTAATGCATATATCTCTTCTTTTTCTATCTTAGACTTAAAAGTAGAGTTGTACAGAGCTCTTAGATACCAAAACCAGACTTATTTTCAATTGTGTTAAGAATAAGAGATTGATAGTATTGTAGTATTGAGATTGATGATGTGTAGTATTTAGGGTAAGCAAAGAGAAAACACATGATATAGTCTTAGGAATAAATCTTTAACTAGACAAAGTAAGATGTAGATTTAAAGTGATTGTAATCATCCAACATTATAAACAAAAATTAAAACTTTAAGAATCTATTTGTACCATCTATATCAAAAGGAAAACATCCTTATACCATAAGTTTCTAATAGCTCAATTATTAACAGACTAACTCTCCATTATAAAGGTGGATAAATGATATGAGAGGAGTGCTCAAAAACTAAGCAAATGAAATGAGCATATAAAAAAATTTAATGACCCCAGTAATCAGTAAACAAAATGATATATTTTGCCCTTTACCTTGGCAGCCTTTCTCCTAAAGGAGACTCTAGTGATGGAGAGGGTTCTGTGGAATGACTGCTCTAACATATTGTGAGTGTAAATCGGTATAGCCTTTTTGGAAAAGCATTTCTCTTGACCTACTAATTCCTCTTCAAGGAATTTAAGCTAGAGATGGAAACAAAGGTTTATATATCAGGATGTTTCATTTAATATTATTTAGAAATTACAGCCCATAATCCTAACACGACTTACAGTTGAGAAGTGGTTAATGAAGTGTGATTTATCCATTTATTGTAATGTTTTATAACCGTTGAAAATCATATTAAAACATAATGACATGGAAAATTCTCACAATGTAAGTGGAAAAAGTAGACTATGAAACTGTAAACATATTGTCTCAGATTTTTTTTTGTTGTTTTTTTGTTGTTTTTTTTTTTTGTCTTTTCTAGGGCCGCACCTGCGGCATATGGAGGTTCCCAGGCTAGGAGTCTAACAGGAGCTGTAGCTGCCAGCCTTTGCCACAGCAACACCAGATCCAAGCCGCGTCTGCAACCTACACCACAGCTCACGGCAATGCCGGATCCTTAACCCACTGAGCAAGGCCAGGGATCGAACCCGCAACCTCATGGTTCCTAGTCGGATTCGTTAACCACTGAGCCACGACAGGAACTCCCCAGATTTTTAAATATATATTTAGGGCTATTTTCAATAGTGTTGCTTTGAATATTTTTTTCTTTTTAGGGCCACTCCCAGAGCGTATGAAAGTTCCCAGGCTAGAGGTCAAATGGGAGCTGCTTCTGCTGGCTTCCTCCACAGCCACAGCAATGCCAGATCCAAGTCTTGTCTGTGACCTGTACCACAGCTTAAGGCAACACCAGATCCTTAACCCACTGAGCGAGCCTGGTAATCAAACTTGCATCCTCATGGATGCTAGTTGGTTCATTACATGACTAGTTGCCACAGTGGGAACTCCAGCTTTGAACATTGTTATGCATGTGTTTTGGTGAGCATACATATGCCTTTATATTGGGAAAATATCTAGGAAATGAATTGCTGGGTCACATACATATGGATATGTTAGGATATAGGTTTTATTGTAGAGGAGTTTATGTAAAGGATTCTTAAAAGAACTTGAAGAATGTGATTGCCTACTAGCTGTTGGTAATTCTAGAGAACTCAAGATAAGTAGGAGAAATCCCAGAAAAGAAATTGTAGTAACTTTAACTTTTCATTACATCCTATGTCAGACATAATTCAATAGTAGAGGAATAGTAAAATAAACCCCAGAAGTATTCATTTACCCAACTTCTGTAATTATCAACTCATGGTTAATTTTGTTTCCTCTATACTTCCACTTCCTCTCCCCCTCTACTCACTGCATTGTAATAACTAGCATTTCTTTCTTTTGCATATTAGAGATTTTAGAGTGTAATACCAGTCCTAGTATAAATTTAAGAACTTTTTCTTTTCTATGTGGTATTTCTACTTCTGGAAGTGAATTTTAAGGAACTAGGACAATAGGTGAAAGCCATATAAATGAAGGCATTCATAATAATTTGTTGTTGTTTGTGGAAGACAATTTAAAGCAAACTGAAATGTCAGAATAATAAAAAATAAGGTAAATCATGATTTAGCTGTCCAATATACTATTTTACAGCATTTTAAAATGATTGTTTTGAAGTCCATGTGGTAACATGGGAAAATATTTTTAAACATAAACTTGAGGAGTTCCTGTCCTGACTCAGCGGAAACGAATCCTGCTAGGAACCATGAGGTTGACGGTTCAATCCCTGGCCTCGCTCATGGGGTTAAGGATCTGGCGTTGCCATGAGCTGTGGTGTAGGTTGCAGACGCGGCTTGGATCCCGCGTTGCTGTGGCTGTGGCGTAGACCAGCAGCTGTAGCTCCAATTAGACCCCTAACCTGGGAACCTCCATATGCTATGGGTGTGGCCCTAAAAACGACAAAAGACCAAAAAAAAAATGTGTATATATATATGTATATATATATATATATATATACACACACACACACATACATATATGTATACCTGAAAAAACTGTCATTTTACATGTGCCTTTCATGTATATTTCAGTCTTATAATTTTTAATATTCCTGCTTTCTTTGAAATATACTTAATCATGATTACGCAAGTTGTGTCTGGAGTTCCTCTTGTGGCTCAGTGGTTACAAAGCAGACTACTACCCAGAAGGACACGGGTTCTATCCCTGGCCTTGCTCAGTGAGTTAAGGATCCCACATTGATGTGACCTGTGGCGTGGGCCTGCAGCTACAGCTTGGATTTAACCCCTAGTCTGGGAACTTCTGTATGCCCCAGGTGCAGCCCTGAAAAAAGAGAGAGAGTTGTGTCTTATCTTTCCAGGTTAGAATAACAGACTTATTTTTTACTATGATAGCAATTCACGAACTGTTTTCTTTATTTGAAATCTTAAGTTCTGCCTTTCCCTAAACTTTTCAGTAGGGCTGTTTAATTTTAGGAGACTCTGTGGGTGATATGTTATAGAAGATACCTCAAACTGTTTCCTTATCCTTTAATTTTTTTTCTTTTGTCAGACACAGAAATTTAGATTTACCTCTCTTGCATGGAAAATTTTGCTTTTTGGTTTTTAATAGATAAAAATCACCTTTTTTTCTATTCAAAGGAGACATTGAGAGAACAGGAGATTACATTTGCATGAGAAAATAGCTAGGTGTTACTGAACAATCAAGTTATACAATGGGTGGTCACTTTGAAGGAGGGACCTAGAAAATGTGTGTATTTACTTTATCTTTTTTGTTTTGCAAAATGGCCATTGTCAGTTTTACCAAAGCGGGGTATTTCAAAAATATTAGTCTTTAAAATACAGTCTTGGAGTTCCCACTGTGGCTTAGTGGTAACAAACCGGACTGGTATCTGCGAGGATGCGGGTTCAGTCCCTGGCTCGCTCAGTGGATTAAGGATCCGGTGTTGCCCTGAGCTGTGGTGTAGGTCGCAGATGTGGCTCAGATCCCAAGTTGGGCTGTGGCTGTGTCGTGGGCACAGGATTTGGGAACTTCCATATGCTGCAGGTGCAGTCCTAAAAAGCAAGAAAATAAAATTGTCAATCTCACCTTCTAGAATTCTGTTCCATTTGACTTTTTTTTTCCCGTTTTACTTTTTTTTTTTGGCATCTGAATCTTTATCCGTATGATCTCAGACATGGATTTTCATTTCTCTTTAGGAACAAGAAAGAAGCTGAACTAAAATCAAGACCATTTATTTTTTTATCCTTTCATTAAAATGGGCATCTGTTCTCTCAAGTATAACTTGTTTCCTTTGTCAGTTATTAGTGTCTCGTAACCCAAATTAAATGATGCAGTGACATTTTTTTCTCTTTGGGGTTTTATGTCTGCAGTTGAACTAATTCAGGATCACGTCCTCTTCATCATATTCTGTTTGCTATTTGTAATAAGATTTTGTTCACAAACTGTATCGAACAGAAATGAGGCATTGTCGATCTATAAAAAATCGATTATAGATTTTTTCCTTGCTAATTCAGACTCATATATTTGAAATAAACTTCTCAAAGAAAATCAAAAATATTTTTAAAAACTCTTTTGAGTTATGTGTGGGTTATATCTCGACATCTCATGTTACCTTGTTTATTTTGATAATTTGCTTTTTTTAATCTCATAACATTGTATTTTCTTTATTTTTTCCATTGTCCTGCAACTTCAGAACATGTAACTTCTAATGCCAGCGATAGCGAAAGTAGTTACCGTAAGTGTTTTAAGTTACTTGTTCTTTTGTTATCTCAAGTAATATACCTTTTGGGGTTTTTTCCCTTAGTTATGTGTTTTAAAAACTGAAAATTATTAATATTTTAAAATCAGAACAAAGTAAAACTCTTTATTTGATAAATAAAATCATGCTCTTGTATAGAAATTAATACCAAGTTCTCATAAAATACAAAAGTTCATTTTACAAACAGTGCTTCTTATGTACATAGTAAATGTATGTGAATTGGTTTCTTTTGTAAGAAATAAGTATCTAGTTAAATGAGAGGTAAACTTTCGTTGTGTCATTTAGTAATTCTGTTTCTAACATGAGCATTAAAATATTTGTTAATAATGGTAATTTAGATTTTTTTCCTTTTTTTATTTTGTGTCACCAATAGTGTTGTGGGTCAAGATGTTGTTTATTACCAGCTTTCAGTGAATGTGAGAAATGATGAAAGGAAAATTTTCACCAGTTGCTCAATCAGTAATCAGTAATACTGATTTATTTTTTCGTTCCTGTGTTAGTCTTCGCATTATATTATTAAATAAACAGTATAAGCATGTGAAATTTTTAAACATATTTGGGCATGGGAGGAGGGGAGAGTGCATGAATATTATCAGTTGTAGCACCTTAAAAATTAAATTGCTTTTCTAACTTTTTTTTTTACTGCTGTCTAATATGAAAGTAATCTTGATTACAGATGAGTATGGCTGCTCGAAAGGTCCATCCTGTTAATATCAGTCTCTAATATTTTTCATGTTGACAATATATACTTTTAACCCTCATTCGATTGGTTGATTTTTTTTCTGCAAATAGTTACTTAATGATTTTCTCTATTGGTGTGGGAATGTGATTTCTTGTATTTTAACATTTTATTAAAATCAGAACTCACTAGAGAGTAGCTGAGTAGCTTTCTAGGCTAAAAAGAGGTAATGAAAGTATATACTGTCTGTCTCACCATTTGCATGAATTATTAGGTGTGGAATATTCAAAATGCATGTTTTTGCTAATATGTAATGTTTTACACATAATACTTAAAAAGCAGTTTGTAAATATACATGCTGTATGTATTATAATGAACTTGAAAACAACATACGCTTTTAAAGGACAAAAGAATATTTATGCCAGTTATGAATTTTAAAAATTTATAGCTGCATACATATAGCATTAAGAAATTTAGTGAGAATATTATAATGGAATTATAATAAGGAGAAAAATCTTCAAATACATTATCCAATACTGATTGATTTCATTGAACCATTTGAATTTAACAGTTCTTCCTAGTTCGTTTTCTACACGTGTGTGTGTGTGTGTGTGTGTGTTAACAATTGCAATTTTTAACTCGTGGTTATTTTCATTGAGTGAAGATATAATTTGTAGACTTTTCTATTTCGAATATTCTAAGCTCTAAACACTTAATCTTAGAGGAATTTAACTTCTAAAGTGCTTTTAAGATCAAATCAAAATATATTTTTTCTCCTTTACTATTTATACGATTCATTTTGTTGAAAGAAAAGGATTTAGTTTTTATCTAAAGCTTTTTAAACTCAAAATTTATTTTTTTAAATTGAATACGTGAATTATAATAATCAATGAATTTTTTCATCAATGAAATAGTGACACTAGCTTTTCCTTTGCGTTAAAATGTTTGGCTAGAAAATAGTTGTAATTATAGAAGTATGTATGTATATTAAAATGATACCTGGTAAGGCCGAAAAAGCAGCATATCCTTAATAAGAGTAAATTACCTACTGTGTATGTATGTATAGAACTGTCAATAAAGTATTCATCTTTAAAAAATTTAAAAGCTCTTAGATTCTAAATAAAAAATTAAAAGCATATACTTAAAGATTTTAAATAGATTTAATGGTAATCTGTAAAACATAGAATAACAGAAAGGTAGTTATTAATTAATACATTTATATTTTGTTTTTACATTTATCAAACTTTGACTATGATTTGTAACTTTTTTCCTTAAATCTTGCCATGATTAATTTATATAAGTACCCTTCTTTTAACATCTTGCTGTTTTCTTAGGGAAGTGCTAGTAATTTTTATGTTATATGTGAAGAATTAAATTAGTATTCTTTATAGATTTTCTCATCTCTATTTTAACTTTCTAATAGGTGGTCAAGAAGAATATGTCTTATCTTATGAACCAGTGAATCAACAAGAAGGTTTGTAAAGCCAATCAATCTTATGAAAATCTTACAGTCTTATAGAAAAATATACTTAATTTAGAAAATAGATCTAATTCAATTCATACTTTTTTAAGAGTTACATTAATTTTACTAGTTTTTTACCATTTGTATATATATAGAAATTTACTATATGACTTTATGAAACATGGCTCAGCCGATAGATTATGAAGATCTAGTCATTTTATATTGACTGTTTTATATTGTTTTATTTCCTAAGCAGCATCTTTCCACTGTTCGTAGTAGTATCACTATCATTCTAGTGACCCTGTTCAAAATATTGGAAACATCTTCGATCTTTGTGTTCCTCATTTCCCTTGTCCAGTCCGTTTCTAGACCCTATTTGTTCTTATTATATCTTTCTTATTTATGACCTTCTTTCCCCCCTCCTACCACAGTGTTAATTCTGATTTTCACAAACAATCTCTGCCTCCAGCATGATCCCTTACATTTCAGGGTATACACTTCTGTTAGATCATCTTTGTAGATCACTGCTATGATTATATAACTTTTTATACCCAGCTTTTTTTTCCATTCTTTCATCTGTTTCCATACAATTCTACTTCAAAAAGTATCACTAAAATACTATACTCTATTTTCTTACTTGTAATGAGATGATGTTAGTAATGTAGAAACATTATCTGCTAAAATGCTGGATTTAACTTGGTTGAAAATTTAACTTGGTTGAATTATCAAAGTCTTTGACTTACAACAGGAGATTGAAATTTAAGATCTTAATAAAGATTTGTAAACTATCAAGTTAGGCATCACTGGTGGAGAAAGAAAAAAAAATTCTTCATAGTAGTTAAGGATACTTTTGTTTTCTACTGAAGTAAAATATATACGTATTTTTTGAATGTTTGTCCCTTTTAACATGCAGTATATTTTTGTAGTTAATTATACTCGACCAGTGATCATATTGGGACCTATGAAAGACAGGATAAATGATGACTTGATCTCAGAGTTTCCTGACAAATTTGGATCATGTGTTCCTCGTGAGTAATATCCCACATTAAAATTCTTGTTCTTAACTTTTTTCATTGTTTATGTTCAGAGTAAATGTTACCATTTTTAATGGTTTATTCTTAAATTATCAATTATTCTTCCATCCTCAATTTTATTGTCCCTTTTCAGATCTAAATCAGTCTCTTGTGTTGAACTTTACAAAATGATTTTTTAAGTAGCAAGTGTGTTTGTTGTGCTTTTTAGTATTTAACACTTCCTCAAGTTCTTTTCTATTAAAGATACAACTAGACCAAAACGAGATTATGAGGTAGATGGAAGAGATTATCATTTTGTGACTTCAAGAGAGCAAATGGAAAAAGATATCCAAGAACATAAATTTATAGAAGCTGGCCAGTATAATAACCATCTCTATGGAACAAGTGTACAGTCTGTGCGAGAAGTAGCAGAAAAGGTAAGCAAGCATCAAAGTGATCCCAGAATACAGTTTCTAATCAGATAACCTTTGACACCAAGCAAGAATGAAAGGATAGAGACTTTTAATTCATATGAAAAAAAAATCAATAAATATTTCAACATTGATTAATTGAATTAATTGAATAATTAATTGAATTTATTCAACTAAGTATTTACTTTTAGGTGGCTTAGAAAATGATATACAAGATCAAGTAAATTAAAATAAGCAAAGAAAATAAGAATAGAAACGATTAACATGAATCTCTCTCTAAGAGGAGAGGTTATTATTTTGAGGTCCTATATGTTTGCTAGAGATAGACCTTGTGTTTAGCCCTAGCTTTCCAACATCTAGCCTAACTAAGCTATGATCAGCAGTGTCTATCAATAAAAATGCACCGGTGTTTCAAGTAAGTATAAGTTGCTCCTGGTACTGAGACTAGGCTAAAATTTCTCTTGAATAGTCATTTAATAAAAGATCATGTGAAAAAATACTCAGTAACACTATAATAGCAACAAAAAAAAATTTTTATAGCAGTCTAATGATACATTCACATTGGGTTAAAGCAGTTTTATAGTAAAACCGAAACAATGTACTCCAAATGTGCTGCTATGCCTAAGTCACCCTTTGGACCAAGAAAATAAATATCAACATTATTTTATACCTTCAAAATTACAGTAGTTTAAAACAGGTAACATCCAAACTTCAGATTATTAATAAATAGGAAAGCAAACACCAAATCGTAGCAAGCTGTTTCTTGTGGAAATCTTGTGGAGAAGAAACTGTCAGGAAATTCCATAAAGTAAAAATATTACAAATAATACTCTGACCACAATGCAGTAAAGCTACAAATTATTAGGAAATTAAAAATGAAAAGTGGCAAACAGGAAAATTTTATTTATTCATTTATTTATATCAACATGTGGTTGATGTACGATATCATATGTTACAGGTGTACTATATATAGTGACTGACAATTTTTAAAGGTTGTACTCCATTTATAGTTATTATAAAATGTTGGCTATAGTCCCTGTGTTGTACACTATATTCTTATAGCTTATTTTATAAATAATAGTTTGTGCCCGTTTATCCCCTATCCCTACGTTGCCCTACTCATCCCTCTCTCCACTGCTAACCACTAGTTTTTTTCCAGTGTGAGTCTGCTTCTGTTATATTCATTAATTTGCTGTACTTTTTAGATTCCTTATATAAGTGCTGTCATACAGTATTTGTCTCTCTCTTTCTGGCCTATTTCACTTAGCATAATACCCTCCAAATCCATCTTTGTTGCTGCATAGCAGGCAAAATTTTATGACAGAGAAGTATTCCATTGTGTGTGACGTGTGTGTGTGTGTATGTGTATATGTAACATTTCTTCGTATCCATTCATCTGTTGTTGGACACTTCGATTGCTTCCATATCTTGGCAGCTGTAAATAATGCTGCTGTGAACATTGGGGTGCATGTATCTTTCTGAATTTAGCGTTTTTGTTTTTTCAGATATACACACCCAGGAGTAGAATTGTTGGGGCCTATGGTAGTTCTGTTTTTAGTTTTTTGTGAAACCTCCATACTGCTTTCCACAGTGACTGCACCAATTTACACTCCCACAAACAGTGTACAAGAGTTTCTTTTTTCACATCCTTGCCAGCATTTCTTATTTGTGCTCTTTTTGATGATAGCGATTCTGACAGGTGTGAGGTGGTAACCTGATGATTAGAAATGTTGAGCAACTTTTCATGTGCCCATTTGAGCCATCTGCATTTCCTTTCTGGAAAATGTCTATTCAGTTCTTCTGCCCACTTTTCAGACAGGTTTTTTATTTCATGTTGAATTGTATGAGTTATTTATATATTATATGTGGATATTAACTACTTATCAGACATATCATTTGCAAATATTTTCTCTCATTCAGTCAGTTATCTTTTATTTTGTTGATGGTTGCCTTTGCTGTGCAAAAGCTTTTAAGTTTAATTAGATCACATTTGTTTATTCTTATATTTATTTCCTTTGCTTTAGGAGACAGATCTAAAAATATACTGCTACAACTTAGTCAAAGAGTGTTCTGCTTATGTTTTCCTCTAGAAGTTTTATGGTTTCTGGTCTTACACTTATGTCTTTAATCCATTTTGAGTTTATTTTTGTATATTGTATTAGAGAATGTTCTAATTTCATTCTTTTACACGTAGCTGTCCAGTTTTCCCAGCCCTGCTTAATAAAGAGTCTGTTTTCTCCATTGTATAATATTGCCTCCTTTGTCATAGATTAATCAGCCATAAGTATGTGGGTTTATTTCTAAGCTCTGTATTCTATTCCATTGAATTATATGTCTGTTTTTGTGTCGGTACCATATTGTTTTGATGTCTGTAGCTTTATAGTATAATCTGAAGTGAGGAAGCATGATTCCTCTAGCTCTATTCTTCTTTCTCAATATTGTTTTAGCTATTTGGGATCTTTGGTGTTTCCATACAAATTTTAAAGTTATTTATTCTAGTTCTATGAAAAATGTTGCAGGTAATTTGATAGGAATTGCATTGAATCTGTAAATAACCTTGAGTAGTACAGTCAGTTTAGCAGTATTAATTCTTGCAACCTAAGAACACAGTGTTTCTTTCCATCTGTTTGTGTTATCTTCAGTTTCTTTCATCATTGTCTTACAGTTTTTTGAGTACAGGTCTTCACCTCCTTAGGGAGGTTTATTCCTAGGTATTTTTTTTCTTTTTTTTCCTATTTTTTTCTTTCTTTTTTTTGGCTTTTTTTGGTCTTTTTAAGGCCGCACCTGCAGCATGTGGAGGTTTACCAGGCTAGGGGTCTAATTGGAGCTGTTGTTGCCAGCCTACACCCAGAGCCACAGCAACACCAGATCCAAGCCATGTCTGCAACCTACACCACAGCTCATGGCAGTGCCAGGTCGTTAACACATTGTGCGATGCCAGAAATCGAACCTGCAACCTCATGGTTCCTAGTCAGATTCGTTTCTGCTATGCCACAACAGGAATTTTATTTTTTTGATGCAGTGGTAAATGTGATTGTTACCTTAATTTGTCTTTCTGATAGTTTGCTGTTAATATATAGAAATGCAGCACATTTCTGTATACTAATTTTATGCTATGCAAGTTTACCAGATTTATTGATGAACTTTGGTAGCATTCTGGTAGCATCTTTAGAATTTTCTGTATATCGTATCATATTATCTGCAATGACAGTTTTTGCTCCTTCCTTTCCAATATGGATTCCTTTTATTTTTCTTGTCTGATTGCTATGGCTAGGACTTCCAGTACTATGTTGAATAAAAGTGACAAGAATGGGCATCCTTGTCTTGTTATTGATCGTAGAGAAAATGCTTTCAGCTTTTTGCCATTGAGTATGTTAGCTGTGAGTTTGTCATAATAGCTTTTACTGTGTTGAAGTATGTTTCCTTTTTCTTTCTTTGTTTCTTTCTTTGTTTCTTGCTTGCTTGCTTGCTTGCTTGCTTGCTTTCTCTTTCTTTTTTTTGCTTTTTAGGGCCACACCTGCAGCATATGGAAATTCCCAGGCTAGGGGTCCAATCAGAGCTACAGCTGCCAGTCTACACCACAGCCATAGCAATACCAGATCCAAGCCACATCTGCAGCCTACACCACAGCTCACAGCAGTGCCTGATCCGTGGCCCACTGAGCAAGGCCAGGGATCGAACCCGCATCCTTATTGATCCTAGTTAGGTTTGTTAACCACCGAGCCACAATGGGAACTCCCTGGAGAGTTTTTATCATACATGGATGTTGAATTTTGTGAGAAGCTTTTTCTTCACCTACTGAGATGATACTATGGCTTATATTCTTCAGTTTGCTAATGTGGTATACTACATTGATTTTTTTGAGGATATTGAAAAATCCTTGTATCCTTGGAATAAATCCCAATTGACCATGATGTATGATTCTTTTAATATATTGTTGCATTTGGTTTGCTAATATTTTGTTGAGGATTTTTGCATGTGTATTCATCTGTGATATTGACCTATAATTTTCTTATGATATCTTTGTCTGATTTTAGTATCAGGGTAATGCTTACCACATAAAATGAGTTCAGCATTCCTTCCTCTGCAATTTTTTGGGATAGTCTGAGAAGGTAGATGTTAACTCTTCTCCAAATATTTGGTAGAATTCACCCATGAAGCCATCTGGTCCTGAACTTTTGTTTTTTGAGAGTTTTTTAATTACTGATCCAGTTTCATTACTGGTGATTGGTCCATTCATATTTTCTATTTCTTCCTGGTTCAGCCTTGGGAGAATGTACATTTCTAAGAATTTTTATTTGTTTGTTTCTTCTAGGTTGCACATTTTATTGGCATATAGTTGTTCATAGTAGTCTCTTATTCTTTGTATTTCGGTGATATTGGTTGTAACAACTTTTTCATTTCTTATTTTTATTGATTTGGACTACCTTTTTTATGAATCCTGAAAGTTTATCAATTTTTTATCTTTTCAAAGAACTAGCTTTTAGTTTCATTTTTCCTTTCTATAGTTTTTCGTAGTCTGTATTTCATTTATTTTTGCTCTTTATGATTTCTTTCCCAACTTTGGGAATTGTTTTCTTTCTCTAGTTCATTAGAGGTAAAGTTAGGTTGTTTATTTGAGATTTTTCTTTTTCCTGAGGTAAGCTATTATTGCTATCAACTCCCCTCTTAGAACTTCTCTTGCGGAGTCCCATAGGTTTTAGATCATCGTTTTCATTTTCATTTGTCTCTAGGTATTTTTTTATTTCCTCTTTGCTTCCTTCAGTGATCCATTGGTTGTTTAGTAGCGTATTGTTTAGCCTCCACATGTATGTGTTTTTTGCAGGGGTTTTGTTTTGTATAGTTTGTTTTGTTTAGTTTTTGCAGTTATTTCTAGTCTCATAACATTGTAGTCAGAAAAGATACTTGATATGATTTCAGTTTTCTTAAATTTTGCAAGGCTTGTTTTTTTGGCCTAGCATGTAATCAGTCCTAGAGAATGTTCCATGTGCACATGAAAAGAATGTATATTCTGCCACTTTTGGGTGGAATTTCTTTATATATCAATTAAACCCATTTACTCTGTTGGTCATTTAAGGCCAGTGTTTCCTTATTGATTTTCTATCTGTGTGATACACTCATTGATGTAAGTAGGGTGGTAATTCCCCTACAGTTATTATGTTACTGTCGATTTCTCCTTTTGTGTTTTTAAAATTTGCCTTATATATTTAGGTATTCCTGTATTGTGCATGTATATTTATAGTTGTTATATCTTAGATTGATCCCTTGATCATTGTATAGTGCCCTTCTATGTCTCTTGTAACAGTCTTTAATTTATTTAAAGTCATTTTATCTAAAGTAACTATTACTGCTCTGGCTTTTGTTTTCTGTTTGTGTGGAATATCTTTTTCCTTCCTGTCACTTTCAGTCTGTGTGTGTCTAGATCTGAAGTGGGTCTCTTGTATGCAGCATGTACAGAGGCCTTGTTTTTAATCCATTCAGCCAGTCTATGTCTTTTAATTACAGTGTTTATTCTATTTACATTTAAGATAATTATGAATATGTACCTATTGCCACTTGTTAATCGTTGGGGAGGTGTAGGTGTTTTTTTTCCCCTTCTTTTGTTCTCTTTTGATTTAATCACTATCTTTAGTGTTATGTTTGGATTCCTTTTTCTTTTTTGAGTGTACATGTATTATAGAGTTTTGGTTTGAATAACCATGAGGTTTTTATATTGCAATCTATATGTATACATGATTGTTTTAAGTTGCTGATCTCTTCATTTCAAATGCATTTTAAAGACCCTGCATTTATATTATCTTCCCCTCCCAGTTATTGTTTTTGCTGTCATATTTAACATCTAATTGTGAGGGGGTTATTTTCTTTTTTGTTTTATTTTCTAATTGCTTTGTATAATCCTTAAGTACTTATTGTAGATGTAGATGATTTTACTACTTTTGTCTTTTAACCTTCCTTCCGCCTTTACTGTATGTTTGCCTCTACAATGAGCATTTTCATTTTGTAGTTTTGTTTCTAGTCTTGGCCTTTTCTTTTTCACCTGGAGAAGTTCCTTTAACATTTCTTGTAAAGCTGGTTTTATAGTGCTGAACTCTTTTAGCGTTTGCTTCTGTGTAAGTCTTTTGATCTCTCCATCAAATCTGAATGAGAGCATTGCTTGAATGAGAGTGTTCTTCATTATAGGTTTTTCTCTTTCATCACTTTAAATATATAGTGCCATTCCCTTCTGGCCTGCAGAATTTCTGCTGAATATTCAGCTAATAGACTTATGGGAGTTCCCTTGCATGTTATCTGTTGCTTTTCCTTTGCTACTTTTTGACATTTTCTCTTTAATTTTTGTCTTTGTAATTACAATGTGTCTTGGTGTGATCTTCTTTGGATTAATCCTGTATGAGACTCACTGCGCTTTCTGGACTTGGGGACCATTTCTTTTCCCAGATTAGGAATGTTTTCAGCTACTATGTCTTCAAATATATCCTCAGCTCCTTTCTCTCGTTCTCATTCTTCTTGGACCTCTATAATGCGAATATTAGTGCACTTGATGTCCCAGAGGTCTTTTAAGCTGTCCTCATTTCTTTTCATTCTTTTTTTTTTAGTCAGCACAGTTATCACTACTCTTGTCTTCCAGCTCACTGATCTGTTCTCCTTTATCATTTCATCTACTGTTGATTCCTTCCAGTGTTTTTTTCACTTTAGTTATTGTATTCTTCATCTCTCTTTGGTTGTTCTTTATATTTTCTAACTTTATGTTAAAAATGTCTAACTTCTGGATCTCCCACTATGGCACAGTAATTTAATTACCCAGAAGTTCCTGTTGTGGCTTAGCAGTAAAGAGCACAACCAGTATCCATGAGGATGCAGGTTCGATCCCTGGCCTCGCTCGGTGGGTTAAGGATCCAGCATTGCCATGAGCTGTGGTATAGTTCACAGATGCAGCTGTGATCCCACGTTGCTGTGGCTGTGGCATAGGCTGGCAGCTATAGCTCCAATTCAACTCCTAGTCTGGGCACTTACATATGCTCTAGGTACAGCCCTAAAAAGGAAAAAAAAAAAAAAATCCAGCTGCAGCAATTCAAGTCACTGTGGAGGTGCGGCTTCAATCCCTAGCCTGGCACCTTGAGTTAAAGGATCCATCACTGCCACAGCTGTGGCATAGGTTGCAGATGTGGCTTGGATTCAGTCCCTGGCCCAGAAACTTCCATATGCCACAGGTGTAGCCCTAAAATTGTAAAAATTAAAAAATTTCTAACTTCTTACTCTGTGCATCCGTTCTTCTCCTGAGTTCTTTAATCATCTATTTGATCATTACACTGAATTATTTCTTGGGTGGATCGCCTATCTCCATTTCACTTAATTCTTCTTCTGGGGTTTTATCTTGTTCCTTTGTCTGGAACATGTTTCTCTGCTGCCTCGTTTTGTCTGATTTGCTCTTTGTATTTTTATTTATCTGGTAGTTTATGTACATTTCTCAGTCTTGGATAAATGGTCTTCTGTAGGAGGTGTCTTATGTATCTCAGCAGCATATTTCCCTCTCATCACCCAAGCTATATGCTCACGGGTTCAACCTATGAGGCCTGTGTGTGTTCTTCTCTTCTGGCAGGTTGACTGTGTGGACATTTTAGCAGGCTTAGTGGGCCCGTAGCCCGGTTGCCAGACCCTGCCTTGTATGGAGGCTGCTGGCTGCTGGTTAGCAGGGCCTGATTATGAAGTGGCTGACTACAGAACCCCAGTAGGCACAAGGGCTTATACTCGCTCACTGGTGGGGCTGAGTTAGGGTCCAAAAGCCTACTGGTGGGTGAAGTTAGGTCCTGGGGTTAGTAGACACAGGTCCTGGGGGTTGGGGGAAGATAGTTCCTGACACAGTTGGATGCGGGATCTGGGGTATCCCAAAGCTTGTGTTGGCCTCCTAGTGGGTAATGCCAGAGCTCATCTTGTCCAAGGGCAATGTCTGGCAGGCTGTGGGCTAGCTGGGTCCACAGCCTGCAGTATTATTATTTTCTCATGTATAATATTTGCCCACACTGGTGGGTGAAGCTGGGTCATGGCCTTCTGGTTGGCAGGGCCATGTCTAGAGGCATGTCTAGAGGTGACTGTGGGTTCAGGAAGTCTTTAGGCACTCTGTCTGCTGATAAGTGGGGCTGTATCCTCACCCAGTTGTTTACAGAATTTCTTTAAAATAATAATGAAAACAGCACATATCAGAAGCCAGGGGATGCATTTCACAGTGATCAAATTCATAGCCTTAAGAACGTTTCCAAAGAATGAATGAGAATAAATAAACTAAATCCCTAGTGTAAAAAGCTAGAAAAAGATAAAGAATGTGATATAAATAAAAGCAGAAATTATGTGGTAAGGAGAAGGAAGAAAATAATGAAAATTAGAGAAGAAATAATAAAAATTAGTAAGAAAGAAAGCAGGAAAACAATAGATAAAATCAATGAAGCAAGAAACTGGTCCTTTAAGAAGTTCAAAGTTATTGATAAACCTTTAACCAGACTGATCAGAAAAAAAGAAGACGCAAAATACCAAAATATTTGTAGATAACAGAATCTACAAATATTTAAAGTGTGAAATTAGAAACAACTTTATACCACCAAGTTCAACAATTTAGATAAAAAGGATAAATTCCTTGAAAGAAATTAGCTACTGAAGCTCACTCAAGAAAAAGTAGATAATTTAAAGAAATTGGTTTGTATTTAAAAACCTTTCCACAAAGAAAACTCCAGGCACAGATGGCTTTACTAGCAAATTTTACCAAACTCTTAAGGAAGAAATAATACCTATTTCCTACCATAAAATTTAAAAGGAGAGAATATACTTCCAAGTGTATTCAGAGTCCAGCATTACGTAACTACCTTACAAAGCTTGATAACACATTACCAAAAAACTGCAGACCAGTTTCCCTAATGAACATACATGCAGAATTTCTAAATAAAAATTTTACAAATTTGATCTAACAGTATAGAAAAATATAGTATCATGACCACCATGTAGAGTTTATCCAGTGGATGCAGGGTAAATTTAAACATGAGAAAAGCAGTCGATGTAAATCACAACATTAAACTAAAAAGGAAAACCAGGTGATTATCTACCTAGTTTATGAGAAGCTTTTGACGAAATCCAACATCCATCCTTGAGTAAAACTCTCCACAGACTAGTAATAGGAAAGACTTGCTCAGATTGAAAAATAACATTCCAAAAACCCTAAAATTGTCATCATACTTAATGATAAAAACCCAGTGGTTCTCCCTAAAATCAGAAACATGTCGAGGATATCCTTGACATGTTTCTCACCACTTGTTTTCATCGTTACACTAGAGGTTCTACCCAGTGCAGTAAGGCAAGAGAAATAAAAGTCATCCATATTGGAAAGGAAGAAGTAAAATTGCCTTTATTTGCAGGCAACATGGTTGTCTGTATAAAAAAATCTGATAGACTCTACCAAAAAAAAAAACCAAAGAAAAAGTGCTACCAGAACAAATAAGTTTAGCAAGATTGAAGGACACAGTACTGATCTATATACAAAAATCACTTCTATTTCTATATACTAGACCAATCATAAAATGAAATTTTGAGGAGTTCCCATTGTGGCTCAGTGGTAACGAACCTGGCTAGTATCCATGAGGATAAGATTTCAATCCCTGGCCTCACTCAGTGGATTAAGGGTCCTGCATTGCCATGAGCAGCATCCAATTCGACCCCTAGCCTAGGAACTTCCATATGCGTGGGTGTGGCCCTAAAAAGACAATAAATAAATAAATAGAAATTTTGAAAAACATTGGCATCAAAAAATATCAAATACTTAGAGATAAATCTGACCACAAGAATTGCAGACCAGTACATTAAAAACTACAAAACATTACTGAGAGAATCAAAGAAGACCTAGATAAATGGAGAGATACACCATATTCATGGATTGGAAGGATCAATGTTGTTTTTATATGTTTCTCCACTTAAGCTTTAGGCTCAGTACAACCCCAGTCAAGAGTCCCAGCAGATATTTCTGTGGAAATTGACATGCTAATAATACTAATGTTCATATGGAAATGCAAGAGATCTAGAGTAGCCAAAACAACTTCAAAAAAGAAAAAAAGCTCAAGTACTCACACTGCTTGATTTTGAGATTTATAAAAACACAGCAATCAAGTCAGTATGGGAGTTCCCTTTGTGGCTTAGCGGTAATGAACCTGACAAGTATTCATGAGGATGCAGGTTCAATCCCTGGCCTTGCTCAGTGGGTTAAGGATCTGGCATTGCCACAAGCTGCAGTGTAAATCGCAGATGTGGCTTGGATCCAGTGCTGCCATGGCTGTGGTGTAGGCCACAGGTGCAGCTCCAATTCAGCCCCCAGCCTAGGAAGTTCCATATGCTGCAGGTTTGGCCATAAAAATATTTCTTAAAAAAGAAATTAACTCAAAATAGATCCTAAATGTGAATTCTGAAACTTATAAGCCTAAAAAAGAAATCACAGGAAAAAATCTTCATGACTTTGGGTTTGGCAAGGATTTCTAAAATAATATACCAAAAGCACAGTCCATAAAAGAAAAAAAAAAAGATAAATTAGACTTCATCAGAATTAAAACTTCTGCTCTTGGGGGAAAAAAAACACTGTTAAGAGAATAAAAAGACAAGCTATAAACTAGGAGAAAATATTTTCAAATCATATATTTCCCAGAAGACTTGTTTCCATAATATATAAAGAATTCTTTCATCACAATAATAAAGACAATTCAATTTTAAAATGGACAAAAGATTTGAAAAGACATTTATTTAAAGGAGATATATAAATGGCCAATAAGCACATGTAAATATTCCAACACGGTCATTAGATAAATGCAGATTGAAACCATAATGAGGAGCCACTACATACGCATTGGAATGGCTAGGTTTTTTTAAAAAAAAAAAAAAAACCTTGACTGTTACCAGGTTTTGATAGGAGTAAAGAAAGCTTATGTCCATACGAAGACTTGTACATGGATATTCATAACGTCTCTTTATAATGGGCAAAAACTGGGTGGGGGGACCCAGATGTGCCTCAGCTGATGAATGGATGAATAAACTATGGCATATTCTTGTAATAGAATAATACTTAGCAGTAAAAAGTAGTAAACTTGATAAGCATAACAACATGGATAAATCCCAAAGTAGTTATGCTGAGTAAAGATAGCCAGATAATAAAGGACTACATAATGAATAATTTAACTTCTATAAAGTTCTAGAAATTTCAAACTAATCTACAGTAATAAAAAGCAGACTGGTGGTTGCTTGGAGAGAGATGGAAAGGAGAGGTTACAAAGAGGCATGAAACTTAGGGGTGATTGATATATTTATTATTTTGATCGTGGTAACGATTTCAAGGTGTATACACATGTTAAAACTTAACAAATCATATGCTTTAAATGCCTACAGTTTATTGTATGTCGTTATGCCCTTTTTTTGGGGGGGGGGGTCTTTTTAGGGCTGCACCCACATCATATGGAAGTTTCCAGGCTACGGGTCAAATCAGAGCTGTAGCTGCTGGCCACAGCTACAGCAACGCCAGATCCAAGCTGCATTTCCACCTACACCATAGCTCACAGCAACACCAGATCCTTTAACCCACTGAGCGAGGCCAGGGATCAAACCCATGTCCTCATGAGTACTAGATGGGTTCATTACCACTGAGCCACAACGGGAATTCTGACACCCTTTTTTTTCTTAACTGACTATCCTCCTAGTGCCTTGGGGGAAAACAGAACTCATACCTTTAACTATATATGCTTTCTGAACTATTTAAATTTTTTGTGACTTGCATGTATTCTTTATAATAAAATAATTAACAAAAAAGATTTTTTTAAGAAATTAAAGTAGAAAAACAAATCTAAAAAGAAATAACAGGAGTTCCCACTGTGGTTCAGTGGGTTAAGAATCTGACTGCAACATCTCAGGTTGCTGCAAAGGCATGTGTTCCATCCCCAGCCCACTGCACTGGGTTAAAGGATCCAGCATTGCCACAGCTACAGCATAGGTCACAACTGCAGCTTGGATTCAGTCCCTAGCCCAGGGAACGTTCATATACTGCAAGTATGATCATAAAAACAATGTTTTAATACCATATAAAAATTAAAAGAACACCATAGACAAACTACTAGCTAACCTGAATATTTTTAAGGGAAAAATCACAAATAACAGCACAGGTAATGAAGTAAGACATAACAATTGAAATATTATGAAATCTCAAAAGGCTACATTACATATCTTTTATAAATAAAATGAAGAACTTCTTTGAGATGGATAATTTCCTAGAAGAAACAGTTTACCAAAATTGACCTATTAGAGATGGGAAGTTTTCTATAAAAGAAGAAATCTTTAGAAGAAATATGGCAAGTTATCAGGGAACTATCCCACAAAAAGCATCAGGCTTAGATGACTTTATGCAGGAATTCTATCAAATCTTGAAAGGTTAAATCATCCTAAAGCTCCATAAATACTGTTTGAAAACATTTTTGTGAAGCAAGTCTAATATTGATATC
Organism: Catagonus wagneri; assembly: GCA_004024745.2. Taxonomy (NCBI): domain Eukaryota; kingdom Metazoa; phylum Chordata; class Mammalia; order Artiodactyla; family Tayassuidae; genus Catagonus; species Catagonus wagneri. The sequence goes on from PVHT021183693.1 coordinate 50,913,895, forward strand.
TAAACCTGACGAAGACAGTGAAAATTATAGACCAATATCACCTGTAAATATTAATACCAAAGTGTTTTATCACTACTGTGTCTTGGGTCACTGCTTGGTGTGGGTTAGATCCCTAGCCCAGGAACTTCCACATGCTGCAAACGCAGCCAAAAAAGGAAAGATGGGGAGGGCAGGTATTAGTATTTTAATAAACAGAATCCAGTGCCACATTGCAGAAATAATGTGCATGACCAAACAGGATTATAGGAATTTAAAGTCAGCTGATATTAGGAAATCCACTAATGTAATCTAGCACATTAACAGATCTAAAAAGAAAAATCATACATTCTCATAGATGCCTTAAAAGCTTTTGCTAAAATTCCATACCTTTTTGGGGGTGGTGGAGGGGAATCAAAAATATAGAGATCATTGTCATTTTTTAAAGAGGAAAAAAAGAGATTGGGATAAATGGATGAACATTCTTCATTTTAAATTCTTAATGTGGAGTTCCCATTGTGGCTTAGCAGTAACGAACCCGACTAGTATCCATGAGGATGTGGGTTCAGTTCTTGGCTTCACTCAGTTGGGTTAAGGATCCAGCATTGCCATGAGCTGTGGCGTAGGTCGCAGATGCAGCTCAGATCTGGCATTATTGTGGCTGTGGTGTAGGCCAGAAACTGCAGCTCTGATGTGACCCCTAGCCTGAGAACCTCCGTATGCTGCAGGAGCAGCCTCAAAAAGCCAAAATATATATATATACACATTTCACACCAAAATAAGACATAAAAATGATAAATCAGAAAGTAATGATACCAGTTACCTGCATAGGAAGGAGTGGAAAAAATGGGAAATTGGGATTGAGGTAGGAGGGATGACATTTCTCTGAGTATACTTTTTTTGTATAATTTTGACTTAGAATTGTGTTAACATTTTGTATATTCAAAAAAATAGAAAGGGAAGATAAAAGAAAAGCGAGATGATATACAAACTAAATTAGTCTAACTGTATTTCAAGTCATTATTTTCAAATTAATTTTCCAATAACTGCATTGAAAGGGGGAAGAAAGTGTAGAAGTCTTAATCCCAAGAATCCTCAAAGACAGGGAAAATCTGTGAACAGATATTGAACTCTAATTAGTAGGTTTGTTTTTCAGAGTGGTATGAGCTAACAGGTCTGAAACTAATGTATATTTTAGAGTTGAGCAACTAAATTGATGTATTGACAGTGAGGGCTAGGTTTCTCACTGTCAAAGAAGGGATTTTAGAAATACAAAACTAGAGAAGGTATAATAAATTCTGTGGTAATTGGATTGGGATTAGAGATATGAATATAAACACATGCAACTTAATATAGATACAGAAATAGAGTGTGTATACATTTTCCTGCTCTGTCCACAAAGAAGGCCTAAAAATGATGACTCTTTGGTAAATAATGACAATATCCAGTGTCTAGATCTTGGCTTCTAAATACCATTCTCCATTAAAAAGATCCAGAGTAATGACTGATTCCATTGAGAAAGTATAAGAAGAGCCTAGAACATTTTGCTATGCCAGAAAATTAAGGAAGTGCTTAAAGAATTGTATGAATATGTCAAAAAGATATCAAAGCCAACCCCATAGGGGCACCCCCCCAGTGACCATATCTGGGATAATTTGAATATTAAAATAAATGATAATTGATTATAACGTAGAGAATAAGAACCAAGAGTCCATACAGTTATAAATAAATACATGAATAAATAAATGGATAGAAAACTTCCCCTACATTATTAGAATGTCCACTAATAAATTAAAAAGAATGATGGAATTAGGAAATCTCTCTTGACAGTCACTGTAATAATAATTGTTTCAGGCAAGAATCAGTATATGGTAAAATTAATGAGTGAATAATTAATATCTGATGAGAAAATTAGTTACATAGTTTCAACATATCCATCCCCAAATACTTATCAGTTGTAAGAGGAAAATAATATTACAGTGTTGAAATCTGACAAAGCTTTAACAAGTGATCAAAATTAACACTAGTAAAAAGAAAATAGACATCATATGCTTCCAGATATGATGGACTGAGAAGGATACAACATCACTTCTGTGTTATTCCTACCAAAAGTGTACATCCTACCATCTTGATGGGAAACATCAGGTAAACCCAGGTCGGAGCATATTCTATGAAAAAAATGTCCCATACTTTTCAAAAATACCAGGGTCATAAAAGACAAAGACTAAAATAATGTGCTGGATTGACAAACTAAAGAGACATCACAACTAAATGTAATGTGTGATCCTGAATTGGATCCTGGAACAAGAAAATTTTTCTTCCCTTTGTCAGTAAAGGATAGTAGATGACCAACTGAAATTATACTGTGGTTATCTAAGAGGTGATCTTTGTTTTTAGGAAATAAGAATTACGCCTGCAGTTCACTATTAAACTATTGTATACTTATGTAGAGAGGGGGATAAAATAAAGCAAAGATAAAATGTTAATGTTCCAGTGTAAACTTTTTTTGTTTGTTTGTTTGTTTGTTTTTATGAGACAGACATTTATTTCCTCTCTCATGATACAGCCCAGAATTGAACAGGCGATACAGGGTGGTTAAGCTTCCAGCGTAAACATTTTTAAAATTTCTAAGCAATCAGGTAAAATAGTAATGTCTGATAAAAGAAGATGGTGGATACATGTCTGCCTATTATTTTCTTTACTTTTCTATATGTTTGAAGTATTCATATAATATTTAATTTATTTTGAATATTCCTACTAACTTTAAATTATCATTCAGTGAAGTAGATTCAAGCCCTTTAGATTATAAGATGCATTATGGAGGCATACCTGATTTTAAGTGTTACAATAAAAATCTGTTTGATTAAATTATAAATACCACCCTATTTAACATTGAAATGCTCATCTTTATTAAAAATCTAAATGGCCTTTGGCGGTGATTTTAAGCATGTCAGGAAAGTGTCTTAAATTCAGAACTGGGGTTCCTAAATGCTCCAGTTTGTGATAAGGTTTTTGCTGATCCCCAATAAAATGAGAAATAGGACAAAGTAGTACTGAGGTTTTATAAGTTTAAATTTAATTTTCAGTTTTAAAGATTCTCCTTTATCTTAGGCTTTTACCTTTTTGTTTGATCATATATTCTTTTATGGCATGATGGCTATGGTTAGATAGTAGCTCAGGGTATTTTTTAGTGCCCTTTCTTAGCAAAATAAAAGATAGGAAGCCCATTCTGGTTGCTATTTTGAGAGATTACTGGTCTGTGAAAGCTGGGAATAAGAGGACTATATTTTCATTCCTTTTTAAATGTAATGTTTGAGAATGGTAAATTAATTATTCATGTTGTCATTCATTGTCTTCGTAGTAGAAATGACAAGTTTACTTAAACAGGATCCAAACATATATCATATTTCAGATTTTGCACTTGTAGGAAATGTACTGTTGATAAAATTGAAACTACTTGGTTCACTTGTTTTTCTGTTCTCTCTGTTTTAGGGCAAACACTGTATCCTTGATGTGTCTGGAAATGCCATAAAGAGATTACAGATTGCACAGCTTTACCCAATCTCCATTTTTATTAAACCAAAATCCATGGAAAATATCATGTAAGTGTAAATGCGTAAGGCACAACTTCACATCTGTTGCTTATTACATTGGATAATTTACTTGCCCTTTTTGCATCTCAATTCTTTTATCTATAAAATGTAGATAATAGCATGCCCACCTCAGAGGGTTGTTGTGAGGATTAAATAAGCACTCTTGATATTAACTATCATAATTGTCTATGTTAATATACTAAAGTTTAAGGTAATATATATATATTAGAACTTTAAATAGTCAGGTGTGTCCAGTACTTAATTGGGCAGTGCAGCTCTGGTTAACCATTAAGAGAATAAAATAATGCATAACTACTTACCTAAGAGAGGACAAAAAGTAAAATTTAAATAAATACAAAAAGAAGAGCGGGATGAGCAAATAGAAACATAGTCCAAGGGAGGCAAAAAGGATACAGATATTAAGATAGTATAAATTAACCCAAGGGTTTTCATCAATTAAATGCTAGACTAAATGGTCCACTTAAAGGACAAAAATTGTCAGAATAGAGGAATGAAAAATAGCATATTGCATTTGTAAAAGAGGAAGAAAATCTTTACCTTCTATTCTTATGTTTTCAGCTGACCCTCTGTAACAAAAGACAGATTAACGAGAAAAGCATGCAAATTTATTTGTTATGTGTGACATAGGACCTTTCATAAGGAAACAAAGACCCACAGAAATGGTTTAAACCTTAACATTTTTATACAAAGTTAGATAAAGAGTGGAGAGTGATCAGAAAATATGATAGGATCAGAGGATATGACCTGAAAGTAGTAAACTAGTGGAAACTTGGCAAGTCTTACTCTTTCAAACGCCTCTCAACTTCACTGCATCTTCAGAGATACGGCTGCTCCTTTTCTTCAGCTATAGAAAGGTTACCTCTCACATGAGGATCTTCTTGACCTGCTTTCATAAGACACACCTTTAATAGAATAATCTATGGAAAGACTGAAAGAGAATAGAAAAAAGACATATACAATGCAAACATAAAACCAGATTGAGCTGGTTTATATTACTTTCAAAGTATACTTTAACATAAGTATTACTAGATGGGAGTTCTTGTTGTGGCTCAGCAGGTTAAGAACCCCACTAGTATCCATGAGGATGCGGGTTCAATCCCTGGCCTCACTTAATGGGTTAAGGATCTGGCATTGCCTTGAGTTGTGGTGTAGGTCTCAGACAAGGCTTGGATCCCACATTGCTGTGGCTGTGGCGTAGGCCTGCAGCTGAAGCTCCAATTCGACCCCTCACATGGAAACTTCCATATGCTGCAGGGACAGCCCTAAAAAAAACAAAACAGAAAAAAAGTATTACTAGAGATAAAGAGGGATGTTCATAAAAATAAAAGGTTCACTCCATCAGGAAGATATATTTATACATTTGTTTTTGCTCTTATAATAGCAGAGTCTCAAAATATCTGAAGCACAAATTGACAACTATACATGAAAAATAACAATTTCATAATCATAGTGGGTGAACTTAACAAATCAGCCACGAAGTAATAAAATAAAATAAAAAAAAATCAATAAGGATATAAAACAACAAATTAGAATCTTTGCCTAACTGATGCCTGTAGACCATTGCACTCAGCATTTGTAACATTTACAGCTTGATTTCAAGTGTACTTAATTACCAAAACTAATTATATGCTAAGCCATAGATTTCAAATTATTAAAAACTAATCTTCTATGACCAGAATGAAATTAAAGTAGAAATAAATGTTTTGAATTCAATAAAATTGTCAAGTAAATAATTTTGGGGAATTTAGTAGCTCGGAAAAACAAATATATGATAGAAAACATTAACAAAATCAAAATGTTTTCTTTGGAAATAATATAAATCATTAATAAGAAAGATCAAGGAAAGAAAATTAAAAAGGCATAAATAATATCAGGAATGAATGCAGAAATATCATTACACATCCAATAGACATTAGAAATGTTAACATAGGAGTTCCTGTTGTACCTCAGTGGGTTACAACCCAGCTAGTATCCATGAGGATCCGGGTTCAATCCTTGGCCTCGCTCAGTGGGTTACGGCTCCGGTGTTTCTGTGAGCTGCTGGTGTAGGTCACAGACATGGCTCAGATCCTGCATTGCTGTGGCTGTGGTGTAGGCTGACAGCTGCAGCTCCAATTCGACCCCTAACCTGGGAACTTACATATGCCGCAGGTGTGACCCTAAAAAAGAGAAAGGAGGAGAGAGGGAGGGAAGGAGGAAAAAAATCCACACCTAAAAATGTATTTACTCTCTGATCCCAAATTTAATTGTTGCTTATAGAAATCCTCTTTGAGGATAGGTTAGTGACGAGTGAACACACCCAGATTCTGAGGTAATGTTCTGTATCTCGACCTTTGGTACTAGATAAACAAGTAAGAATACATTATTGGAAACTCATCAGGATATACATTTATGATATTTTTCTTCTATATCTAAAAATTATACTTCAGAAAAATCTAAAGAAATAGAAAATCTAAGGCTGTACCTACTAAAGAACTTGACTCTGTTATAAAAAGCCATCCCACAAATAAAACATTCAGCTGAGAGGACTTACTGAATTCTGCCAAAAGCTAAGAAGTTATATATAAATCCTGTGTATACACAGTCCTATACAGATTCTTTAACTGATTTTATGAGCATTAATTTAATACCAAAACCTGACAAAAATTCACAAGAAATGAAAGTGACAAACCAGTCTTACCACGAATATAGATGCAAAAATCCTTACCAAAATATAGGTCATTATTTTAATAAGATAAAATGAAACGGCCAAGTTGGGTTTATTTAAGGGATGCACAAGGCTGGGTTAACATTTAAAACTATTCAGTGATGGAGCTAGAGAGAAGATGGAGTAGGGGACACCAGAAATCCATCTCCCCACCTAGACAGTGTTGTACTTGCAGAATCTGTCTGATATAACTACAGTTGACCCTTGAACTTTGCAAGCTTGAACTGCATGGGTCTACTTAAACATGGATTTTTTTCAGTAGTTAATGCAGGCTGCAGTTGGTTGAATCTGTGGATGCAGAGCCATGGATTCGGAGGAACCAGTATATATGGTGAGCTGACTGTTAAGTCATACATGAATTATCAACTGCTTAGAGGGTTGGCACCTCTAACCCCAACATTGTTCAAGGGTCAACTGTATTTTAGAACTCACGAGTTCATTGAAGGTTCTAGAGGACAGTTTGAACTGTTAAATTTGGTTAATTTCAACTCTTGGCATTGTACCAGCTATGATCTTGAAATTCCTCTTCTGGGTACATACCCAAAAGTATTGAAAATAAGTGAGTCCTTTTTTTTTTTAAGGGCCACACCTGTGGCTTTATGGAGGTTCCCAGACTGGGGGTTGAATCAGAGCTGCAACTGCTGGCCTGTGCCAGCAGGATCAGAGCTGCGTTTGTGACCTACACCACAGCTCACGGCAACGCTGGATCCTTAACCCACTTAGTAAGGCCAAGGATTGAACCTACATCCTCAGGGATGCTAGTCAGATTTGTTTCCTCTGAGCCACGACAGGAACTCCAAAAGTAAGTTTAGTCTTGAAGAGGTATTTGAGATGGTTCATGTCCATGATATCATTATTCTCAATAGCTAAAACATGAAAGAAACTAAATGTCCATCATTAGATGAATGGATAAGTAAAATATGGTATACAAAAAAAAGGAAATTCTCCACTGTGTTACATGGATGAACCCTTCAAACGTTATGCTAACTGAAGTAAGCCAGTCACAAAAAGACAAATACTGTGTGATTCCACTTACATGAGGCACTTAGAGGAGTCAAAATCATGAGACATTAAGTGTAATGGTAGTTGCCAGGAACTGGGGCGGGGGGCAAGAATGCAGAATTATTTTTAATAGGAATAGTGTTTTGGTTTTACAAGATGAATTTTAGGAATAGATAATGGTGATGTTTGCACAACAGTGTGAAGGTACTAATGCCACTGAAGTGAACACTTAAAAATGGCTAAAATAGTAACTCTTATGTTGTATATATTTTACCAAATTTTTTAAATTAATTTTTAAAAATCAGTGAAGTGTAAGACTCACAGACATAGAAAACAAACTTACAGTTACCAAAGGCAGAAGTAGAGGGGGGAGGGATAAATTAAGTGTTCGAGATTAACAGATACACACTACTACATATAATGGGGATAAACAACCAGGACTTTCTACATAGCACTGGGAACTATATTCACTGTCTTGTAATAACCTATAATGGAAAATAATCTGAAAAAGTATACAGAGTTACTGAGTATTTTCCTGTACACCTGAAACTAATACAACATTGCAAGTTGACTGTAGTTCAGTTAAGAAAAAAAATCAGTGTAGTGTAACCACATAAGCAGATTTTAGGAAGAAAAGCATCAGATCATTTTAATAAATGCAGAAAAAGCATTTGATAAAATTCACATTTATTCACGACAAAAACATTTTGTAAACTTAGAAGGGAATTTCTTTCATCTGATGAAGGTTATCTATAAAGTATCAAAGATGGTGAAATATTGAAAGCTTTTCCCTCTTGAGTTCGGAACAAACTTCCATAAACTCATCATCCATCTGCAACTGTAGTTATCAGCTATGACCCATCTTGTTTCATCTGTCCCTCCACCTCCTTACCCCTCCACTCCAGATTATTTTGAAACAAATCCCAGACATTGTGATTTTATCCATGTATCTTGGTATATATTTGGAAGATAAAATTCCTTATTAAAAAACATCACAGTGGTGTCACACTGAAACAGCAGTTCCTCAATATCATCAGATAGTTCTTTTTTTTTTTTTTAATTGCTTCATTAAGTTTTGCTTTTCAGTTTGTTTGGATCAAGTTCCAAACAAGGTCTATTGGTGATAGTTGGTTTAAGTCTTTCAGTCTGCAGGTTCCCCCTCAATATCTTTTTCTTGGTCTTTCTTTTTTTCTTTTTAGGGCTTCACTTGTGGCATATGGAGGTTCCCAGGCTAGGGTCAAATTGGAGCTACAGCAACACAGGATCCGAGCCGTGTCTGCGATCTATACCTCATCTCACAGCAACGCCAAATCCTTAACCTGCTGAGTGAGGCTGGGGATCCAGCCTGCAACCTCGTGGTAACTAGTCAGATTCATTTACACCGCACCACAACGGGAACTCCAAAATTTTTTTCTTTTTTCAGTTTATCTGTTGAAGAAACCAACTCATTTCTTCTGCAGAGTTTTCCACAGACTATATTTTGCTGATTACTTTCTCGTGGTATTATTTTGTAAGTTCATACATCCCGTTTACTATCTGTGAATTGGTAGGTAGATCTGTAAGTCATTGTTTAATATGGAATTTTCATCAAAGTCAAAACTGTCAAATTAATGCTCAGTTTTTTGACTGTCTTGAGATAATGCAAAAATGTGTTGAAACCTTTCTGTCATTTTAAGTATAAAGCTACATATTCAGTGACTGAATATAATTTTTAATGACAAGTAGGATTCTCAACAGAGCTCAGCTTTTCATGATCTTACATGTGTCTTCTCTCCTTTGTCATCTTTTTTCAAAGGTGTTATAATGTAATTACCAATTTCTAAATTTATTTGCATAGGGAAATGAATAAGCGTCTGACAGAAGAACAAGCCAGAAAGACATTTGAGAGAGCCATGAAACTGGAACAAGAATTTACTGAACATTTCACAGGTTGGCATCATGTGTAGCAGTGCCCTTTTATGATAGACTTTTTCTTTGGCACCGTATGAACTGACCCACTAAAATGGATTTTGGAAATTCCAATTGTGACTCAGTGGTAATGAACCCAACTAGTATCCGTGAGGACTCGGGTTCGATCCCTGACCCCACTCAGTGGGTTAAGGATCTGGTGCTGCCATGAGCTGCGGTGTAGGTCACATACGCAGCTCAGATCCTCATTGCTGTGGCTGTGGTATAGGCCAGGAGCTGCAGCTCCAATTCAGCCCCTAGCCTGGGAACCTCCATATGCTGCAGGTGTGACCCTAAAAAAAGGGAGGAGGGAATGGATTTTGAACTGAGCCCATGTTTACCAGTAGTAATAATGAGTCCTGACATTTTCAGAATAATTCATCTAATCTAGGCTATAGTGATGAGGAATCTTGAAATTTAGTGTTTCTTAGGTTGTTGATAAGGACAGTATGCACAGGAATAATCCATACTTGACCAGAGGAAAACATTCAGACTTGATTTCCTCTATGAAACTGACTTTTCTCCTGTCCTTTATAAATTTTGACCCATTTTAAGATGAGTAGCAATTCCCAATCTTTTCTCATTCGTTTTATTTTATAAATGATTCCTTAGATTTCTTTCCTTTTTTTTTTTTTTTTTTGCCGTACCCACAACATGCAGAAGTTCCTGAACCAGGGATCAGACCTGCACCACAGCTATGGCCTGAGCCACAGCAGTGACCACACCGATCCCCAAACCACTGAGCCACCAAGGGAACTACTCCTTAGGTTTCTTTGGATAGGTTTTTGTTGTTGTTTATTTCTTTGTTTGAAATAATGATTAGCTTATATTTTCAGTTCATATAAGTATCTTTAAGTGTCATGTTGTAACTCTTGTGCGTTTTTTTTTTTGTTTTTTTTTTGGGGGGGGGTTGTCTTTTTGCCTTTTATCTAGAGCCGCGCCAGCGGCATATGGAGGTTCCCAGGCTAGGGGTCTAACAGGAGCTGTAGCTGCCGGCCTTTGCCACAGCCACAGCAACGTGGGATCCAAGCCACGTCTGCAACCTACAGCACAGCTCACAGCAACGCCGGATCTTTAACCCACTGAGCAAGGCCAGCGATCAAACCCACAACCTCATGGTTCCTAGTTGGATTCATTAACCACTGAGTCACGACGGGAACTCCTCTTGTGCTTTTTTTTTTAAGAATTTCAGACCTACAGATAAATTGCAAGAATAAGTGCCCGCAGTTCTCATATGCTCTTCACCCATATTAACCAAATGTTAACATTTTACCACATTTATAAATTTTTCTGAAACATTTAAGTTGTACACAGATGCCCTTGCCTCTAAATACTTCAATGTGTATTTCCCAAATAAAGTAAAAATCTTTTTGATAAATTTTTTATACTTTACAAATAGAAAAATCAATGAAATGAGCAATTTTTACTAAATGTGTAACTGTTTCTAAATTACAGCTTTTAACTTTTTCACCAGTAATTTTAATGGTAAAGATAGACATTTAATGGGGATTTCTGATTTTGTTTCTGTCATTACAGCTATTGTACAGGGAGATACGCTGGAAGACATTTACAACCAAGTGAAGCAGATCATAGAAGAACAGTCTGGTCCTTACATTTGGGTTCCAGCAAAGGAAAAGTTATGAGGACTAATGTTTCTGTTTCTCTTTCCACAATCTCGTTTTCTTTGACACTTCTTTGCCCTTTCCTTCCGGAATCTGTCTTCAATACTTCCAAATTGAATCATGTCCCACTCACCAACGTCTCAGTTGCACTTATTTTAGACATCTTAGTGTCTCCTTCAAGTTGTAGCATCTGTGTTATTGTATGTCACATTTGGTTTGTGGCCATTTTTCACAAATGAAGATGGACTGGCCTGACCAGCTATTAATAGAGTTTGGGGATAGGGGGAATTTGTGGTACAATTCCTTAATGTTTAAGGGAAAGTAACTTTAAGAGATTTTCAGGAAAGCTTTATATACATTCTTTTCAAATTTCACTATAAATTAAAGTGGTTTTGATCAGTGATTTAGTAAACTTTGAGCATCAGTGCACGCTTAACTTTAATAGCATGGTTTGGCCAATATATTAGCTCTCAAGTCCTTTTCTCAATTGACTTCAGTTATCAAAGCAAATATTTCATTAGAGACAAATAAGACAAATGTATGTTTTTTAATTTCAAAATTAATTAAATGGGTTAACTTTTATAATTTCCCAAGGGGTATTCATTTTTCATAAGAATTCCTCTTAAAGTCTTTTATTGTTTGAAGTTTTGTTTTGTTTTTTTTCCCAATAGATTTGCTAGGAATAAGTGTTTAAATGTTTTTAACCTATTTGTGCCGCACTATTTATAGTGTCTTACAGGAGTTGTTCATACATAATGATCATCACATTTTCTGAATTGAGGCCGTGTTTAGGTGCTAGGGGAGCTCACCTTTTACACATAAGGTTGAGAAAATTTCATAGACGTAAATACAAAACAGACATTACAGTGGTGATATAGTAATCATTATGGCAGTGGGAAAGGAGTCCAATTCATAGTCTAAAACTTTAAATGTCTTCTTAGGGGTCAGATTTTAATGACTATTTTACCCACAATAACTGACTATTTTGTTATAATAAAAATATATATATATAAATATATATAAAACTTTCTTTAACTAAACTCTGTAACTATGGGAATTATTTTCTTTACATAGTTGCACACATAAACATATATATATATTTAAAATATATTTTTTCTTTTGCCACCTGCTCTTTTTGTTTGGTTTTTAAATTAAATATTAATTGACTAGACTTTATCTTCCTTAATCACATGAAGTGAAAATGGGGGTACAGCAGTTGTGGAAAGAAACCTTTAGGAAAATTATAAGTAAAAATATGGGCGTGTTCTCCTCTCTTCTACAAAAGTTTTCAGATGGTTCCAGGTTGACTTTTTGTGGCGGGTTTTGCGGGGAGGGGTGGGCTTTTTTGGGTTGTTACCATTGTTCTTGTCATTGGTTTTGATTTGGTCCCCACCTCTCCTTCCACTTCTCCTTTCATTAATAGGCAAACAGGCAAAAGCTTCATGTGTATAAGTGTTTTCCCCTCAGTCTGCACACCTCTCGTCTCTCGTAGCTGCTCTGCAGTATAGTTGCACAGATCTTTATGATGAGCAACTAGGAAATTTTAGTGAAAAGTAGGTAACAATTTCAGAAATCAGTTTCTCTCGTCTTTTATATTAATAATATTGTTTGGCTTCCCATTGCTTTTTTGGAGTTGCTTATTAAATATGTGTTTTTGACAACCTCCTCATTACAGTTTCTTAAACAAATGAGTACTGGTTTGTAAAGAATTATGAACATTATCCATTCCATTTATGAGAAAGAGGAGAACAGCTAATAAACTTTATTGTAAAATCTGTATGTTAACTGTGTCTTATATTCTGAAAGAAAATTATTTTACAAGTTAACATTTTCTTGGAACGACTTGAGGCATCACATAATTTGTAAACTGAATTCAAGAGTCATTAGGCAACCTGGAGTTCCTGTCGTTGCACAGCAAAAACAAATCCAACTAGGAACCATGAGATTGCGGGTTCAATCCCTGGCCTCGCTCATTGGGTTAAGGATCCGGCATTGCCATGAGCTGTGGTGTAGGTTGCAGATGCGGCTCGGATCCCACGTTGCTGTGGCTGTGGTGTAAACCAGCAGCTGTAGCTCCAACTAGACCCCTAGTCTGGGAACCTCCACATGCCACAGGTGCAGCCCTAGAATGACCAAAAAAAAAAAAAAAAAAGTCATTAGGCAACCTAATGAAACAACTTCTGTGGGTTTTGGAGTTAAAAATGTTAACATATAGAAATATATACTGTACCTGTTATACACTAAATATAATAAGTTGGTATCAAACATAAACAGAAGAAAATTACTGTAAAATTATTACAAGAACCCCAGAAATTACCTTATAGCAAGACCCCAGCATAAGCTATTTTGAAGTATTTACAGGGCAGATGTTGTAAAATATCAAGCAGTTATAAAATGATGCCATTTATGTCTTAAAATGTATATTACATTGCTTTCTGAATGTCCTTGTTAAGTGATTTTTTTTGTAAGAACATACTTTTGTGCCCCTTTCTAGATTGTATAGAATTATTAATAAAAGCACTCATTGCTTAGCACTGCTATGCAACAGCCACCGTAACTATTACCATTTAATTTGTCAAAAGATAAGAGTTACTAGCCCACTATACAGCAGAAGCAGAATCACTTGGCCAAGATTACTTAGCTAGTAAATGGCAGTGCTGGGTATTGGTATCAAAGTCTCTGTGCCCCAAGTTCTTTCAGATATACTGTGCTGCCTCATTTTTCTGCCCCTACTATGTAAGGTACCATGACTTAAGTTATGTTTTGTTAGTGCTCCTTTACAAATATAGACTTAGATGAAGGTCCTTGCCCAGAGTCACACAGTAAGGACACACCAAGTCATCACTGTCACAGCTGGAAGGACTGTTTCTAGGGAACAAGTCAGCTAGCACTGTCCCAGTGACATATAAGGAGAGAACCTCTTTAGAACCACCAATGAAACACTATTCATTACAAAAGTCCACTTTTCTAATACACAGGGAATAATGATAGTTTGAATGTTTCATTAAATATTCCATATTTTAACATGCTTTTTAATATCATTAATTTGGCAGAAGTAAAAATGCCTCTTAAATGTGACTACACATCTCAATCTTATTCCACATCTGTGCAGAGCTCTCCCAAAAATGATGGGAGCAAGCTTGAAGGTCTTATTCCAGTAGAATACACTCTGGTCGACGAACACCTGCTAAATCACTACGTAGTATTTAAACTCCACGTGTAGCAATTTGGGGACTCTACCCAGTTTTCTAAATTATTAAACAGTTACCTTCTAAGATTCTGCCTTAGATACTCTTGATTTACAAGTGGTGAAACAGAAGTCCAGAGATCCAGTGTCCTAATCAAAGTCGCACTGCAAATCAGGAACAGAGCCAGGATTAGAGCCTTTTGCTCCTGCTCCCGGAACAGTGGTTTTTCTATTCCAGTTCCTTTTCCTCCCATGCTGTGAGCTGAGTTTAGTGGGTTATTCAGTCCCTTGAGATTTGAATTACTGATTAAGAGAAAGTAAATAACAGTGAATTTATTTTATTGAGGTGGTCAAATTTGAATGATAACAGAACACAAATGTCACTTTTCTGAATGAAGTTTAGATTATCAGTTTTAGCCCAGTGTTGACAATTCCATTCATTTCCCTCCAGAACTGCTCACCATAGCACTCTGGCTTTGGCAGTAGAGTTCTGAAAGGTGAGGGCTGTGGACTATGGAATCAGAGCTTCACTTGAATGCCAGCTCTGCCACTTACTGGTTGTGTAACATTAGTTGGACAAGTCATATCATCCCACTTTCTGTTTACTTATCTGTAACATGGCTGTATTTTGAGAATAAGATTGCAAATAAAGGGAGCATTCTAAAAGTCAGTTCCCTTTCCCTTTGGAATAAGAAGCCTGGAATTATTCCAAGCCCCTTTGTGTAGATTATCCTGAGCCTTTTGCCATATTTTAAATGAGATTTGATTGAGTACCTTGCAGGGTTATTAATAAGGGTTCAATAAAGTGTGTACAAAATTGTGATGCCAATCACAGCATCTGATACTTGACTCTTAATATCTGTTCTTCCCCTTGCTCTGAAGTTGTATTCATTTTGTTCACTTTTTATTGAAGTATGAACATACATAATGCGTTAATATAAGTGTGCATATACCTCAGTGAATTTTTACAAACCAGCACTGTCCATGTAATAACCAGCAGGAAGCTCAAAAAAAAAAATTAATTAAAACAGAACCAGCACCCCAGACACCTAACCCTCAGCTCATTCCCAGTCACTACTTCCTACTGCAAGGGAAGCCACTATTCTAACTTTCTTACTATTACTATTCATTTTTGTATGGTAAAATTCTCTGTGGTGTACAGTTCTTATGAGTTTTGACACATGCATAGAGTCATGTAACCACCCCCGACAATCAAGAATACAGAACAGGGAGTTCCCTTCGTGGGTCAGTGGTTAGTGAACCCAACTAGGATCCATGAGGACGCAAGTTCCATCCCAGGCCTTGCTCGTGTATTGCGGATCTGGCGTTGCTGTGAGCCATGTAGATCGCTAACAGGGCTTGGGTCTGGCATTGCTGTGGCTGTGGTGTAGGCCGGCAGCTGTAGGTCCAATTCGACCTCTAGCCTGGGGCCTTCTATATGCTGCGGGTGCGGCCCTAATAAGCAAAAACGAACAAAAAAAGACAAAACAATTTCATTATCCCCAGAATTTCTCATTCTTGCCTCCATGTAGTCAGTACCTCTTCCAGACCCCAACTTCTGACAACAATTGATTTTCTTTTTCTCAGTGTCTATACTAGTTTTGCCTTCCCTAGAATATCATATAAGTGGAGTTGTATCACATGTAGCATTTTCAGTGTGGCTTCTTTAACTTGGCAGAATGGATCCGAGATTCATCCTTGTTGCTGCACATATCAGTAGTTTGTCAAATTTCACTACCAAGTAGTATTCTACTTTATAAATACACTATAATTTATTTGTCCCTTCACTGATTGAAGAACTTTTGGATTGTTTCCAGTTTTCCCCACTATGCTTTTATTCTTTGTTACAACTACAGTCCTTCAAGGCCAGGAAATGGGTCTCTGATCTGACATCCATGGCAGGCCTTACCCAACCTCCTTTATCTGTGAGCATCCACACATTTTGGCAGTTGCATAGGAGCCTATCATCCTAAAACAAACTTTAAATGCAGCCAGTTTATAGGGGGGGAAAAAAGTGCCTAAAGTAGGAGACTGCTAGAATAGGCAACTTAGAATGTGTAGAATTTAAAATTTTCAGAAATAACATCCATGATCCAGGAGCTGGATGTGCCACTTGTGACAGATTCCCATTGCTAGAGTCCTAAGGGAAATTTAGTCTATTAGGGGCAATAGTAAATGAGAAGAAAGTAGTCTGAGCAACAATGAAAACAGCTATTTGTGAAACATGAAATTATCTAACAGCTTTATAATTTAGAAAACAGACTGTGGAGACAGCCCTAATCTTTTAAGAAAATCTAGTCTGTTGAACACCGAAGCGTTGTAGTTACTTTTTTTTTCTTACTAACCAACAGTTTTCTTTAGGTGGTAACCTCTCTGCATCTTAAATATTACCAATATGATGTGATTAACAGAAATCTAATTCTAGTACAGCATATCTAAGTAATCTTTGAGCCAGAGCTGGCCCCGCCCCCACTGATTAGATTCTCACATGCGACCTTTTTGCATGCAGATATCACACTCGGCCTTGTTGGTCTTTCCCATTCTTATCACAATATGACTTGATTTCCAATGTGTGTGTTTTCAAAAAAAAATTAGGTCATTCCTTTAAAACTGGTTCTTGACTAAACCTTAGGAGCTACCTGGTGTTTACCCAAAGTAGGAATCAAGTACTCAGGCATATTATCATCCCTACTTCTGCTAATCAGCTGTTAATGACAAGTTTCATTTGGACAATGTTTAACTACAGTAGAATGATTTTTTTTAACTATATAGAAGTCAGTGCACGAAGCAATTAGCATGTGAAATAAGATATAGTGATTTTCTGGTGGAAGGAAAGATTAGAGTGATGTAATCTCTCTTTAGGATATCTAAAATTAGGTTCATTTATTTCACAGATGGGAGGGCTAGAAACAAGAGGAAAGTCCCATATGTTCCACACTATGAATCTCTACAAAAAGGTTTCCTAAATTTTGTGAGAGTCATTTGATCAAAAATACCTACTTCCCTAGTGGTATTTGAGATTAGAAAAGATATCTCTTGACGATAGATCCATTTCTTTCTCTGAAAGTTCAGTTCTTGGTTCACATCTAGTTTATCTGACATTCCTGACTACTTTCTTACTGGGAAGAAGCTTTGCTCAACTTTTAACTATATTTTTTTTACCTATGGCTAATACTAATTGTACCTAAAAGGATATTCTACCACCCAGGTTTATTAACTTTAGTGCTCCTTGCCATTTCTCTTCCTCAAATATCCAGTCACTAGATACTATTGATTCTTCCTTAACGTCATATTTTCCTTGCTCTCATTTCCACTGTCATCATTCTAATCCAGGTCCTTAACACTCCCTCACCCCCTGGCCTGGAATATTGCAGCGATTGATGTCTTAAGTCGTATGGCAGTATCTAATTGCTTCCTTACTGATCCAATCATCCATCAGATGACTTTCCCTAAAATGCAGCTTGGAATGTGTGTCTCCTCTTTTCGGGGACCTTCATGGATAAAAGCCAAACTAATCAACTAACCTGTATAGTAGAGTTCTTAGAACATAATATGTGGTCAATAAATGACCTACCCACCCCACCTGGCCAGTTGTCCTTCTTACACACCCTCCACGGTACTTGTCTTCTGGCTGGTAGTCACGCAAATTCCTACTCTGCTAATTGCTATGTCCTCCCCCACCCAAACCCACCCTAAATCCCTCCTGCAGAAGCCTTCCCTGTTATAGCTCTTGATGCCTGAATTCCTGCAGTACTTATGGGGTGTCCACTTAGTACTGAGCTGTGCTCTCAGTGCTGCCTCTACAGCTGAGGCGGCCTCTCCTAAACCTCTGCACCAGTGAAGTGCCCATAGCAGGTGGTCAGGGCACACAGCTCCTCTACTTGTCCAGATGGTCATCTTCACTGCTGTGGTTTTTAATAGGCTTAAAACAGCCTTGTATGTGTTGGCAATAATTTCACTTGCAAATTGGTAGAGTTAGGGACATGGAGAAAGTGATAAGAGTGGATTAAAAGATCTGAATATAAATCTCTATATGTTCTAAACTGTTTTTGTTCAATTAGTCTTTACCTTTCTGGACCCTGGCATAATACTCTCCCTTCCTGAACATGCTTTGTGACTTTTCTCTTTTTATATTAATTTTACCTTTCTTGTGCATCTGTTTTTGTTATATGTCATCTGAAACTCTCCTTGGAAGTAGCTGGGGTAAAAATAATTTCTCTGAAAGTCTTAGTGACAGAGCCAAGTATGATATTCTTGATTTTACTTCTTTACATTTTATCCTCTTTTTAAACTGATTTCCACTTGGATTAAATCTTATATTCAAGGAAACAAGGTGATATTTATTAATGGCTTTAAAGCTGTATCTCCAGAGTGACTCTTGGAGCGTTTAAGTCTTCTAAATTTTAAAGTCTGAGGCTTCAGGAGAGTTTTCAGGGAAAAAGAAAAACTTCCATGGTTTGATCATTAAAGTAATAACCTGAGCTTAGGTCTGAGTCAGTTGGAGCCTTTCCCACCCCACTTCTTGCCCATCTCTGAGGAAGAGGCATTTTCTCTTTCCCCCTGAAGACCACGCTCGCTTGTCCTCTTGATCTTATCTCTCACACCTTCAACTACCCTCTTTTCCTTTCTTGTTAGTCTCCTTCTGCCATGGGCTGCTAACTGTTGGATCAAATCTTTCCTATCCTATAAAGATTCCCTTGAACCCAAATCTCCTGAAAACAACTTCTCTTTCTTAGAAAGAGACACACTGAGACACACTGTCCAGCTTTCACTTGTAATAAATGACATTTATTGAGTGCCTGCTTATTCCAGACACAATGCTAGACATTGGAAATAGTGGCGGGCAAAAAGCCACCCCGGCCCCTTGTGGAGTTCAGCATTCTGGCCAAGCCTCAGGCTTTGTCATGCTACTGAAAAAACTCAGACACAGCTTCTGGAGACCTCCCAGTCCCCAAAGTCTATGGCTTTTCTCACCCCCTCAGCAATTTGAGACACTTCAGCGATAGCAACACCCTCGAACGTAACAGCTCACACTTAGAACTCATCCTTCATGGTCAACACCCTGTAATGAGCACAGAGAATCTGCCTTTGAAAAGATTACGCCAAGAGTATCATGCAGCCCAAATACACAGAGCTTCCCCTAAGTCCAGTTTCATGGGAAAACACTTTTAAAGAGGCAAAAGTTTTTATTCACAAAACTTGTTTAATATGTCCACCATTGATCTGACTATACAAACCCAATTGTATTAAACAGGAGATGGGGAATGACAGACAACAGGAGTAAGAATGTAATAGCCTTTGATAACACATGTACTGATACAAATGTTCACCATGCCTGATTTCGCTGTGCATCTCTGTCCCGCAGAGTAAAAGTTGTTTGGACTTTTTCTTAGTCATAGACATGACAGCTCATAGACATAGAAAAATACAAATCATGACTTGTTGAAAAACAATACAGATTTTCTTAAGACGCTGGGTACAAGAATTGTGCATCCATGTTTTGCCAGCTCATTCACCCCCATCTGCCAGTACGGGTTCTGTGCCCCCTGTCAAAGGCTTCCTCTTCTTTCTGGGTCCCCAAAGACTGTCATTAGTGTGTTCCATCCAATAGCATTTGCTAGTGTTCCTCAGCTCCATGACAAGCAAGCTCCTGAATCCTTGGAGAACCAGAACTGTATCTTTGGCAAAGAAGAGCTCTCTATATTTCATATTATGGAACAGGGCTAGAGGTCCCAAAGCGGTGTTGCTTACACCTCAACATCTTATAGAACTGTTAATGAAACCAGTTCATGTATTTTTTATACTCTGCCTCTAACCTCAGTATGAGTCCAGAATGGGGATCAAACTATCCTCAGGGCTTCTCTTCTGTAAGGTTATTCCTGGGTCAGATTATTGGCTCATTTTTCCCTCTTGCCTCCCACCCATTCCTCTAATTCATCCAGGTATGTCTGCACCCCAGAAACGGCAGGATCCAGGCTCCAGCTGAGACAGAGTTCCCCATTAGGCACAGGTATTAATACAATGTCCATGATAAGGCCAGGCAAATGGACCTGAAAAACATCCCTGGAGCCCAGCAACAGCAAATTCCCTGACAAGTCACAGCTGAGGAATGAGTCCTGAGAGTAAGGAAAAGGACCCCCTTGTGAAAGAGCTCGCCCAAGCTCTTAGCTTGTAGCTGTTTGATACCTTGTCAGTGTCCCTGGGGCTTTACTAAAAGAATGACTTAACACAAATCCCACCAATAACTTCTGGTTGTTTCTGGAGTGTGACAAAATGAGCTTTTTCTTCCTTATGGGGTGAGGCTTGCTAAGGACACCTATTTATTCCATCCCCTTAGGACCAGCCAGTGTCCCTCTGCCAGGGCCACCTGATCGTCTATTTGTGCAAATTAGAGAGAGGTGCCCCTCCTCCTGATGGATCCAGCTGGGGATGAAAATACAGCTTCCACCAAACATGCCCTCCTCAAATTCTCCAGGGTAGCTGGGGCTATTTGGGGGAAGAAGAATGGTGCATAAGAGCCATGATGACCTGCCTTTTACAGGGAAACTAAGCCCAGAGAGGAGAAGGAACTTGCCCAAGGTCACACAGCGAGTCAATGATGGCAAAAGAGTAGAGCCCAGGTCTCCTGAAGCCCAGCCCTTGTAACTGCCAATCATCTTCTCAGGATGTGATCAGCATCAGTGTCATGGCCCAATCAGAGGAGCCGGGCCTTCCTTCCCCAGGGAGCAGAGCAGGCTCAAGGACTGACAAACTCAGACCCTTGTCTCTCAGTGTTATTACACGTGTCCTCTGCCCAAGGCAGGGAGGGTCTCATTCCTGGGTACTCATAGCAGGGGGAAGGGAAGTGATAGGGGTTGATAACCAACGATGTGGACACAAATGGAGGCGGAACACTGAGTAAGAGTTCCTGCAGTCCATTCCCCACATCCCCAGTGCACATGGAGAGCTGCATTGCTTCTCAAACCCTGATGTGCACTAAAATCAAAAGCATAGGCTGTTGATTGTCTGCCCTTAGAGTTTTTGAGAACTTGAGAATTTGCATATCTGACAAGTTCCCAGGTGATGCTGATGTTGCTGATGTGGGTTCCACACTTTGAGAACCACTGGCCTAGACAAACAACCTATCCTTTCCTCCCTCACCTTTCCTCTCTTCCTCCTCTCATCCCCCTCTGTGTCGTTTTCTGCTTCCTCTTCCACCCCATCTTTGGTCTTCCCATCTTCCAAAGCAGAACGGAGTGAGCCAGGCTCTACCGGAGACCGGGTTCTAGATCCAGCACTGTCACTG
This sequence comes from Catagonus wagneri, assembly GCA_004024745.2. Classification (NCBI taxonomy): domain Eukaryota; kingdom Metazoa; phylum Chordata; class Mammalia; order Artiodactyla; family Tayassuidae; genus Catagonus; species Catagonus wagneri. The sequence continues at coordinate 50,935,235 of PVHT021183693.1, forward strand.
ACTAAATGTGTGACCCAGGGCAGGTCACTCTCCCTCTCTAGGCCCAAGGGAGAGGCCCAAGTGAGATACCCCCACTGCCAGCTCTTACCTAGCCAGGACCACGTCAACCTGGGTTCATCTCTGTATCCCCAGGTCCTTTGTGCAGTATGTGCTTGAAGAGATGCTGATGAGTATCTCTGATTGCCTTTGAGCTTCCTTCCAGCTCAGGCCCTAGGTCAAACGTCTTCCTTCCAAATCTGAGCTTTTCTCTCTCCCCTTGGGTATGCTATTTGGGATCTTCCTAGGACAAGAGGAGGGAGGATGCTCTGGAATGCGGGGCAGATTTTTGGGAGGAGAGAGCCCCAGAACACCTGTGAGTTGGGGGAATCAGGCTCCAGAGAGCAGATACCTGACTCTCACGACCAGCTGCCTTTGCTTGTCCAGGCCTAAGAGTGTTGGAATCAGGAGAGACCTACAGTTAGACGCAGCACCCGCGCCGGCAAACGCTCCAGCAGGGGGCGCTAGAGAGAAGGCCAAGGCCAGTCTGGTCAGCCCAGGTGTCCAGCAGGAGGTGGGCGGGTGCACCCTAAGGGCGTGGACGCCGCCGTCTGGGCACGCCCCGGCGCACTTAAGTAGCTAAAGGCTACTGGGAGGAAAGAGGGAGAAAGCCGAGGCTGCTGCTGGCACGCTGAAACCCAGACCTAGACCCAGCCCGGCCCTAGCTAGCTCTAAACTGCGCCATGCGCGGCCCAAACGTGGCTCTCTGGCTCTGCCTGGCTCTGCGTACCGGTGAGGCCCCACCGCCAGCCCTGGGAGCAGGAGCGGGAGCTGGGGCGGGGGTCCTGGAGCTCTCCAGCCACAAACCTCCGCACCCTCTCCCCACCAACACGGTCCCGGGGGGCTGGGAAGTGTCCCGAACTTTTGTCTCCCGGGAAAAGAGGGAGGCGCCGAAAGGCGCGAGGCGCGAATGGGAGGGGGTGGGAACCGGGGGAACCAGCACTGACCGGGGCAGACTGGAATGTCTGGAGGGCTTCTTGAAGGAAGCGGCATTGAGCTGGGCCTTGAAAAAGCGTACCTTCTGGCCGGCCAAGGAGAGGCGTGGGCAGAGGCTTGGATGGGAGAGCCTTGGAGTGTCGGGAGTGTCTGGGGGGGGGGGGGGGGGAACGTCCGGGAGCGTGAACGCTGTTGATGGGCGTGGAAGCCAGAGCTGCCGGGAAGGAGGTGGAGGAAGTTTCGGCGGGATTAAGCGGGGAGGAAGGAGAGATACTACCCGGGAGACCGCTCCGGGGCGTTCTATGTGGATAGAGGAGGGGAGGACCCGCCACCTTGGTCCGAACACTGCAGTTGTTGGGTCTATCAGGGTGCGGTCTTGGAGCCCTTGGGGAGGGTGCGGGCACCTCCACATTCCAGGGGGCTGCCTGGAGGGGACTGGACCGGAGGCTGTGGAGGAACCGGCATCCTTGACTCTTGCTTGGGGACGGGGGTGAAAAGCACAGGCTACCCTGACAAGGTGACCTGGTCCCTGGTGGCACTGGGCCCAAAGCCAGTTGTTTCCGAGGAGCACAGGCCTCCCTGCCAGGGCTGGCTGAGCAGAGTGAGTGGAGGAAGGTCTCAGGCCCGCAGAGGCATCAGCCTGGGGGATCTGGGCATCACGTCTGCTGGGCCCCGAGGCTGAGAGCTCTCTGGGACTCTGGACCTGGTCAGTCATGGGACCCAAACGGTCCCCCCCTAGGAGGAGGGGCCTAAATGGAAGTCCACTGAGGACCCTGTGTCCTGACTCTCTACACAGGTTTGCTTATAATGCAGAAGGTGCTTTTCTCATCTGCTTTCTCAGACATGGAAACGGGCTCAGAGAGCCCAGTTAAGTTGCCTAAAGTCACCAGCTGGAGGAGCAGGAACCCAGCCTAGTGACTCCTCGGCCTCCCCTCGTCAGGGGCTTGGCGCTGTGCCCACACAGGGCGGACTGCAGGAGGCACAGTCACAGGTTCTCCTCAAGGGAGGCCCCACTGCCGCGCCAAAGACCCTCCCTGGCCTATGCAGAGGGCCAGGCTCTGAGCCACACCATCTGCCCCGACTGCCCCGGGCAAGCTCCGGGAATGCATGGCCCACACACAGCTTTCCCAGTGAACCAGGCCCCTTCCCAGTCTGTGACGCCTCTTTGTGCCCCAGTAGCCTGCAGTGAGAGGGCAGGGCTGTTGCCGGTCACACCCAGAGGGCAGGGGCCGCAGGCACGGGGCCTCACTGTCCCCTGTCCCCAGCGCTCGGCGGGATGGAGGTGCGGTGGTGCACCATCTCAGAGCCGGAGCAGCAGAAATGCAGTGACATGAGCAAGGCCTTCCAGGAAGCCGGCATCCAGCCCCCGCTCCTGTGCGTCCAGGGCGCCTCAGCCGACCACTGCGTCCAGCTCATTTCGGTGAGTCTTCTCCCTTCTGCTCTGCCCAGACAAGAGGGCTCTGACTCAGGACGGAGCACACAACAGGCCCATTCACAGGGAAAGGCTCTGAAGTCCCCCTGCCAGGGCCGGGCAATAGGATCTTCTGAGTTTCCCTGGCAACGAGGGCCACTTGTTTCCTGCCCAGAGGCGGGCTGGCAATGGGAGGCCCAGGGAAGGCCCTGCTCAGAGCGCCTGCGGGGAAAAGGGTCTGAGAGGCAGTTTTTTGCACAGAGCCCCTCTACATGGGGGACGTGACCGCCCCACCCAGGGGAGCCCAGACAGCAGTCCCCTCAGTGGCCCACGAGCATTACTCACTCTGCCCTGGAGTTTTCCAGGACAGGGTAGTGTGGTTTCTGGGGAAGAAGAAATAGAACAAGCAATCCTGGGTGGATGAGCCGGGGGTGGGAGAGCGGTTCTGAGTGGCAGGAGATCTGCTCACTGGCACTGACGAGAGTACGGACAGCGTATGGAAGGAAGCGTCAGGGGCAGGCACGAGGGGACCTGGGGTTTCGTTGCAGCTCAGCCCCTGATGTACGCCCCCCACCCCCCTGCGAGCTAATCCAGTCAGAGTCCACGTGGCTGAGGGCTTGGGCCAAGCTCCACTGTGAGGGTGGAATTATGTCATTCCATCCATGGACCCCATTTGTGTTTGAAAACAAAAAGGAAAAAATTGAAGAAGGCATTTGTCATATTCAGTCTGTGTCTTCGAAAACTTGAGAAATGGGTGAGCAGTAGAGGCGGGGGAGGGGGGCTGAGAAACAAGAAAGCAAGGGAGACTCACTGTCACTCCCTTTCATTTTGTGCTAATTTTTGACTATGTGTGTCTAGTATAAGTCCTACAAAATTCATCCTTTAAAAAAATAGCGTAATTAGAAAAACAAGGCAAAACTTTGGTTGTGGTGGGGAGAGACCCCTAGGCCCTGCGAGGCTGAGCCGGGACGGGCCCCTGGGCCGTGTGGACGTCCAGGGCTCCTCAAGGGGCCTCAGCAGATGGGTGGGTGTCCCTGGGCTCCTGGCCGAGTGGCCCCCGGCTGCGCTGACCCACACGTCCCCAGCAGGCCCGGGAAGCTGACGCCATCACCCTGGACGGAGGAGCCATTTACGAGGCGGGGAAGGAGCATGGCCTGAAGCCCGTGGTGGGCGAGGTGTATGATCAAGGTCAGAGGCCGGGTGGGAGGTGGGCGTGGGGGGAGAGGGGAGGTCACTCAGCAGTGTGTCCTTGCTGGGCCCGTACCCACCCCTCACCCCCGCAGCCCCGAGCTGATCAGCACTCCTGTCCCCAGAGCGTCCTGGAGGCCCAGGCAGACAGATCCTCAGAGCTCCCTCAGTCTCACTTGACAACCCCCGAGACCGTTCTTTCTTGTGGGGAGTCTGGCAGCAGCGTCACCCACAGGCTCTTCCTAAGGGGCGGCCCGGTGCCCGGTGTGGAGTCGGGCGTGGTTGCCCGGTAACCCCCAGCTCCCCACGCACTTCAGGGCCCTCTGTCGGAAGCAGTGTGGGGTGGGGGTGGGGCCGGAGGTGACACGGTGACTAAGAGCTGCAGAGCCCGACAGACCAAAAAGGAGTCCCAGTTCTGCCCCTTGCTGTCATCTTCTGTGACCTTGGACAACCTCCACTTCCTTGACCGTAAAATGGGGAGAATGACCCCTGCCCTGTCACATGGATTAAATGAGTCAGTCTGTGTGCACCTGGCGTGTGAGATGTGCTCAGGAATGTGAGTGTCAGAGGTCCCTTCGTGGCTAAGCGGTTAATGAATCTGACTAGGAACCACGAGGTTGCGGGTCCGATCCCTGGCCTCGCTCAGTGGGTTAAGGATCCGGCGTTGCCGTGAGCTGTGGTGTAGGTTGCAGACGCGGCTCGGATCCCGTGTTGCTGTGGCTGTGGTGAAGGCCGGCGGCTACAGCTCCTGTTAGACCCCTAGCCTGGGAACCATATGCCGCAGGTGCGGCTCTAGATAAAAAGGCAAAAAGACAAAAAAAAAGAAAGAAAGAAATGTGAGTGTCCTTGTGCCGGTCCTGCACCTCGCACCAGACATGCCTCTGGCTCGGCCTGCCCTTTGGATCCCCACCTCCTCCTCTCCTTGTCTGGTGCCTACTATCTGTCACACAGCCCAGCTCAGTCGTCACCTCCGAGGTGCTCCCCTGGGCCCTCCCGCCCCCTGCTGAGGGCCTCTTTCCTGCTTTCCAGAGCACTGACTCACTCCACAAGTTCCTGTCCCCTCTGTTTCCCTTGTCCTCACCACAGCGAGTCCCCTGGTCCTCATCTTTGCATTCCCCAGGTCCCTGCTACCCAGGATAGGGTCTCACTTGGTCACTTATTGAACTGATGACTATCAGGTGACACACAAGATGCAGTGCAACCCTGCAAACCAGCCAGCCTTTCCACTCAATGTCCAGAATAAGCCCTGCCTCGTGGGCCCCAAACACAGCTCTCCCTCTTTAATTAATTCAACACATGCATCAAGTGCCCACCACATGCCAGCTGTGAGCATAGAGTAGGAAGCGACAGAGCCCATCCCTGCCCTCAAAGAGCAGGAGTCACATGGTAAACAAAAAAACACCAAAAACTATAGTTACACACGTGCTGGATGCTGTGAAGGAAGTCAAGGCCATGAGGGAGAAGAGGAGGGCTGTGAGAAACCTGTTGAAATAGAGCAGGCATTTAAGTTGTACTCTCAGAAGGGTCCCAAGTAGAAAAGAGCTTGGTGTGTTCAAGGAGCTACAAAGAAAGGGCGTGGTGCGGAGTCAGAGGGTAGGACCTGACCAGACTGCTTAGGTTAGCAGGGGCCAGCCTCCAGTATGCAAGAAATAACACTGGCTTAGTTTTCTAGAACTCAGCTTTATTCTGATCATGGGCATCTCAGGGTCACCAGGCAGTCATGTGTGTGTGCGCACGTGCATTCATGCTCGCGCATGTCTGTGTGTGGACAGGATGCCCTCTGGTCATCAGTTCCCATAGATGAGTCATCCCAAATGTCTGAATGGCCCCTTCCAGGCAACATTTGGCGCAGGGGAATCTTTGTCAAGGCTGTAGACTCCCACCTACCCACATGCACCCCATTCAGGGTCCTGAGTGATTTGGAACTACACTGCTAGTGCTTCTCGCAAGGCCAAAAAAAAAAAAAAAGGTACTATTCCCTCAAGTCCTCTTAGTTCTCCTCGGGGCCTAGACTATGGAAAACAAAAGCCTTCAAGCTACTTCTGCTTTCAGTCTGGCCACAGACCTTGATGTAGGCAAATTTAGACCCAGCTGAGTGCCAGCTGGCTTGGGAAGGAAAAGGGGAGAAATGAATGAATTAACGTCTCAAGATAATGTCTGCCACGTGAGGCTGGAGGGGGCGGGGGCTTGTGATAAGACCTGTGGATTGCAGCCACTCGCTCGGCAACTAGAACGCCACACGTGCGCACATCCACATACGTACACGTGCACACGCGTGCACACCCACACGCGCCTTTCCCTCACAGCCTCCCCGGGCAGGGTCCCAGCCTCCCACGGCTTCTCCTTTGCCACCCTCACTCCTCTCCTCTCTCCTCCTTCTAGAGGTCGGTACCTCCTATTACGCCGTAGCCGTGGCCAAGCGGGGCTCCCACGTGACCATCAACACCCTGAAAGGCATGAAGTCCTGCCACACAGGCATCAACCGGACGGTGGGCTGGAACGTGCCCGTGGGCTACCTGGTGGAGAGCGGCCGGCTCTCGGTGATGGGCTGTGACGTCCTCAAAGGTGAGGGCTTCCTCCTGGGACAGCCTCCCTCCCGCCATCACCGCTTTCACTGCACCTCCTTCAAGGAGCAGCGCCGCCCCCGCTCCCCTGCGCCTTCCAGGGACACCTCGCTGATGGCCTCACTCTCTCCTCTCCTGCTGGCCGGCCTGGTGTTGCTCACACTTAAGTTTCTGCTTGGTTGGCTCCTCCAGGCCCTGCGGCCTCACCCACTCATCCCGGAGCCCAGGGCACAGCCAAGGCCGAGCCCACCCGGCTGCCACTGGGGAGTAGAGGTGGGGCAGCGAATCGCCCCCAGAGCATCTCTCCTCTGGCGTAGACGTGGTTGCTCTCTCCACAAACGTGTCCAAAGCTCCACAAAGTCAGCAGCTGTTTTCTCAGGACCCACACAGGCCGCTGGCTTGCACCCTGAGAGCTCACAAGTAGCTAATCAGAGACCCGCCATCATTTCATGATCCGTGTGTGGCGAGGACGAGTCCCTCCTGCAGGCAGAACGTGCCCCGTGGAAGGGAGTTGAGTGAGGGCAGGGGCGCTGAGCTTGTGCGGCAAAGCCCAGAGGGGTCCGGCTGGAGCCCAGAGCCCTCGTCCCGGCAGCCTGGGCCGAAGTGCTGCTTCTTATGCTTTGGGCTTCTTTTCCTGGTCACCTGCTGGCCACCCCCCTGTGTCATTCTGAGGTGGCGCATGGCACATGACAACCCCATTCTCAAACGCCCTTGGGAATCACACCACCCCCCTCAAACAGAGTTTAGGGCGGCCCCAAACCCCTTGCCCCTGAGGCTATTTAATTGATAGCTGTCCTGTGTAGCCATTTTGCTGTAAATATTTTATTCCCCGGAGCTATTTTTAAATAACATCAGCCACTCTCTGATGCCCACACTTTTGTGGATCACTGAGCAGATCCAGTTCCCCAGTTTTGCTGGCACTGAAGCCTGAGGGGCCACCTGGGTCCCCGGGGAGTCCAGCCTGAGTGGCCTGAGCCCTGTCGGGGACCCGGCAGGGCCCCGACGCCGCATGATTGACCTCCCTCTCCCTCTTTCCCGCAGCTGTCAGCGACTATTTTGGGGGCAGCTGCGTCCCTGGGGCAGGAGACACCAGTTACTCCGAGTCCCTCTGTCGCCTCTGCCGGGGCAACACCGCTGGGGAAGGGGTGTGTGACAAGAGCCCCCTGGAGAGATACTACGACTACAGCGGGGCCTTCCGGTGAGAGGGGCTGGGGCAGGGGCCCCAATGAAACACCTCGGCACAGAGAGGCCCCCCAGAGGGAGCAGCGGTGTCGGTTGCCTCTCATCAAAGCACCCTTTATGTAGTCCATGTGCTTGGTTACTTTAAAAACCTCACACTGGAATACGCCAGACCAAATTTGCTCATAAAATCAACATGTTTGGTATATTTAGAGAAGGGCTCAGAGAGAAGAAAACAGCAAAAACAGCAGGTCCCAGTTCTGGCGTCTGAGACCTGCAAGGAGGACCGTGGTGGGGGAGAAGTGTGTGGTGGGGACCCCCAGAGACTGACACCCTGGGCTGGCCTCCCTCTGCCCTGCTGAGGCTGGCACTTCAGATCAGCCCTCCGTGGAGCCAAGACAGGCCCTAACCGCTTGTGGTGCTCTTCCATCTGCCCACGAAGGAGGAAGCATGCTCGCTGGGGGCTGGCCTAGAAGCCTCCCGGGTCCCTCTAACCGCCCTGGCCACAGTGTGTCCACCTGGAACCCCAGAGCCTGCTGGTGCCCACACTCCAGGGTGTAGTAGGGGAAATGCAGTTCCAGGCACAGAGGGAAAAACAGCCCTTGGTCCTCCAAGCCAGAGACTCTTGCCCACCCCACCTCTCTTGGTGTCCTTCCCAAGTCCTATCCCTGCTTCTTTGCTGGCTTTGGGGACCTGGACAGCCCCTTTGCCCAGAAGACCTTGACCTGCCTCTATCACTGGGCAGTGACAGACTGAGGATTCAAAAAATCCTGGTCTCTTCCACTTCCAAAGGGGTTTGGAACAGCATGAGATGGTCTAGTCCAATCCCCTGCCTCAGGCTAAATATCTTCCAAACGCCCAGAATGGAGAGTTCTCTTGTGGTGCAGTGGATTAAGGATCTGGCATTGTCACTGCAGCGGCTCGAGTCACTGCTGTTGGGCCCATTCATTGCCTGGTCTGGGAACTTCCACGTGCCTCTGGTGCATCCGGGACAACACCCAGAACGCTAAGGCTGCTGACGAAGCAGCTGCCATATGAGCACCCGCTCCTTTTGGGCCCCAAGCACGTCTGCATGGGGTCTAGATGGATTTTAAAGGATCTCTCCCTCCGAGGAGCCGCTTTCTCATCCCCATTTGAGAGGCAATAGAGGTTAGGAAGGCTCCACAAGTTAGCAAAGCCGCAGAGCCAGCAAAGCGGGGAGCTGGAAGGAGTGTCTGACGTGGCTCAGCGGTTAATGAACCCGACTAGCATCCATGAGAACGCGAGTTTCATCCCTGGCCTCGCTCAGTGGGTTAAGGATCCGGCGTTGCTGTGAGCTGTGGTGTAGGTCACAGACGCGGCTCGGATCTGGCGTGGCTGTGGCTGTGGCGTAGGACAGCAGCTGTAGCTCTGATGGGACCCCTAGCCTGGGAATCTTCATACGCTGCGGGGGCAGCTCTATAAAGGCAAAAGACACACACAAAACTGGGAAGCTGGAACCCAGGACCGCATGACTGAAATGCGTGCACACCATGTCCCCTCCACGGCCCAGGCCAGACCAGAGGTGGAGGCCAGAGGTGGACGGTGGCAGCTCGACCACACCCCGTCTCACTGCTTCCTCCTGCGCAGGTGCCTAGCGGAAGGGGCCGGGGATGTGGCCTTCGTGAAGCACAGCACGGTGCTAGAGAATACAGACGGTAAGTGGAGGGGCCGCCCTGGGAGACCCCGTAATCTTCCCTGATGGAAAGAAAGAAGTGAGTCTCATGGCTGGAGCTCAGCTGCTCCTGACCTATGGTCATGCATGTGGTGTTTAGGTCTCTTCAGTTTCCTTTAACCTCAGGTAGTTTCTCAATCTTTGTTTTTTGTGACATTGACATTCTCGAAGAGTCAGGCCAGTGATACAGAATGTACTCTAATTTGGATTTGCCTAAGAATTTTTTTTTAATTGAGGTGTAGTTTAATTGAGGGATAATGACTGTGACAGACCTTTCACCCCAAAAGTTCCTTCATGCCCCTTTCTGGTCGGCCCCTTCTGATGCCCTCCCTGATGATCCCCAATCAGACTCTTGTCTCTACAGTTTTGCCTGTTTCATAACATCTGACCGTTGTCTTTTTTTTTTTTAATCATTATCTCTTTTTTGTTCCTGTTGTTAATCTTTCCTTTAAATCAGAAGGTCCATCTTGTAGGCTGGCATTCATGAAGGCAAACAAGAAACAGATTTGAGAAAAAAACTAGTCTGAAAAAGGAGGACATGGCGTTGCCTGTAGAGCAGGACCATCTATGAAAATCAGCAGCCAAGACCTGGGCCCCAGGATGAGTCAAGCAAATCAGAATCTGGAAGGGAGAGAAAGAATTAGCTTAAAGTCAGCTCTTTTAAATTTGTGATGATAATCTAAGGAAATCTAAGGAAGTCACTTTTTAAAGACTATCTTCATGTGAAAAGATTGGTAAGCGCAGAAGAGTGGGATTGATATAAATGTGCACAGTAGTGAAGTAATTTGGCTTTAATTGTCTCTAGTGATGAAAAACAGGAATGGCAGATCGACAAACCTAAATGATGCATTTGTCTCAGGAGAAGGCCAAATGATTCCCCGAGAGCTCTATACAAAGGTTCTGCAGCAGTTTAAAAATAGAGGAAAGTGGGGGAATGGGGAGAGAATGACACTGAGTGATTGTTGAGAGTGCTATAAATTATCATGCAGTCATTCAAAATGACCTTTGTGGAGTTTTGCAAACTATTACTCTTTTGGTTTGGGGGATTTGTTTTTAAATAGCTTTGGAGTGAATAGTGTTCATGATCCCACAGATTATCTTTTCTCTTCCTATTTTCTAAAGGAGGTTTATCCTCCTAATTTTAAAAGCCATTAAAATATTGTTATGTTCGGCCATCTGTGGTATATTTTAATGCATGAGTTACAATCCTTAAAATTAGTCTCTCTTTTTTTTTTTTTTTTTTGGCTGCACCCACAGCATGTGGAAGTTCTTGGGCCAGGGATCGAACCCAAGCCACAGTTGCAACCTGTGCCACAACTGCAGCAGCACCGGAACCTTAACCTGCTGTACTACATAGGAACTTCCAAAATTAGTCTTCTTAATTGGTGTCCATATTCACTCTTATATTTTTATTTTAAGTGAGTTTTATGGAACATTTCCAATCATGTGGAAAAATTTTTTAAATAAGTGAAACGAAAGTAGGATGCAAAATTACCTCTCATGTATGGTCTTTACCATATTTAAAATGATTGGTTATAAAACAGAAATAAGGATATGGAGGAAAAATACCAAAATATTAATGGTTGGAGTTGTGGGTGAAGCACTGGGGATTTACCCTCGTCTCTCTGGGCCATGGTTCTGGTAATTCTGTCAGGGTTTGTTTCCACCACGGCTCCCTGTCCCCTGCCCCTCAGTTCAGAGCTCAGTGGAGTGCCGGACAGCAGTGGTGAACTCCTGAGACCTTTCTCTTTCTCCTCCTAAACTTCTCTTACTTTCTTACTCTTTTTATCGAGTGGTTCTGTTTATGTATGTTGTATTATTGTCAGACATCTCAAATCCATTTTATTACTAGAAATTGGTGACAAATAAAAAATGTTCATCTATACTTTAAAAAATAAGTAAACAAATATACCCCCAAAATGTAAGTAAATAGACACAGTCTATAGAGACAGCTGGTTTTGTACGGTGCAGCCACCAAGCTCCTCTTCGTTGTAAATTCTGGTTCTCACTTCTGTAAGGGTTTCTTTTTACTGGAGGTCTTTGACCCATGACACCCTAGGCTCTCCCCAGGCTCCCTCTCAAGGGTCTTCCCTGACACCTTCCCCAAGCCCCTCCCAGGACAGGAGCTGGCTCATCATAGGACTCTCATCTTCTCAGGGAAAACCCTGCCCTCCTGGGGCCAGGCACTGCTGTCACAGGACTTTGAGCTGCTGTGCCGGGATGGCAGCCGGGCCGATGTCACCGAATGGAGGCGATGCCACCTGGCCCAGGTTCCTGCTCATGCTGTGGTGGTCCGGGCCGACACAGATGGGGGCCTCATCTTCCGGCTGCTCAACGAAGGTCAGGTGAGTTCAGGGCACCCCACACAGCTTCTCAGGGTGATGCTGGACCTTTCTTGTCTCTCACCAGAGTAGAATCTCAGAGCTAGAGCCGTCTTGGGGCTGGGCCAGCCAGACCAGGAGGGGCAGGATCTGGAGACCCTCCCCTGGAACAGACCCCAGCTGGGGAGCCAAGCTTCTGAGGCATTCAGCATCAGGTCATTTCAGAGTAAAGGAGGGACCAGCTGTGCTGCCTGGCAGGGAGGAGGGCTGGCCAGAGTGGGGAGACCAGGGGATTCAGGTGCCCTTCAGAGAAAACTCCTGGTACTTGTGGCTCTTAAAACCAAAACCAGACCATATGAGCAAAGAAGCAAAACAACAAAACCAATAAATGTCCAAATACGCCATTACTTAAATGTGATGAATAATGTTTTGCTGAAGCCACTGCTTTCAAGAGCAGCAGGTTTCTCATTTTGGGTCACACCAGCTTTAGTTTTGCCCATCCTTGCATAGGACGGATGCTCAGACCATCACACCCCTGGGTCACAAGCCATGTGTTCATGCAGCTGAGTATGAGAAGACAGAATGCACTGGGGGAGCCCAGGGAGGGAGGGAGGTGGAGCTTCACCTGGTCCTCAGAGTAGGTGCAAGCCTGGGGGCACAGGAGGAAGCAAATGGTGGCTGAACCGGGAGGAAAGACGGTGCCCTTGGCACCTCACCAGCCCCCGCCCCTCAACCCACAGCGTCTGTTCAGCCACGAGGGCAGCAGCTTCCAGATGTTCAGCTCTGAGGCCTATGGCCAGAAGAACCTGCTGTTCAAAGATGCCACCTCCGAGCTGGTGCCCATCGCCACGCAGACCTATGAGGCCTGGCTGGGCCGCGAGTACATGCAAGCCCTGAAGGGTCTCCTCTGTGATCCCAGCCGTAAGTCCACCCACCTCTTCTCTTGCTGGCTCCAACCCAGCCTGACCGCGGGCGTAGCCGAGCTTTCTGGAGAGATGGCCTGAGGAAGACATTCAGCCCAGTAAATGTGTGCCTCTTGGCCTCCGTAGGAACCTGTTGCTTCCACCTCCCTAACTCCGGTTTGGGGAGGAAGGATCTCCGGAGTCCCAGGGCATGCTGTACCCTGGAAGCCCCGCCCGCGCTGGAGGGTGGGATCCAGGCTCTCAGGGCCGGTAATGGGAAGGGTCTCCTCCCCTCTCCACAAAGAAATCAAGTCCTGTCATTCTCTCACCAAGGTGCCCCGCCTCTCCCACCATGCTCCGCCCCTGAGCTGGGCCTGGCTCCTCCCACTGTGCCTCACTCCTCCCACCTTGCCTTTACTCTCCTACCGTGACCTGCCCCTCCGCTGTGCCTGGCTCCTCCCACAGTGCCTCGCCCCACCCAC
>PVHT021183693.1:50948946-50959040 GCA_004024745.2 Catagonus wagneri
CTCGCCCCACTCACAGTGCCTCGCCCCTCCCACAGTGCCTCGCCCCTCCCACAGTGCCTCGCCCCTCCCACAGTGCCTCGCCCCTCCCACAGTGCCTCGCCCCTCCCCCAGTGCCTCGCCCCTCCCACAGTGTCTCGCCCCTCCCACAGTGCCTCGCCCCTCCCACAGTGCCTCGCTCCTCCCACAGTGCCTCGCTCCTCCCATGACACCTCGCTCCTCCCACAGTGCCTGGCCCTTCCACTGTGCTTGCTCCTTCCCCCACTCGTGCCCACACCAAGCCGCCATGGCCTTGGCTGGGCACTGTCTCTCGCCTGGACCTTTACGGTGGCGTACAAATGGCTTCCTGACTCCAGCCCCCACCCCCGTGTATCCTCCCCCTACAGCCAGGGAGATGATGTGCCAGCCCTGAGTGAGATCCACGTCAGCCATGACCTGACTCAAGCCTCCTCAGAGGCCCGTGAAAGAGGTTCAGTTGTCCCCTTTCTGTGTAAGGAAACAAGGATCAGGTGGTAAAATAACTTTCCACTTAACCCGGGAAAGAGCTAGAGTTTCCCTTGAGGCTGACTCCAGGCTCTTCCGGCCGAGGGACGGCCGCCGAAGCAGGCCAGTCTGGAGGTGACCACACGCTCACACCCACGCAGGGCTGCCCCACTACCTGCGCTGGTGTGTGCTGTCTTCTCCGGAGATCCAGAAGTGTGGAGACATGGCTGTGGCCTTCAGCCGGCACAGGCTCAAGCCGGAGATCCAGTGTGTGTCGGCGGATTCCCCCCAGCACTGCATGGAACAGATCCAGGTGGGCAGAGGCGGCCGGATGGGCTGGCGGGGGCAGTGTCTGAGATGGTCCTTACCGGCCCTCCCTCTGTCCCACCTGGTCTGGAGGATACAGGGCAGCTTGAGAAAAAGAAGGTCTCCTGTGACAGCCCCACAGAGAAAGGAGAGGTGGAGGTTGCTGCAGGAAGCAGCCACCGCTCCTAGGGGACAGGGCAGAGGGGGCTGTTTAGCTTGGGGAGCCCAGGGCCTCCTCCCCCCTGAGCATGTGGGCAGGGAGCAGAAGAATCAAGAGACTGGCCCAGCTTTGCACTGACGACCCTGTGGCCTTGGGCAAGCCCCTTCCCCTTTCTGAGTCTCAGTCTCCCCTTATTCTCAATAGGAAGTAGGCTTGGATCGCCATTTATTCAACTGCAACCCAGTCATAAATACATTTTACACCAATGACAGTCTAGTACACACAGGCTTTTCTTTCAGATATAATTATCTCTGTCCCCCTACAGAGAGATAAGAAACAAAACATTAGTTAACTTTACTAAGTACGTATGCTAATAGTTTTTGCTGCTTCTATCCTAGTCCTTTTTTTTTTTTTTAAAGCATATCGTGGTCCGTTAAATTGATTAAGCATCCATCAATATGCTTAAAAGGACAGGCGCTCGCCTCTGAAGCCTGTACAGCTCTATCCTGCTTTGCTTCTACCACTGGAGGCTGAGGCCAGGACTCAGAGGCAGACCCAAGGCCCTGCAGTCAAGGCTGAGGTCCTACTGCGATCACAGGGGTCCCCTCTGCCCCTGAGCCCCTAGGCTCCTGCCCTCCTGTTTTTTTAAGAGCAACTAGGTGGGGCCTGATGGCAAGGAGTCCTTTGCAGGGTAGTCCCTGAGTGCAGGCCAAGCCACAGCCCCTCAGGCGTGTCCCCCCTGCCCCAGCCAGGCAGCACACTGACTTGAGAAGAGGCAGATACCTCGTACGGTGCTGAGCCTTCACACACATTATCTCAATTAATTCTCACAATGGAGTGGGTAGATTACCAGCAGATGTGGAGACTGGGGCTGGGAGAGGATGAGGATGGAACTTGCCCGAGGTCACCCAGCCCAAGGGTCTGAGAGCCCCTCTCCCCAAGGGCAGACAGGAGCCTGTGTCAACCTCAGTGTAGCACTGAGGAAGGGGGAGCCCGGCTGCAATGGCGGAGAAGGAGACTTAGGGCGGTGATTCTTGATTTCCTAATGCTGGCAAGGCTGTGTTCTCAGGGCCCCAGAACAGGGAGAGATGCAGGGAGGGAGGTTTCAGCTCTTTCTGGCCAAAAGCCTTCTCTCTCTTTGAGCTCACAGAGGGCCAGGGGGTTGCCCAAGGGCCCGTGGGGGAGGAGTGGATTTTGAGGGTTCCTGAGCACCCCAGAAAAAGGCTCAGAGGGCCTCAGTTCTAATTTCTAAGGCTCTCAGAGATGGTATCCAGTGTATCCACAGTGATCTGGGCTGGCCTGGCCCCTGGGCTGTTGGTCCAGGATCTGAGTTCCTCCCTGACCTCACAGCACGTGGAAGATCCGGATGGGAGGAAGAGAGGGGTCCCAGAGATGGACCCTCCAGGCTCAAAACATCAGTGCCACGGCCTGTTGTTCCATCAGCATAACTTCCTGCCTCTGGCCCTGAACAGTGTGGGCGCCTTCCTGGGATGCAGGTGTCCCCTCTCTCCCCAGGCCCCAGCTCCTTCTCTTGGGGTTTGACATACTACTGTGATTTATCAGTTAACGTATTTGCAGGGTGGAGGGGCCACCTGTCCCAAGGCTTCAGAACGAACAAGTGGGGGTGGAGCGCGAGTGATCTGGAAGGCTGTAGAAGGTCTGAGGAAGGAGGGTCCTGGGCCCCTCCTGCTGCCTCCTGAGGCAGGGCTCTATCCCTCAACCCTGGAGTCTCCTCCCACAGTCCATGAGACTGCCATCTTTTAAGACCTGGCTCATGGAGCTCCCTGGTGGCTTGGTGGGTTAAGGACCTGATGTTGTAACCATGGTGGTGTGGGTTCAGTTCCTGGCCCAGAAACTTCCACATGCCATAGGCATGCCCCGCCCCCCCCAAAAAAAACTGGCTCTTCATCCATTTGCATACACATTTGAGAAATACATACTGCACTCGTGCCGTGTTCCACCCCATGGCCGGCTGCTGGGGATGCAGAACAGTGCCCCAGGCAAGGCTGGCCATCCATGGAAATTTTTTTTTTTTTTTTTTTTGCTGAAAGATTGAAAGACACCTGTGCATGGGACGGCTGGTTGGTTTCAGGCCTCTGGTCCTCCAGGCACCTCTCTTGCCTGTGCATCTTCACAAGGAGAGGAAGGGGCAGATGGGGGCAGAATGGGTTTCCCAGGGGAAGGGAGCTTAAGGCTAAAGTCCCCGAGAGACCCAGCCTTGGCTCTTCTATCAGATCCCAACGCCCAGAGCATCCTGGGGCCTGGGTGCAGCACAGCACTCTTTCTGTCCCCCTGCAGGCTGGGCAAATCGATGCTGTGACCCTGAGGGGCGAGGACATTTACATGGCGGGGAAGACATACGGCCTGGTTCCAGCAGCCGGGGAGCACTATGCCCGTGAGTACGGGTGCCAGTCACCCAGCCTCAGATGGGAGGTGGTTGCTATTTTTATATTTATAAAAGCTTCTCCCTCAGAGCATCTCTCCCAGGACCAGTTGCTCTCTGTCACAGGCAAGCCCCTCTGGCCCCAGGCACCATGTACCCACCCACTCATCAGAAGTGCAGGCCTTGGTGCAGTTTTTATAAAAGGTCAGAGAGTAAACACTTTGGGTTTTGCAGGTCACGTACAGGCTCTGCTGCATGTTTGGGTTTTTTCTTAGGGCCACACCTGTGGCCTATGGAGTCCCAGGCTAAGGGTCTAATTGGAGCTGTAGCTGCCGGCCTACAACACAGTCACAGCAACTCGGGATCTGAGCCACATCTGCGATCTACACCACAGCTCTCCGCAATGCCGGATCCTTAACCCACTGAACAAGGCCGGGGATTGAACCTCCATCCTCATGGATGCTAGTCAGAGTCATTTCGGCTGAGCCACGATGGGAACGCCTGTTGTTTTAGTTTGTTTGTTTTTTAACAAGCCTTTAAAAATACAAAAACTGTTTTTAGCCTATAAACCAGGCTGTACAAACACAGGCTGAGTAGGTTGCCGAGCTCTGGAATGGAGAGCCTCCTGGGCCTCTACTGTCCAGACCACGTGGCTCACGGAAGGTGGCCCTGGAACCCTCCTTCCTGGCAGGTCATGCACACCTTCTCAGCAGCCTGGGCTGGGGCCTTGGTGCTCAGTCCTCTTAAGGGGCGACCTCAGGTCCCCTCCACTCAGATGTGGAAACTCGGTGGCTTAGGGAAAGCACTTCTGTAGCCTCGGCTGTGCCTCCACTTTTCTCCCAGGAGGTGTGAAAAATACCACCTTAGTGTAAGGAAAGAAAGGGATCTTCTGGGTGAGGACTGTTGGAGGGTGGTGTTAAGAGATAAAATGCTAGGAGCTCCTGTCGTGGCACAGTGGAAACGAATCTGACTAGGAACCATGAAGTTGCAGGTTTGATCCCTGGCCTCGCTCAGTGGGTTAAGGATTTGGCGTTGCCATGAGCTGTGGGGTAGGTCACAGACACGGCTCGGATCCTGCGTTGCTGTGGCTGTGGCGCAGGCCGGCAGCTGTAGCTCCGATTAGACGCTCAGTCTGGGAACCTCCATATGCCATGAATGTGGCCCTAAAAGGACGAAAGACAAAAAAAAGAGAGAGAGAATGCTGAAAAGCAGAGCCCCACAGGCTGCTTCTCAGCAAAGTGGGGACACTCAGGGGTCCCGCTGCTGCGTGTGCTCGCAGAACACCCCACCCGACCCTTAGGCCTGGGCGCCCCTGAGCCCGGGCTGCTGGCGCTTGACACCAGCGGGGAGAGAGCACTGAGGTCAAAGGCAACAAAAGGGTTTGAGGGAAGAAGGGCCCCGTCAGGATCTGGTCCTGGCCCTGGCCCAGCTGAGGCCGGGAAAGCCCAGATGAGGGCCCTCACCGGTGTCCCCCCCCACCCCCGCCCCCGCCAGCGGAGGACAGGAGCAGCTCCTACTTTGTGGTGGCCGTGGTGAAGCGGAACAGCTCCTACGCCTTCACCCTGGATGAGCTGCGGGGCAAGCGTTCCTGCCACCCGGGCTTTGGCAGCCCCGCAGGCTGGGACATCCCCGTGGGCGCCCTGGTGCAAAGAGGCTTCATCCGGCCCAGGGACTGCGATGTCCTCACAGGTACTGCCTCCTGCAGGCATGCGGACACGCAAACTCCTCTTCGGGGCTGGCTGGGGTCAGGCTAGCTCTGGGGTCGGGGTCCTCTCCCAGCGGGACCCACAGAAGGCAGCCCCGGGGAGATTTCCTCTTCCTCCTTGACGTGCCCTTCGCTCTTGGGAAGGCGGGGGGCGGTTCTCGGCCACACTGCGACAGTCAGGCGTGTCTGGTTCCGTGGAGGCTGCCAGTGCCCCCCACACACGCACTCAGAGTGGAATAGTGCCGGTGGGATGGGAGCAAGGCAAGGCCGTTGGCTCCGGGCCTGGCTGTGGCACCGTTCAGTCATGGACTGTTCCCCTGGGCATCCGGGAGACCTTGCTGGAAGGTGGGCAGCCCTCTCTGTAAGTGTGAAGAAGACACGTTTCCCAGGCACCCACCATATGCCATACACAGGGCTCTTCCTGGGTGTTAAATCATGCACATCCACGGTGACAGGAAGGCAGGAGGAAGCTGGCTGCACACACACCTCTGTCCTGGCTGGCACTTCAGGGGGGAAAAAAAACACATTTTTTTCTAACCGCCTACACAAGCACATGTAAGGTGTTAGAGTTGGCTGCTCCCACTCCCAGACAGCTAGGCAGTTGCTCTGACTGGAACCGAAGAATATATGAAGTAGTGAGTTCCCCATCCTTGAGGGAGTTCAAGAGAAGGCTGGTAAGGGTGACCACTTACCAGAGGTTGACAATAAGCTTCCTGATTCTTGGCAACCTCTGCATTCCACCCCACCCCCACCCCCGACCCCTATGATCCTCACAGGAGGAGACCTGCCATTCTGAGCCGGGTGGGGGCAGTGGACCCACTGGGTGAGACAGGTGGGCAGCCCACCCACCTCCTCCTTGGCCACCTTTTCTGCTGCTGGCCCCCCAACCCAGCCCTCCCCTTCTGCCCCAGCGGTGAGCGAGTTTTTCAGTGCCAGCTGCGTACCCGTGAACAACCCCAAGAACTACCCATCCTCGCTGTGTGCTCTCTGCGTGGGGGACGAGCAGGGCCGCAACAAGTGTGTGGGCAACAGCCAGGAGAGGTACTACGGATACAGCGGCGCCTTCAGGTACCCCGTGGGCCGAGGGGGTGGGCTCAGGGCTGGGCTCTGGGGTGGGCCCCTCCTGCTGACCTCTGCCTTGGCTTCTTGCATGGCAGGTGCCTGGTTGAGAACGCAGGGGACGTCGCCTTTGTCAAGCACACGACCGTCTTTGACAACACGAATGGTATGTGGCGGAGCTGGGGCCACAGCAGGGCCAGATTCTGGCGGGGTATTTCCCCAGCTCCAACACGATCCAGGCACTGGACGCTGCTGGGGTTGTGGGCTGAGTGGCAGCCGGGGAAGACTGGATCTAGAAAGCTGTGCCCCTTGGGGATCCCAGGGGCCCCAGGGGCTGGATGGTAAGAACAGACCCCAGGCCTCACATCCAGATGCACAGGTCACATAACAGTCTCTACTGGTCTGGAATCCAAATCCCCATTCCACCAAAACGGTAGAAACTCAATCTCAGCCATTTTGGAGAGACCCTTTCAGGGCTATTTATGTGGCACCAAGGCGTGTGGGTGAGGGTGGCAGGGGCCTCTCTCCACAAGGTAACCAGTTCGCATCAGCGTGTGGTCTTCGGTCCTGAGCAGGTCACTGCCAAGTGCAGGGAAATCGCTGAAGCCCCCAAGCGTATGAGGCAGGGTCCACGCCCATTCACATCGTACGGGAGGCTTCTTCTCCAGAGTCACCTTCCTGAGCTCCACTGGGGAAGAAGAGCCTTGGGACTCTGCTCCAGGACCCCTAAGCCCCGACCTGAGGTCCTCTTCCATGCGTCACTCCCTCCCTGTCCTGTTCGCCCTCCTCAGGGAACCTCTCCCTCTGGGGGACTAGAAGCCGTTTTACTTCGGCGCTTACTACCTGCGTTTTCTGTAAACCCTTTCCTGCACTGCAGGCTTTGAAACCCCAGATGCTGGTGGCTCAGTCTTCTCCACTCTGTCCTGACACATCTGCTCCCAGAAACCCAGGAGAGTACAGCAGGCCCGAAGGGGGAGGGGAGATCGGTGAAGGGAAAACCAGATCTGAAGAGAGAAAACATTAGTATTTCAAGACTCAGATCCCACCTGCCTGTGGAGGTCACTAAGGCTTTAGACCAGTTACCCTCAAAGAGCTGGAGCGGATCCAGGCCCTGTTGCCGTGACCTCCTCCCCTGCCAGCTCCCCTCAGAACACTGGGGATCGTCCCCCGGGAAGAGGGAGCTGGGTGCTCCTGCAGGAGCCACGAGCCCGCTGTGGTCCTAGGATGAGGGTCAAAGATGAGGATTGAAGAGGAGGCAGGGCCCTTAAAAGTTCACCTACAGTGAGGCAGCTACCTCCCAAGGTAGCTCAAATTTTTCGTCTCTGCTCGTGGGCCCACCTGGAATTCCTTCTGGAAACAGGAAGAGAGTGAATACTAAGTGAATACATGAAGACACACAAAAAAAAATGTGGTTCCCGGAGTTCCTGTCGTGGCGCAGTGGAAACGAATCCAAGTAGGAACCATGAGGTCGGGGGTTCGATCCTTGGCCTCGCTCAGTGGGTTAAGGATCCGGCGTTGCCTTGAGCTGTGGTGTAGGTCACAGACACAGCTCAGATCTAGCGTTGCTGTGGCTGTGACGTAGGCCGGCAGCTGTAGCTGTGATCAGACCCCTTGCCTGGGAACCTTC
Organism: Catagonus wagneri; assembly: GCA_004024745.2. Classification (NCBI taxonomy): domain Eukaryota; kingdom Metazoa; phylum Chordata; class Mammalia; order Artiodactyla; family Tayassuidae; genus Catagonus; species Catagonus wagneri. The sequence continues at coordinate 50,956,667 of PVHT021183693.1, forward strand.
ATATGCCATAGGTGTGGCCCTAAAAAGCAAATTAATAATAATAATAATAATAATAATAATAGTAATAATAATGTGATTCCCAAAAGCCGTCTTCCTCAGGAAGACCAACCACCTCCTTCAGAATCACTGGGTAGCTAGCTTAAAATGCAGGTTCCTGGGCCCCACCATAAACCTACCTGATGAGATTCTTTGCAAGGAGGGGCCCTCGAAACTGCCTCTTACAGATCAACACAAGATGTTATACCCACTCTGGTTTGAGAATCTCAGCCATTACGGGAGGGGGTCAACCACCACCTGTAACGGAGCACATTTCACCCTCAGGCCCAAGGACCTCTGGCGTACAGATGGGGTTCTTTGCCTGGGAGTGAGGAAGCGCCTCAGTATCTCTACCTGTAAAATGGGAGTGATCACACCTGCCCCGTATTACTGCCCAGAGGATAGAGCAGTGCTTGTAAACTGTTACACAGTGGACACTTCTTATGCTCTGTGAATAACAGATTAGCCCTGCTGGGTTCTCTCCCCCTGGTAATAGAACAGAGCAGATGAAGAAGGGAGAAGGCCAGATATGGCCACCTCTCCCCGGGCAAGGATTTGGGGATCCCTGAAGAGAGCAGCCTCTCTCAGTTCCTTCCTGTCACCCCTCCCTCTGCTCCATCCTTTCAGGCCACAATTCTGAGCCCTGGGCTGCTGAGCTCATGTCGGAAGACTATGAGCTGCTGTGTCCCAATGGGGCCCGGGCCGAGGTGACCCAGTTCGCAGCCTGTAACCTGGCACGGATGCCGTCCCAGGCAGTCATGGTCCGGCCGGACACCAACATCTTCACTGTGTACGGACTGCTGGACAAGGCCCAGGTGAGCCCGGGCGGGGCCGCCCCGCCGCGGGGGAGGGAGCAGAGGTGAGCCAACCCCCCGGGACACCTCCGCCTGCCTGGAGGGGACCTCAGGAGAGACGGAGGAAGCCTGAGGGGAAGTTCTGTGATTTTCCCTTAGCCAAGGCCATCCCGCCAACCACTGTCCCCTCTGTCTCCTGCATCATTAGTTTTCCCTCCTCAACTGGACTCCTCTCACCAACCTGCAAACCTGCTGTTATTTCTACTATTTTAAAGGCAAATGAACCCGTTCTTCGTCTCACATCCCCTTCCTAAGAAAATTCCTTCAAAGAGCCTTCTGTCCTCTGGAGCCGTCAGTTCCTCTCCTTCTGGTCTCTCTGAGGGATGGAGACTTGACAAGACCCCACCAGGGCCCTGAACTGCCCCGGTCAAGGTCTCGGTGACCCCGGTGGCTAAATCCAGCGGCTCTTTCCCAGCCTGCCTCTCCCCAACCTCTCAGCAGCACTGGCTGCAGTGCCGTCTTGCTGAAGTCCACGTTCCTCCTGGACGCTGCTTGCCGCTTGGCCCCCAGGACCCCACACTTGCTGGCTGCTCCTCCCAGGCTCCTTTGCTGATTCTTTGTCATCTTCCTGGCCAGTAATCACTGGAGCACCCCAGGGTTCAACCCTAAATCCCCTTCTCTGTCAGCACCTACATCCTCATTATCCCATCCAGCCCCAGGTCATTAACTGCCATCTACGCACTGATGGCCCCTAAATGTACACCCTCAGCCCTGCTTCAGTCCCACCCCTGAGTCTCAGACTTGGGTCTTTTTTTTTTTCCTTTTGGTCACACTCAGGACCTCTGGAAGTTCCCAGGCCAAGGATTGTATCTGAGCCACAGCTGCAGCAGCACCGGATCCCTAACCCACTGCACCACAGCGGGAACAAAGTTTGTGAACAAACTTGCATCTTTAACAACTGCCTGCTTGACATTTCAACTGATATCTCTAACAGGCATCTTGAATTGAACAGGTCCGAATTGGACCCCCTTTTTTCCGTCGTCTTCCTGTTCAGTGAATGCAGCTTCGGCCTTGTCATTTCCTCGGGAGTCAGCTCACAGACTCGTCTTCCTCTCTCGCTCAATTTCTAGTCCATCAGCAAATCCTATTTGGCCACACTTGCAAAACACATCTGCAGTTTGAACCCAGCCGGCCTGACAACAGGGCCCCTGGTTCCCAACCTCCCCGCTACCCACCCGCCGACCTGATTTAGGCTGGATTTGACCTTTCCCTCCGGCCATAAGCACCACAGCCTTGCAGAGCCAGCTGGCTCTCTGGGCCAGTTCCTAACCTTCGGAATGATATTTGCACCCATCTTTCCCATGAGCCCCTCTGTGCCAGGAGTTCTTGACTCTGGGTCCCTGGGCTCCCCCAGGGCTCCCCAAGCCCTCCGAAGTGATGTGGGGGAAGAGCCCTGTGTGGATGTGCACTTTTCTGGGGAGAAGGCTGAGAGCTGTCATCAGATCCTCAAGAGGTTGTGTGAGTTCCCCCCCAAGAGCCACCTT
>PVHT021183693.1:50972667-51000896 GCA_004024745.2 Catagonus wagneri
TGTAGCTGAGTCTCTGTGATGCAGTTACTTTCCAGTCTGTGGGGCTTCCCACCCGGGAGGTATGGGGTTGCTTCTATCGCGTAATCGCCCCTCCTACCTCTTGATGTGGTCTCCTCTTTGTCTTCTGGAGTAGAATATCTTTTTTGGAAGTTTACAGTCCATTTGGTTGAAGGTTGCTCGGCATTTGGTTGTAGTTTTGTTGTTTTTTGGGAGAGAAGTTGAGCTCCAGTCCTTCTATTCCACCATCTTATTCCTTGTAGCTCCAATTTTTGAGCACTAGCCTGGAACCTCCATATGCTGCAAGTGCAGCCATAAAAAATAAATAAAAGATTGGGAAATGGGTAGAGGCTGCTTGAAACCACATCGTTTTCCACCCTGGCCCAGCCACGGCCCTGCCCTGAAGTGGATTCCTTATGGTGCCTGCCATTTCTCTGAGCATCCTGGGTACAAGCAAGGGTGGGGCTCAGCTGTCTCAGCAAGACGAAGAACAGACCAGAAGCATCCCTGAAGGCCATCTCCCAGGTGGAGGCACTAACTGGTGACCAGGACAGCCAAGTACATGCTCAGGCTGGTGGGAGTCAGCTTAGGAACGCTCGCCTCCCTGGAAACGACTTGGGAGCCTGGTAAATAGGGTCCCATCACCAAGACTCTAGGGCTCCCCTGTTCTCGCCAGCAATCCGCCCCACCTTCTTCAGAAGGCCTCCTCCAGAGCCCAAGCCCAACCCTCGATGGAGTCACTGAACCCCAGGAAACCAGCCTCTGGCTTGGGGACACACTGCAGGGGCACAGAGGAAACCTTGCCTTTGAAACTGGTGCAGTAGTCGGGTTCGCCTCTTCCCTTGGCAAAAAGCTAGGAGGGAGTGACGGGGGAGAAGGGAGAGTTGTAACCATAATGATGCAAGTTAGCCTCACTTCGTTTTTTTAAAAAATAGGCCTTCCCTGGCTGAGGTATAAAGTCTGGTAACGGAGTACCTACGCCCCTAGCATCCCCCACCCCCTGGCTTTCCCTGCTCAAGTGCAGGAGGGTTGTCAGTCTCCCTACCTGCCGGTGGGCTCTCCCCACCAACAGGCGGGGGACTGGTCTTCCTCTGTGCTGCCCACCCAGCCCTACCTGAGACCTGGCTTGCAGATGAAAGCATGAATCAGTGAATGAATCAATGGGACACCCCACCCAGGCTTCCATCCTGGCTCACCAGCAGCCTTTGGCCCCTTGACCTCCTAGAGGGCAAACCAAGCCCCTCGCCGAGTTGCAGGCCTCCGTCAAGTTCCTCCATACTCCACAGGACTGATTCACGTGGGCTGGTCATGTCTCTGGATTTGAACTTGGCAATCTCACAGCTTGGGGGCAAGGGCTCCTCCCTGCCCCTCTCCCAGAGCTGCCCAAGGCAAACACTGCCTCCCTGAGAGTGTCTCTGCTGAGCTGCCATGACAGCACCTGGAATGGAAGCCACTGGAAAACAAGAATCTCTATGAGTTCCCATCGTGGTGCAGCAGAAACGAATCTGACTAGTATCCATGAGGATGCGGGTTCGATCCCTGGCCTCGCTCACTGGGTTAAGGATCCAGCGTTGCCATGAACTGTGGTGTAGGTCGCAGACACGGCTCGGATTCCGCATTGCTGTGGCTGTGGTGTAGGCTGGCAGCTAGAGTTCTAATTCAACCCCTGGCCTGGGAACCTCCATATACCTTGGGTGCGACCCTAAAAAAGGCCAAAAAGAAAAAGAATCTCTGACTGCAATGAGGCAGCAGAGTAGCCAGCACAGCCGTGGGAATTCTTTAAGATCAGCCTGCTAGAATATGCCTGGACGCAGCAGGTGGACAAATGGCCAAGCTAGGGGGGTGATGGTGTTCATCCTGGAGTCTCTGTGACAGCAAAATCCTGGAAACAAACTAAATGCCCAGCGTTTGAGGTTGGATAAATGAAAAGTGATGCCTGTTTTCATTTGCAGTGGAAGATAATGGATGGTCTGCAGCCAGCAAGTGAAGGACAGAGCTATATTTACGCACAGGGAAAGATTTCCATGACATATTGTTGAGTAAAAAGAGCAGGTTATGAAACAGTATATGATCCCATTATCATGAAGTCACACACACACGCACACACGCACACGCACGGAGCTGTCTGGAAATCTGTTCAGCAAGCTGTTAACAGTAACTATCTCCAGTTGGTGGAATTTAAGGGTAATTTTTACTTTGTTCTTTAAGTTCTAGATTTTTGAATTTTAAAGCAGCATTCTAAATAACATCACTTTCACTTGGAAATGAATAAGCAAAAATAATATGCAACCTTCCACTGACCCGATCACAGCCCCAGTGCTTCACGTCTTCTCACCTTGCCCAGCAGTTTCAAGTCGGTACCTACAGGGAGCATGGCAGGGCTGCCGGAGGGCCAGGCTTGGAGCTGCGCTGTGCTGGGTGCAGATGTGGCTCTAGCACGAGCTGTGGGACCTCCAAGAAGCCAGTAAACCCTTCAAGAGCTTCTGTTTCTTCGCTGAGTGTCTGCCTCATGGGTTGGTGGGGAGGCAGGAAGAGTGGGTCGCATGTCACTCTTTACCTGGAGGACTGGCATGTGGCCCAGCCCTGCCCGGCCAGGCCAGTCCAGGAGCTCAGCCTCAGGGCCCCATGGACCCGAGAATCCAGGCCTGAGGATCTGACCTCTGCTAGTTCTGCAGTTGTGTGATCCCGAGCCCACACCTTCCTGCCAGGCTGTGGGCAGACATGGGAGGGAAAGAGAGAATCCTATGAGGACAAGTTCGTCCTGAGGGAACTGGGCAAAAATCCAGCTTCAGATGGGTCCACGACAGGTGCCCCAGCATGAGAACCCACCGGCCTGGCGGAGGAAAGGAAGGCTCCGAGCCAGGGGCCTGAGCCCAGGATCAGACGGGCTGCTTCGGTCAGGGCGGAGACACAGCATCCTGCCAGGCCCTTCCACCCACCACCCCTCGCTTATCCACACTTGGCTCCAGGACACTGCCATACTCCCCCACCCCCAGCCCCTCAAGCCCTGTCACTAGTTCAAGGCTCATGGATCCAGAGCTGGAAGAGACCTCAGTGGATCAGCTTGTCCAGTCAGTGCGACCCACACCCTCATCTTTCAGGAAACCGGGCCCTGCAAGGGCAGGACTTTCTGCTGATGGGGAGAGCTCCAGGGTCAAATGCTCAGAGTCTAGTGCCCAGCTCTGGGGTCACAGGACCCAGTGCACAGTGACCAGCACTCACCAGTACGTTCCCTTCCTCCAGTACCCACCCCAGTTCACTGCCTGGGACGGGTGTAGCAATCATGCTACAACTGTGTGCCTGAGGTCCTCCCTGCCCGTTGGACCACAGGCGATCCGGCACCAGAATCCCATTTTGAAGTCTGTTCCTAGGACCTCTCCTGGCTCCACTGTCATAGGTTGGGTTCTCCCGGAAGCATGCTCTGAGACAGATGTGTGATCAGGTTCGCTGCGCGGTATTGTCAGGAACAGTGCGTGCAATGGGTAGGGAAGCATGGAATGGGCAGAGAGCAGTTGAAATGCAAGACTGGAGCGAGGGAGACTCCAGTCGATCCTCCTGGGAGCTCTGATGTCCTGGCTGCAGGAGGGTCTGGCCTTAATACTCCTCCTTGAACCCTCCGGCAGATGCAGGCTTGAGGGGTGAGGCAAGGGCACGCGTGACCTTGAGCAGGGTGGCTCTCTTCAGCTAAGGGCAAGGCCCAGACAGAAACCCAGTTGGGACCCATCAACCACCAATACTCCAGGCAGCTGGGGAATGAGAACCTCAGTCCTGAAGGCAGCAGACCACAGCCTCTGCTACAGAAGGTGGAAGAAACTTGCCTGAGATGACACAACCAGGAAACAGTGGCATTGAATTCAGGTCCAGATGGCCAAAGGCCCATCTTAATCTCAACACTCACATGCGCGTGTAATGCTTAAAGGGTGTGGATGCCGTGCTGGGACTGGTCCCAGTTGCTGTCTGTGAATTAGATCGCTTACTTCTCAAAACAACCCTCAAAAGCAGGTGTTTATACGACAGCCGCATTTTACAGATGAAGAGCCTGAGCTTGGTGATAAGTTGCCCGAGGTCACTCAGCTGCTAGGCCAGGGTTTGAGCCCAGAGCCACTGCATGACAAGGCCATACTAACGAAATGGACCCTTGCCCAGTAGCTTGGGGATAACATGCGTTTTTTGGAATGGTTTTTGGAGTAAGAGGAGAGCGTGGCGAACTTGACCTCTGCAAGGTGCCCACCGGCCCGCAGACTGAGCCGGCCGAGGAGGCCGAGCCTGCCCGCAGCGGCCCGAGGCGCTCACAGCTCACGTCTGGGCAGAGCAGTTGGTTCCGGTACCGACCAGGCGGCCCGGCTTCGGCCCCATGATCCCGGTTCCGCAGGGCTCTGGGAGGCTGGGTTTACAGAGCTGTAAATGATGGGTCATCGCTGTTACTGTCCTTGCATTGCTCCTGTGGGTCCCCATGAGAGGGGTGCTGGCGGAAAACGATCAGGATACAGGGCCGCAAACCTGCTGGTTGTGTTCTGCAGCGTCACTTGCCCCAATAGAAGTTGACCTTTGACAGCCAGCAACCCCACATTCCTTAGAAACATTGTGTTTCCTCCCTGAGAGTGGAGGGGGGCCCTTTCCACCTGTGACAGGCTGTCCTGGGGACACAGATCCATGGCCCCAAAACAAAGTCTGGCAGCTGCACAGGGAAAGCTGACGCGGGGAACGGACCAGAGGTCCCCTTGCCGTGCCTCCCCCAGGCTCTTCTCTGTTTGGGAAGAGTTTGCCTCCACCTGCCGCCACCAACCCCAGGTCCTTAATGGCAGAAACCGAGCCTGCCCACTGCATTCCCAGGGCCAAGCTTTACCTGGATCATACTGGAGACCCAGTAAGGTATTTGTTGAGTGAATGAATGAACAAACTACCTAACAAAGGAATGAGATAAGATGTAGTTGTGCATTCTGCAAGTGGATTGATTGTTCCTGGGAAGTTCCCAGAGTGTTGAGTGGCCTGATCCTCCCTGGCAACCCCTGGGCTCAAGAGCTGATAAAGAAAGGGTAACTGTTGGCATCAGGGCTGATCAGTGCCTCTTCCTGATCCCGAGGCTGCCGCCTTTCCCAAGGTGTGTGTTTAGTTGGCCAGGGGCCATAAACAACAGAAAAGCATTGTCCCAGGCTGGGGGGGCTAACAGTCTAAGATCAGGATGTCAGCGGGTAGGTACCTCATCTTGTACCTCACCCCAGTTTCTGCCTGTATCTTCACACCCTATTCTCCCCTTTTTATGAGTACATCAGTCATATTGGATTGAAGTCCATCCTAATAACCTCATCTTACCTGATTCCATCTACAGCAGCCCTATGGTCAGATAAGGATATGTTCTGAGTTATTGGGCATAAGGACTTCACCATTCAAATTTGGAAAGAGCGGAGTTCCCGTCGTGGCTCAGCGGAAACGAATGTGAGTAGGAACCATGAGGTTGCAGGTTCGATCCCTGGCCTTGCTCAGTGGGTTAAGGATCCAGCATTGCTGTGAGCTGTGGTGTAGGTCGCAGTCGCGGCTCAGATCCTGCGTTGCTGTGGCTGTGGCGTAGGCCAGCAGCTACAGCTCCGATTAGACCCCTAGCCTGGGAACCTCCACATGCTGCGGGTGCGGCCCTAAAAAGCAAAAAAAAAAATTGGGGAGAACATAGTTCAACCCATGACAGTGCTTTTTTTTTTTTTAAATCCAGGTCAGGTTTCGACTTTTTTTTTTTTAATGATTTTCATTTTTTCATCATAGCTGGTTTACAGTGTTCTGTCAGTTTTCTACTGCACAGCAAGGCGACCAGTCCCACGTACACATATACATTTTTTTCTCACGTGACAGTCTGCTGTCATTCTGTTGGTCAGCGTTGGGCACAGATGGCCTCTCACAGTCTCTCTGCCCCTCCCCCACCAATGTGAAACTATTGCGATGGATGCTGTTTGGGTGAGATGTCGACCCAGATCAGACCATCTGGGCAGCGCCCCCCCCAGCCCCCAGATGTGCTCTGACCTCCACTTAACCTCCCCTTGGCAAAGAGGCAAAGGAACAACAGGCGGGGCTGACCTGCAGATAGACGGGGCCTGGCTCAGAGGAGTTCTCCCCACATCTCGGGGAGAGAAGCCCCTGCCTCTCCCAGTGCCAGGGTTCTAGAGTGGGCTCGCCGCCCCCGGCCCTGGTTCCCTCACCCTCCTTCCTTTCTCTCCACCACCTCCTTTTTGCCCTTTCTGCTCTAGCTGCCCAGGGATATCAAAACTGGCTTCACCCATTGTGGGCTGGAAAGGAAGCAGCGGGCAGTGGCATTTTCCAAGGATATTGCATTTTATACTATCAATTATCAGCATTTTTGGGTTTTTTAAGTTTTATTGAAGTATAGTTGATTTACAACGTTGTGATAATTTCTGCTCTACAACAGAGTGATTCAGTTATGCGTGTATACACAGTCATTCGTTTTCAGATTCTTTTCCCACATGGATTATCACAGAATACTGGGTAGAGCTCTCTGTACTATACAGCAGGTCCCCGTTGGCCAGTCATGCCATATACCTCAGTGTGCATATGCCAGTCCCGAACCCCCAGTCTATCCCTCACTCCCCCACCTGTCCCCTTTGGCAACCACAAATTTGCCTTCTTAGTCTGTGAGTCTGTTTCCTCTCAGAAAATAGACCCATTTGTATCTTCCTTTTGGATTCCACGTGGAAGTGACATCACATGATGTCCGTCTTTCAGTGTCCGACTTCACTTAGCATGACAATCTCGAGGTCCATCCATGTTGCTATAAATGGCATTATTTCATTCTTTTTTATGGCTGAGTAATATTCCATTGTGTGTATGTACCATATCTTCTTTATCCATTCCTCTGTCAGTGGACATTTAGGTTGTTTCGTGTCTTGGCTATTGTAAATAGTGCTGCAGTGAACCTGGGGTGCATGTATCTTTCTAAATTATGGTTTTCTCTAGATAGATGCCCAGGAGTGGGACTGCTGGATCATATGGTAGTTCTATTTTAGCTTTTTGAGGAACTTCCTTTCTGTTTTCCTTAGTGGTTGCACCAATTTACGTTCCCACCAATGGTGTAAGAGAGTTCCTTTTTCTTTGCATCCTCTTTAGCATTTATTGTTTGTACCAGCATTCACTGTTAACTTCATCTCTTGACCCCGACACCCCCACTGGGGAGCTAGTATCACTCCCATCCTATGTGGCAGGAAGCAAAGCTCTGACAGTCAAGGGACTGGCTGGGATTTGAACACAGGCACAGCCAGCCTCTGAGCATGGTGGTTGCGAGTCAGCTCGCCTGCTGCCTGCAGCTTCCAGGACACCACAGCCAAAGTCCAGGTGCAATTGTCCTTATCTGCCGTGCTCAGATCTCCACCATCATCTAGGGCCCTGGTCAGGTGGGCCCCCGACTCAGGGCAGGAGGCCTGGTTCAGCACTTGTGGGAGCGTGCTTGGGCTCCTCACTGATAACAGAAGTGCCGGCCCTGCCCAGGTTAGCGATGGACTGGAGACCGGGCTTATCTTTGAAAGGACAGAATTTTGCAGCAGATCTTGTCCAGCCACTGGCTGCCCGGCTGAGCCTCTGTCAGGGCCTCCCAAGAGCTGAGAGCAGTTTCTGCCCGCAGATCTGTGCCATTAGCCCTCCTGGCCACAGGGTCTCAGATCCCACAGCCAAGAGAGGGTACGTCTAGGGAGGAAGGACAGGCAGGCTGGTGAGGGCCACCTGCCCAGCTACAAAGGCTCTGGACGATGATCTTATTTCTTTTCAGTAAGAGGCACTGGCCCCGCATCAGTGCGTGTACCCCCTGAATGTGATGGATGTGTGCGCGCATCCCGTTTCCAGAACTTTTCCTCTTGCAAAAGGACAGAGGAGCTTGTTCCTGCTAGGAGAGGATGAGAGAAAATGTCCTCACCCAGAAATGTCTTAGGACTTCAAACTTTGGAAGCCCTTACTCTTATCTTCCCATTTTCATGTCCATCAGGGGCTTAAAGAACTTTTTGTTTGTTTGTTTTTTGCTTTTTAGGGCCGCACCCACAGCATGTGGAGGTTCCCAGGCTAGGAGTCAAATCAGAGCTACAGCTGCCAGCCTATGCCACAGCCACAGCAATGCAGGATCCAAGTTGCCTACAGCACAACTCACAGCAAAGCCGGATCCTTAACCCACTGAGCGAGGCCAAGGATGGAACCCACATCCTCATGGTTCCTAGTCAAATCTGTTTCCGCTACACTACAAGGGGAACTCCAAGAACTTTTTAAAACTCAGGCTCCCTCCGCCTTCTTCATCCCAACCTTGGGTTTCTTCTGAGACTGAGAAGGACCTGCAAGGGCTTGGGTAGATATTGCTTTAACTGAAGTGCATTTGCTTTGTAGAGTCTTCTCTTAAGCAACTTTATTATTTATTTATTTGGCTGTGGTGTGTCATGGCTAGATGTGTGATCTCAGTTCCCAGACCAGGGGTTGGACCCAGGCCATATCGGTGAAAGTGCCATGTCCCAAACACTAAACCTCCAGGGAACTCCATATGTCTGTGTATATGTGTATATATACATATATATGTGTGTGTGTGTGTGTGTGTGTATAGTATGTGTGTGGTGAAATATACTAACATAAAATTACCACTTTAACCATCTTTAAGTGTGTAGTTCTGTAACACTAATTACACTCTCATTGTTATGCAGCCGTCACCACCATCCATCTCCAGAACTCGTTCATCTTCCCCAACTGTAACCACGTATACATGAAACCCTAACCCACCCCATTCCCTGTCTCCCCTAGCCCCTAGTGTTAACCATTTTGATTTCTGTCTCTATGAATTTGACTACTCTAGGCACCTCATATAAATGGAATCATTTGTCTTTCGTGACTGGTTTATTTCGTATTTTACTTCGCATGATATATTTAAGGTTCATCCATGTTGTATGTTTTATAATTTCATTCCTTTTTAAAGCTAAATAATATTCCACTGTATGTATACACTGCCTTTTGTTTATATATTCATCTGTCGATGGACACTTGTGTTGCTTCCACCTTTTTAATGCTGCTATGTAGATGAGCGTTTCAAGCCCCTGCTTTTGATTCTTTTGTGTATATACCGAGAAGTGGAATTGCTGGATCGTATGGTAACTTTATGTTCAATTTTGTAAGGAACTGCCATACTGTTTTCCACGGAGGTGGTGCCATTTTGCATTCCTACCAACAGCGCACAAAGGTTCCAATTTCTCCACATCTTCTCCAGCACTATTTTCCTTTGTCGTAATAGCCATCCTAATGGCTTTGAAGTGGTATCTCGTTGTGGTTTGGGTTTGCATTTCCCTAATGATTAGTGATGTTGAGCATCTTTTCATGTGTTTACTGGCCAGTAGTGTATCTTCTTCTGAGAAATGTCCATTCAAGTCTTTAGACAACTTAAGATTAAAACAAAACAAAACAAAACCTCTCCTTCTTGATGTTCTGAAGGTTGTCATTGGAACCATTTCTCTTTGAGGTTTCTTACTGCCCGTCCTGGGGCTAGATCTGCTCCCACCCAGACATTCCTGTGGGAACAGGAGGTAAGGGGGGAGTGGGAGCTGCAAAAAGTCTTGGCCAGCCTGGAGCCTGGCTTGGAGAACTTTGCTCTCGGAAGTCAAACCTTGAAAAATCCAGAAGCTCGGAGTTCCCACTGTGGCGCAGCAGAAACGAATCCAACTAGGAACCATGAGGTTGCAGCTTTGATCCCCGGCCTTGCTCAGTGGGTTAAGGATCCGGCGTTGCCGTGAGCTGTGATGTAGTTTGCAGATGTGGCTCAGATCTGACATTGCTGTGGCTGTGGTGCAGGCCAGCAGCTGCAGCTCCGATTCGACCCCTAGCCTGGGAACCTCCATATGCCACCAGTGCCATCCTAACAAGGGAAAAAAAAAAAAATTCCAGAAGCTCAAGTTGAGCTGGAGCCCGTCTCTGGATGTCTCAATTCAAGATGTGTGCCTCCCCCGGGACAGAGATGCCAGTTTTAAGGAGGCTTTGCCTGGGCTGGGAGGGCTCCAGTTCCTGCTGCTAGGAACGGACAGTGCCCGCTTCCAGAGCTGCTTTGGGCTCCCAGTCACTTGAGATTTTCTGGGGAGAATTTACTTTCACAGGCCCTATGACAGCTAGTGTCACTTAGCGCATGCTCAGACCTTTCTGCTGACAGTGAAGGTTGCAATCAGATTTGTATTTGGAAGGTGGTATTACAGGGATGGGTTTTATCATCATTATCAACGCACAAGGCCCATCTCCTCTTTTCTTTCTTCGCTGTCCCTGGCCCAGTCCCCGACCCTATTCCTCCCCAACCCCCCCATGGCATCCATTCCACTGCATCTGAGGCATCTCCTTGCAGTTGTGTAAAGTATGTGAGTTTTCATGGGTATGTGTCTTTAACTAATATACATTGTCTTGTGCTAATAAATCTCCTCCTCCTCGTTTATCTTTCACTTAATGCTGTGTTTGAAAAAACCAATCCAAATGCCACCTTGTGTTTCTAATTCACAGAAGATTCCATGTCAGTGTCCGTCTCTGGGGGATGGCCAGCCAGGTGCCTCTATCTCTTAACACACCTTCATTTGAGATTTTTAACTGAGTCAACCAAATCATCTGGATCTTTGCTGTTTTTATAACTATTTCTTCCTGAGGCAGTGGCTTCATGAGAATCTCCAGCTACAACTGCTGAGCTGTTTCTTCCTACAGTTCTCTTAGTTGCTGCTCTATATATTTTAAGACTGTTGGGGAGTTCCTGTTGTGGCTCAGTGGGTTAAGAAACTGCCTAGTATCCATGAGGATGTGGGTTTGATCCCTTACCTCTCTCAGTGGGTTAAGGATCGGCATTGCTGCAAGGTGCCACGTAGGCTGCAGATGCAGCTCAGATCTGGTGTGGCTGTGGTGTAGGCCGGCAGCTATAGCTTCAATTTGACCCCTAGCCTGGGAACTTCCATATGCCGCAGGTGCGTACCTAAAAAGAAAAAGGAGAAGAAAAAAAAAGGACTGCTGTTCAATGCATGTGTTTGTGGCCATTTTACCATATGATATATCTCTCTTTGACAAAATGATGGCTTTATCTCTAATTATATTTTGTAAGTTTTTTTTTTTTTTTGTCTTTATCTAGAGCCACACCCGCGGCATATGGAGGTTCCCAGGCTAGGGGTCTAACAGGAGCTGTAGCTGCCGGCCTACACCACAACCACAGCAACGCGGGATCCAAGCCACGTCTGCAACCTACACCACAGCTCACGGCAACGCCGGATCCTTAACCCACTGAGCAAGGCCAGGGATCGAACCCACAGCCTCATGGTTCTTAGTCGGATTCGTTAATCACTGAGCCACGACGGGAACTCCTCTAAGTTATTAATATTGCTACTCTGATATTCTTTGGTTCATTTTTACCAGGATCTCTTTTTTCTGTTTCTTTTCAATCTTTTTTTTTTTGCTTTTTAGGGCCACACATTATTTCATATACATATATATATATAAAATAATTAGTGACTATTTATAATTATTGTTGATACTGTTATATTAGAACTTATTTCTGTAACATTTTATGTATTCTATTTACTGTTCATCTTATCGTTGCTTTTTCCTCTCCTCCTTCAATTAAATAGTCTAGTTTTCTTCTGCTGGTTTGAAATTTTTTTTTAACCATGTAAAATATACATCTGTGAATGACTGAATAAATGGAGGAAAGGGACAATCTTCCTTGCAGAAGAATTTCAAATAATAAATGCAGAAGAAATGAGTGAAATAGAAATTCACCATTTAGGAGTTCCTGTTGTGGCTCAGAGGAAACAAATCTGACTAGTATCCATGAGGATGCAGGTTCGATCCCTGGCCTCGCTCAGTGGGTTAAGGATCCGGCGTTGCCCTTAGCTGTGGTGCAGGTCGCAGTTGTGGCCTGGATCCTGTGTTGCTGTGGCTGTGGTGTAGGCTGGCAGCTATAGCTCCAAATCGACCCCTAGCCTGGTAACCTCCATATGCCATGGGTACAACCCTAAAAGACAAAAAGAAAAAAATATCACCATTGGAAGACAATTTAGTTATTCCTGTAGGTAGGACTACAGGATGCTAAAAGACTGCTGATGCTAAAATCAGTGAGCAAAACACTAAGAAGAAGCAGGATATTGCATAGACTCAAAGTATTTCATCTAAATATTATTAATTTCTGCACTGGTTTTAACAGTTTTCGTTGATCCTCTTCCCTCAGGGATAAAGTGTTTAACTCTTATCCTCTCAAGATGCACTGCACTTAGTGCCTGGCTTCTCATGAATAGGATATGGACAGGGAAAAATAGGAACTTTTTTGAGGGGGCATGTGGAAGTTCCCAGGCTGGAGATGGAACCCGCCCCACAGCAGGGACCTGAGCCACCGCAGTGACAATGCCGGATCCTTAACCCACTGTGTCACAAGGGAACTCTGAAAAATCGTAACTTTTAGGTGGACATTCTGACAGACATCACCTTGACCAAATGACGAGATGAACGTTACCAATAATAAATCATATTGATGTCGATCCTACATATTTGGCAAGGAGAGCACATCAGCTCCCTGGTCATCTTTCCCCCAAATCCATGACCCCTTTCCAAGTATGAAAGACATCAGACAAACCCAAATTGAGAGATATTCTATGAAATTCCTGACCAGCATTCTTCAAAAGTTAAGGTCATGAGGGAGCTCCTTTGTGGCGCAGCTGGTTAAGGACCCAGTGTTGTCACTGCCGTGGTTCAGTTCGCTGCTGCGGTGAGGTTCCCGCCCAGGAACTTTGGCATGCTGGGGGTGGGTGTGGTCAAAAGAAAAAGGGAAAGAAAAAAAGTTAAGGTCATGAAAAACAAGGAAAGACAGATACCATGGCAGATGGCAGGAATCTAATGATGACTAAGTACATCGAAGTGTCCTGATGGGGTCCTGGCACAAAAAGTGGGCATTAGTGGAAAAGCTGATGAAATCTGAATAAAGCCTACAGTTTAGTTACTAGTATTATACCAGTGTTAATGTTTCGGGTAAATATACTTTGGCTTACAAGTCATTAACATGAAGGGGAGCTATGCTGCCTGGATTATCATTATAATTCTTCTGCAAATCTAAAATTATTTCTTAGACAAAAAAAAGAAAAAAAGAAAAAAGGGAAAGGAGTTCCCGTTGTGGTTCAGCAGAAATGAATCTGACTGTCATCCACAAGGACACAGGTTTGATCCCTGGCCTCGCTCAGTGGGTTAAGGATCCGGCGGTGCCGTGAGCTGTGGTGTAGTGTGTGGCCCTAAAATAAAAAAGACCAAAAAAATTAAATTACTTCTTTTTTTCAAATATTCATGTGTGTGTGTGTATGTGTGTATATAGATATAGATATTCTTTTTCATATTCTTTTTCATCATGATTTGTCACACGATATTGAATATAGTTCCCTGTGCTATACGGTAGGACCTTGTTGTTTATTCATCCTATAGATACTGGCTTGCATCTGCTCACCCCAAACTCCCACTCCACTCCTCCCCCTCCCCCTTGGCAGCCACAAGTCTGTTCTCTATGTCTGTGAGTCTGTTTCTGTTTCATAGATATGTTCATTTGTGTCACTCTTTAGATTCCACATATAATTGGTATCATATGGTATCTGTCTTTCTCTTTCTGATTTATTTCACTTAGTATGATGAACTATAGGTCCATCCACGTTGCCATAAATGGCAATATTTCATTATTTTCTATGGCTGAGTAAAATTCCATTGTGTGTGTGTATACATATATAAGTATGTATATCACTTCTTTATCCATTTATCTATCGATAGACATTTAGGTTGTTTCCATGTCTTGACTATAATAAATAGTGCTGCTATGAACATAGGGGTACAGGTATCTTTTCAAATTATAGTTTTGTCTGGATATATGTCCATGAGTGGGATTGCTATATCATATGGTAGTTCCACATATATTTCCTTTCTTTTTTGGCAGCACCAGTGGCATATGGAAGTTCCTAGGCCAGGGATCAAATCCAAACCACAGCTGAGAAGTTCCGTCATGGCTCAGTGGTTAACGAATCCGACTAGGAACCATGAGGTTGCGGGTTCAATCCCTGGCATCGCTCAGTGGGTTAAGGATCTGGCTTTGCCATGAGCTGTGGTATAGGTCGCAGACATGGCTCAGATCCTGCGTTGCCGTGGCTGTGGTGTTGGCTGGCAGCTACAGCTCTGATTAAACCCCTAGCTGGCAACCTCCACATGCCATGGGTGCGGCCCTAAAAAATGACCACAAAAAAAAAACCAGCTGAAACCTATGCCACAGCTGTGGCAATGCCAGATCCCCAACCCACTGTGCTGGGTCAGGGATCAAACCTGTGCCACTGCAGAGACAGTGCTTGATCCTTAACCTGCCACACCACAGCAGGAACTCCCTGTATTTTTTTTTTTAATGGAAACTCCATACTGTTTTCTATAATGGCCATACCAATTTACAGTCATTCCCTCCTACAGTGTAGAAAGGTTCCCTTTTCTCCACACCCTCTCCAGCATTTATTATTTATAGACTTTTTGATGATGGCCATTCTGACTGGTGTGAGGTGATACCTCACTTTAGTTTTGATTTGCATTTCTCTAATAATTGGCAATGATGAGCATCTTTTCATATACCTATTTGCCCTCTCTATGTTTTCTTTGTAAAAATGCCTGTTTAGGTCTTCTGCCCATTTTTTGATTGGGCTATTTGCTTTTTGGTGTTGAGTTGTATGTGCTGTTTATATATTTTGGATATTAAACCCTTATCAGTCACATTTTTTGCAAATATTTTCTCCCAGTCTGTAGACTGTCTTTTCATTTTGTTTATGGTTTCCTTTACTGTGGAAAAGCTTGTAAGTTTGATAAGGTCCTATTTGTTTATTTTTGCCTTTATTTCTATTGTTTTGTGAGATGAGCGTAAGAAAACATTGGTATGATTTATGCCTGAGAATGTTTTGCCTATGATCTCTTTATTCTAGGATAAAATTACTTTTTTATTACTTAATGCATTTTATTAAATTTATAGTTGTACATCAATCATCACAACCCAATTTTATACAGCATTTCCATCCCAAACCTTCAGTGCATCCCCCCATGCCCCCAAACTGTCCCATTTGGAAACCATAAGTTTTCAAAGTCTGTGAGTCAGTATTTGTTCTGCAAAGAAGTTCATTGTGTCCTTTTTTAGATTCTACATGTAAGTGATAGCATTTGATGTTGGTGTCTCACTGACTGACTTCACTTGGCGCGATAATTTCTTGGTCCATCCATGTTGTTGCAAATGCCATTATTTCTTTCCTTTAATGGCTGAGTAATATTCCATTGTGTGTATGTACCACATCTTCCCTATCCACTCCTCTGTCAATGAACATTTAGGTTGTTTCCATGTCTTGGCTTTTGTAATAGTGCTGCAATGAACACTGGAGAACATGTATCTTTTCCAGTGATGGTTTTCTCTGGATAGATGCCCAGGAGTGAGATTGCTGAATTAAATGGTAATTCTATTTTTAGTTTTCTGAGGAATCTCCATACTGTTTTCCACAGTGGTTGCACCAATTTACATTCCCACCAACAGTGTAATAGAGTTCCCTTTTCTCCACACCCTCTCCAGTATTTATTGCTTGTAGACTTTTTGATGATGACCATTCTGGACAGTGTAAGGTGGTACCTCATAGTGGATTTGATTTGCATTTCTCTAATGATTAGTGATGTTGAACATCTCTTCATGTGTTTTTTGGCCATCTGTATGTCTTCTTTGGAGAATTGTCTGTTTAAATCTTCTGCCCATTTTTTGATGGGGTTGTTTGTTTTTTTCATATTGAGCTGCAGGAGGCGTTTATAAATTTTGGAGATTAATCCCTTGTCAGTCACTTCTTTGCAAATATTTTGTCCCATTCTGTGGATTGTCCTCTCGTTTTGTTTAGGGTTTCCTTTGCTGTGCAGAAACGTTTAAGTCCCATTTGTTTATTTTTCTTTTTATTGTCATTACTCTAATAGGAGGATCTGAAAAGATACCGCTGTGGTTTATGTCAGAGATTGTTCGGCCTATGTTTTCCTCTAGTAGTTTTATAGTATCTGATCTTATATCTAGGTCTTTAATCTACTTTGAATTTATTTTTGTGTATGGTGTTAGGAAGTGTTCTAATTTCATTCTTTTACATATGGCTGACCAGTTTTCCCAGCACCACTTATTGAAGGGGCTGTCTTTTCTCCATTGTATATTCTTGCCTCTTTTGTCATAGATGAGTTGACTGTAGGTGTGTAGGTTTAATTCTGGGCTTTCTATCCTGTTCCACTGATCTATATTTCTGTCTTTATGCCAGTACCATATGGCTTTGATGACTGTAGCTCGTAGGAGTCAGGGAGCCTGATTCCTCCAGCTCCATTTTTCTTTCCCAGGATGGCTTTGGCTATTCTGGGTCTTTTTGTGTTTCCAAACAAACTTTAAAATATTTTGTTCTAGGTCTGTGAAAAAGGTCCTTGGTAATTTGATAGGGATTGCTTTGAATCTGTAGATTGCCTTGAAGTGTATAGTCATTTGGATAATATTGATTCTTCCAGTCCAAGAGCATGGCATGTCTTTCCATCTGTTTATGTCATCTTTGATTTGTTTCATCAGCATCTTATAATTTTCAGAGTGCAGGTCTTTTGTCTCTTTAGGTAGGTTTATTCCTAAGTATTTAATTATTTTTGATACAATGGTAAATGGGATCATTTCCCTAATTTCTCTTTCTGATCTTTCATTGTTAGTATATAGAAAGGCAGTCAGTTTCTTTGTATTAATTTTGTATCCTGTGACTTTGCCAAATTCATTGATGAGCTCTAACTGTTTTCTGATAGTCTTTAGGATTTTCTAGGTATAGGTATCATGTCATCTGCAAATGGTGATAGTTTTACTTCATACTTTCCAATTTGGATTCCTTTCATTTCTTTTTCTTCTCTGATTGCCACAGCTGGGACTTCCAAAACTATGTTGAATAGTAGTGGCAAGAGTGGACATCCTTGTCTTGTTCCTGATCTCAGCAGGAATTCTTTCAGCTTTTCACCATTGAGAATGATGTTAGCTGGGGTTTTGTCGTATATGGCCTTTATTATGTTGAGGTAGGTTCCCTCTACGCCCACTTTCTGAAGGGTTTTTATCAGAAATGGGTGTTGAATTTTGTCAAAGGCTTTTTCTGCATCTATGGAGAGGATCATATGATTTTTAATCTTCAGTTTGTTAATCAGTTGTGCTGATTGATTTGATGATATTGAAGAATCCTTGCATCCCTGGGACAAATCCCACTTGATCATGATGTATAATCCTTTTAAAATATTGTTGGATTCAGTTTGCTAGTATTTTGTTGAGGATTTTTGCATCTATGTTCATTAATGAAATTGATCTGTAATTTTCTTTTTTTGTGGTTTCTTTGTCTGGGTTTGGTATCAGATGATGATGATCAGGTGATGGTGGCCTCATAGAATGAATTTGGGAGTGTTTCTTCCTCTGCAGTTTTTTGGAATAGTTTCAGAAGGCTAGGTGTTAGCTCTTCTCTAAATGCTTGATATAATTTGCCTGTGAAGCCATCTGGTCCTGGACTTTTGTTTGCTGGAAGTTTTTTAATCACAGTTTCAATTTCAGTACTTGTGATTGGTCCATTTATCTTTTCTACTTCGCCTTGGTTTAGTCTTGGAAGATTTACTTTTCTAAGAATTTGTCCATTTCTTCTAGGTTTTCCATTTTATTGGCATATAGTTTTATTGGCATATAGTTTTATTGGCATGTAGTAGTCTATTATGATCCTTTGCATTTCTGCAATGTCTGTTGTAACTTCTCTTTTTCATAATTGTATTGATTTGAGACCTCTCTCTTTTTTTCTTGGTAAGTCTGGCTAAGGGTTTATCAGTTTTATTTTATTTATTTATTTATTGGCTTTTGTCTTTTTTAGGGCTGCACCTGTGGCATATGGAGGTTCCCAGGCTAGGAGTCTAGTCGGAGTTGTTGCTGCCAGCCTACACCAGAGCCACAGCAACCGCAGATCCCAGCCACATCTGCAACCTACACCACAGCTCACTGAGCAAAGCCAGGGATTGAACCTGCAACCTCATGGTTCCTAGTCAGCTTCATTTCCTCTATGCCACAATGGGAACTCCGGGGGGGTTATCAATTTTATTGATCTTCTCAAAGAACCAGCTTTTAGTTTCATTTATCTCTTCTATGGTTTTCTTCATTTCTATTTCATTTATTTCTGCTTTGATCTTTATGATTTCTTTCCTGCTACTAACTTCAGGTCTTGTCTGTTCTTCTTTCTCTAGCTGCTTTAGATGTAAAGTTAGGTTGTTTATTTAACTTTTTCTTGTTTCCTGAGATAGGCTTGTATTGCTATAAACTTCCCTCTTAGAACTGCTTTTGCTGCATCCCACAGGTTTTGGAGTGTTGTATCTTTGTTGTCATTTGCTTCTATGTATTTTTTAAATTTCTTCTTTGATTTCTTCAGTGATCCATTGATTGTTTAGTAGCATCTTGTTTAGTCTCCATGTGTTTTTTTTTTTCCAGTTTTTTCTTGATTTCCAGTCATATAGGTTGTGGTCGGAAAAGATGCTTGATATGATTTCAGTTTTCTTAAAGTCACTGAGACTTGATTTGTGACCCAGAATGTGATCAGTCCTAAAGAATGTTCCGTGTGCACTTGAGAAGAATGTGTATTCTGCTGCTTTTGGATCGAATGTCCTATAAATATCTATTAAGTCCATCTGGTCTAATGCTTCGTTTAGGGCCCATATTTCCTAGTTGATTTTCTGTCTGGATGATCTGTCCATTGCTGTAAGTGGGGTGTTAAAGTCCCCTGCTATTATTGAGTTATTGTCTATTTCTCCTTTTAAGGTTGTTAACAGTTGCCTTATATGTTAAGGTCATCCTGTGTTAGGTGCATATATATTTGCAATTGTTATATCTTCTTGGATTGATCCTTTCATCATTATATAATGTCCTTCTTTGTCTCTTATAATATTCTTTATTTTAAGGTCTATTTTGTCTGATATGAGTATCGCACTCCAACTTTCCTTTGATTCCTGTTTGCATGGAATATTTTCTTCCATCCTCTCATTTGTATGTGTTCCTAGAAGTGAAGTGGGTCTCTTGAAGACAGCACATATATGGGTTTTGTTTTTGCATCCATTCAGCCAGTCTATGTCTTTGATTGGGGCATTTAGTCCATTTACATTTAAGGTAATTATTGATATGTATGTTTTTATTGCCATTTCATTAACTGTTTTGGATTTGGTTTTGTTGCCTTTTTTCTTCCCTTCTTCTCTTGCTCTCTTCTCTTGTGGTTTGATGACCGTCTTTAGCATTGTATTTGAGTTGAGTTTTCTTATTTGTGTGCGTGTGTCAATTGTGGTTTTTTGGTTTGCAGTTACCCTGAAGTCTCATATATATATATTTATATATATATATATATATATATATATATATATATATATATATATATATGAGATTGTTTTAAGTTGTTGGTCTCTTAATTGCAAGTGCCTCTCCAGTGTACTGCATTTGTACTCTCCTCACGATTTCTGATTTTGGTAGCATATCTGTGCATGGATGATTTCCTACCTTTACTGTATATATGCCTTTACTGATGAGCCTTGTCATTTGAGGTATTTTTGTTTCTAGTTGTGGCCTTTTCTTTTCTCTCTAGAGAAGTTTCTTTAGTATTTTTGTAAAACTGGTTTAGTGTTGCAGAATTATCTTCACTTTTGCTTATCTGTAAAGCTTTTGACTTTGCCTTCAAATCTGAATGAGAGCCTTGCTGGATAAAGTAATCTTGGTTGGAGTTTTTTTCCTTTCATCATATTAAGTATATCATGCCACTACCTTTTGACCTGTAGAGTTTCTACTGAAAAATCTGCCAATAACCTTATCAGGGTTCCCTTGTATGTTGTTTCTTTTCCCTAAGCTGCTTTCAATATTTTCTCTTTGTCTTTAATCTTGGTCATTTTGATTAATATGTGTCTGGGATGCTTCTCCTTGGGTTTGCTTTATATGGTACTTGTTATGCTTCCTGGATTTGAGTGAGTGGTTCCTTTCCCATGTTAGGGAAGTTTTCTGCTATTATCTCTTTGAATATTTTTTCTGTCCCTTTCTCTCTTCTCCCTGTGGCGCCCCTATAATACAGATGTTGGTGCATTTAATGTTGTCCCAGAGTTTTCTGAGACTGTCTTCATTTCTTTTCAATCTTTTTTCTCTTCTCTGTTCCACATCAGTGATATCCACTAGTCTGTCCTCCACCTCACTTATTTGTTCTTATGCCTCCTGTATGCTGCTGTTGGTTGCTTCTAATGAATTTTTTATTTCCGTTATTGTATTTTGCATCTCTGCTTGCTTAAGTTTTAAATCTTGTATTTCTTTCCTCAGTGTATGCTGTAAATTATCAGTCTTTGCCTCCAGTTTATTTCCAATGTCTTGCATCATCTTCAGCATCATCAGTCTAAAGTCTTTTTCCTGGAGGCTGATGATCTGCAGATCACTTAGCTGTTTTTCTGGCAGGGGGTGGGGGTTGCTCCCTTATCTGAGTTATAGTTCTCTGCCTTTTCATTTTTATAGGTTTTTGGTGTGTTCTCCTTTTTTTCAGATAATAGAGTTGTAGCCTGTCCTACTTCTGATGTCTGCCCACCTTGTGGCTGAAGTTGGTACAGGGGCTTGCTATAAGCTTCCTGGTGGGAGGGACTGGTGCCTGCCCACTGGTAGGTGGGGCTGATTCCTATCCCTCTGATGGGTGGGGCTTTGTCTCTGGGTGAGATTAGAGGCAGCTGTGTGCCTGAGGGGGTCTTTGAGGAGCCTGTTTACTGATGGGTAGGGCTGTGATCTCACCTGGATTATTGTTTGGCCTGGGGCTTCTCAGCACTGATAGGTGGGGCCAGATTTTCCCAAAATTGCCACCTCTAGAGGAATACATGCTGATGAATATTCCCAAGAACTTTGTCTCCAATGTCCTTCCCCCACAATGAGCCACAGTCACCCCCTGTTTTCCCAGGACATCCTCCAAGAACTGCAGTCAGGTCTGACCCAGATTCCTATGGAGCCTCTGCTTTGCCCTGGAACCCAGTGCACATGAAAGCCTGTGTGCACCTTTCAAGAATGGGGTCTCTGTTTCTCCCAGTACCTTGGACTCCTTTGTACAAGCCTCACTGGCCTTTGACGCCAGATGCTCCAGGGACTCTTTCTCCCAATGCCAAATCCCCAGGCCTGGGGACCTGACTGGTGCTCAGACTTCTCACTCCTGTGGGTGAGTCTCTGTGATACAGTTACTTTCCAGTCTGTGGGCTTCCCACTTGGTAGGTATGGGGTTGCTTATATTGCATAATCGCCCCTCCTACCATCTTGATGTGGCTTCCTCTTTGTCTTCTGGAGTAGGATATCTTTTTGAAAATTTTCAGTCCATTTGGTGGAAGTTTGCTTAGCATTTGATTGTAATTTTGTTGTTTTTATGAGAGAAGGTGAGCTCCAGTCCTTCTGTTCTGCCATCTTAATCCAAACTCAGATACAATTATTTCTAAATAGAAGTTCTTAATATACAGCTATATATGAAAACTTAAAGAAATAATAACGAGATCACAGAGATGAGAAATAAAAATGCAACAAGAGATTATCAAGAATGAACATACTGAGAGTTTCCATTGCAGCTCGTGGGTTATGAACCCGACTAGTATCTATGAGGATGTGGGTAAAATCCCTGGCTTTGCTCAGTGGATTAAGGATCCAGAGTTGCTGTGAGCTATGGTGTAGGTCACAGATGTGGCTCAAATCTTGTGTGGCTGTGGCTGTGTCTGTAAGCCTGTTTCACCCTCTAGCCTAGGAATTTCCATATGCTACAGGTGCAGCCCTAAAAAAGCAAAAAATGAAAAAAAATGAACATTTTTTTGAAATGAAAAATATAATTCCTAAAATAAAATATCAATTAGGTACAGATAAAGAAAGAACTGGGAGTTAATAAACTACATAAGGCACAACACCAGAGAAAAATAGGGGGAAAACATAAAGGGCTAATTAAGATACAGAAATGTTAGAATAAAAAAAGCTCCAATAAAAGCATATGTATACAATCATATCCTCAAAAAAGGAGAATACAGGAGTTCCCATCACGGCTCAGCAGAAACGAATCCGACTAGCATCCATGAGGATGCAGGTTCGATCCCTGGCCTTGCCCAATGGGTTAAGGATCCAGCGTTGCGGTGAGCTGTGTTGTAGGTCGCAGACACGGCTCGGATCCCGCATTGCTCTGGCTATTGCTACAGCTCCGATTTGACCCCGAGACTGGGAACCTCCATATGCTTCAGGTGCGGTCCTAAAAAGACAAAAACGGGGGGAGGGGGGGCGGGGGCAGTTTACAGAGGACGAAGGAAAGTATTTAAAGAGATTATGGCTGTGAACTTTTTAGAACTTGTGAAATTCCTATCAGAGGTTAGGAACAAAAATGCATACTTCACGGGGTACATAAAAATAAATCCATACCCAGACAGAGCTCAGTAAAACTGAAGACACAAAAGACAAAGATAAAATCTTAAAAAGAGCCAGAGAGAAAGAAGAGGTTGTGAGCAAATAATCCACTATTAAAAAGACAGTGACTTCCTCAACAGCAGCACAGAAGTCAGAAGACAGTGAATATAATCTTGCAAATGTTGATAGGAAGTAATTATCAACCTAGATTTATGAACCCTGTGAAACCATGTTCCAGGATTGTGGGTGGTAAAAACTGAGAGATTACCATCGAGAAACCTGCACTCGAGGGGGGGAAATGACCTTTAAAGAACAGTGTAAGATGTAACATGAAAAAGGGACTGCTGAGTGAGTAAATGGAAATAATATATACAAACCC
Source organism: Catagonus wagneri (assembly GCA_004024745.2). Taxonomy (NCBI): domain Eukaryota; kingdom Metazoa; phylum Chordata; class Mammalia; order Artiodactyla; family Tayassuidae; genus Catagonus; species Catagonus wagneri. Next base: position 50,995,494 of record PVHT021183693.1, read on the forward strand.
AACAACCATTGTGTTTAAAAATAATAATGGTAATTTTATAATGGTAATTTAATAATGGTAATTTCAACCTCAGAGGTTGTGCCAGTTTACACAGCCACCAGCAACATAAGAAAATACCCATTTCTCACAATGCTTGCCAGAGGGTAGCAGTCAATAAATATTCATTAAAGAAGTAAATGAGTTTTTTTTGCATTTAAGGTTGTAGAAATTCAATAAAGCTAGAGATTTCTGATTTTAAAAAAAGTACCCATTTCTCCATCTCTCTGATAACCTTTTACCAGACTTTATGATTTCTGCTAAACAAATAGGTAAAAAGATATCTCAGTGAGTTTTGATTTGCATGTCTTTTGTATGATTCTATTGATGTTATAGTTATTCTTCCCTAATTTTTTGAATTTGACTATGATCATAGTGTCTTTTGCTGTAAAGAATTTGTTTACTTTTACCATCTTCTCCTTTTAAGTCCCCTTGTGCTCAGAAGTGCTTACTTGGGGTTCTTGTCATGGCTCAGTGGAAAGAACTAGTATCCATGAGGACGCAGTTTCGATCCCTGGCCTCGAAGGATCCGGGTTAAGGATCCGGTGTTGCCATGAGCTGTGGTGTAGGTCACAGACACAGCTCGGATCTGGCATCGCTGTGGCTGTGGTGTAGGCCAGTGGATGTAACTCCGATTCGACCCTTAGCCTGGGAACCTCCATATGTCGCAGGGGCGGCCCTAAAAAGACAAAAAAAAAAGTGCTTTCTCAACTACAAAACTATTTTTTAATCCTTCCATTGCTTCTTCAATATTTTGTGGTTTCAAATTTTTTTAACATTTATGTATTTGGTCAATCTCAGAATCATCTTGCTATGAAGTAATGATAAAATTCATTATTTTCTTTCTTTCAGATGACAGCTGTATTTGCCTAGCAGTTTTATATTGAATAGTTTTCCTCTACTGATTTGGAATTTTGACTTTATTGTATGCTTAGTTCCCTCATATTTGAATCTACTTCTTTTTTTTTCTGTTCTGTTCTGCTGACCTGTCTCTCTCTGTGCCAGGATTGCACTAGTTTAGTTATAATAGTGTGATAAGAAAAGACATTTTATTTGCTGATAAGTCTGGTTCCCACTCATTTGTCCAGGATATTCCTACTTGTTTGGTTAAAAAAAAATCCTGTTGGCATTTTTTTGTTGTTGTTGAGATAACATTGATTTACAATATTTAACCTGTTGGTATTTTTATTGGGCTCTTGTTAAATTTATATAACCTAGAGTAAATGAACTTTCTAAAAAGGTGGTATGTTTTTTCCATTTGTTCAGATTATCTTTAGTTATCTTAGTAGAATTTTAAAGCGTGATAAATCCATGGCATAAATCTCATTAAGTTTATTCCTAGTCGTTTCATTTTGGTTGTTTTGTTCTAGTAAATAGCTTCTCTTCCATTTGTTTTTCTTGTTGTTTGTAAGTGTGAAATCAACAGTTTCTGAATATTAGTTTTAAACCATACATCTTACTGCATTATTTTGCTATTTGTGATACTTACTTTTTAATTGATAGGGCTTTTTTTAAAGCCATTTTAGATTCACAACAAAATTGAATGGAAAATGTAAAGAGTTCCCGCATAGCCCTGCTCCTGCCCTCGCCCCACCACATACACAAGCTCCTGCACCATCAGTGTCCTGCAGCAGAGTGGTGCCTTTTTTACAGCTGATGGCATATTACCAAGATCCATAGCTTACATTAGAGTTCACCGTTTGTGTTGCACATTCTACTGGTTTTGACAAATGCATAATGACAAGTATCTGTCATCATAGTATCACATAGAATAGTTTCCCCTGCTCAAAAATTTCTGTATTCCCCCTACTCATTCCTCCCATCCCATGGACCCTACAGCCACTGCCCTTCTTACGCTTTCTATAGTTTTGCCTTTTCCAGAATATTATATATAGTTGGGATCAGGGTACTGTTCACGACAGTGTATATAGTCTTTATTTACACTGCCTTCCTTCACTTAATAATATGCATTTAAGCTTCCCCCATGTCTTTTCACGATTTGATGGCTCATTTCTTTTTAGTGATGAATAATATTCATTGTCTGCCTTACCACGTTTTATTTATCCATTCACCTACTGAAGGACATCTCGGTTGCTGTCAAGTTTTGGCAATCATGAATAAAGGTGCCATTGACTTTTTTTTTTTTTTGCCTTTTAGTGCCGCACCTGTGGCATATGGAGGTTCCCAGGCTAGGGTTCTAATTGGAGCTTTTGCTGTCAGTCTATGCTGGAACCACAGCAACACCAGATCCGAGCCACATCTGCAACCTACACCACAGCTCACGGCAACACCGGATCATTAACTCACTGAGCGATGCCAGGAATCGAACCTGCAACCTCATGTTTCCTAGTCAGATTCGTTTCCACTGCACCACCACAGGAACTCCAACTGTCGACATTTGTGTGCAGCTTTTTGTGTGGACGTAGGTTTTCAACTCATTCGTGTGAATAGCAAGAAGCACAATTGCTGGATTATATGGTTAGAAATGTTTAGTTTTGTGGGGACCACCAAACTGTCTTCCAAAGTAGCTGCACCATTTTGCATTCCTATGAGCAGTTAATGAGAGTTCTGTTGCTCCACATTCTCACCAGCATTTGATTTTTAACATGTTTGAGTCAAAATCTTTTGGGTTTTCCGGGGGTAATATTATGTCACCTGGAAATAATTACTTTTCCTCCTTCTTTCTGGTTTCTATGCCTGTATATTACACATTGGCTGCTAGATCCAGAAAAAATGTTAAATAATAGCTATAAACATGGACAAATCTCTCTTGTTCCTGACTGTTGAGTTGGGAGAGCTTATCCGCATTAAGCACAATGCTGTCTTTGATACGGAGATAAATATATTTTATCGTGTTAAGGAAGTATATACCTATTCCTGTTTTATTGAGTGCTTAGCAAGAAGTTCCCATTGTGGCTCAATGGAAACAAATCTGGCTAGCATCCATGAGGACGCAGGTTTGATCCCTGGCCTCGCTCAGTGGGTTAAAGATCTGGCGTTGCCGTGAGCTGTGGTGTAGGTCACAGACGCACATTGCTGCGGCTGTGGCGAAGGCCGGCAGCTACAGCTTCTGATTCAGCCCCAACCTGGGAACCGCCATGTGCCGTGGGTGTGGCCCTAAAAGGAAAAAAAAAAGATTAAACTGTTGAATGTTTCAGCCTTTATCAAGGTAATCATATGATTCTCTTTTGAACTATTAATATGGTAAATTATATCGATAGATTTCCTAATATTAAACAACTCTCATTTTGCTGGACAATAACCTTTTTTTTTTAATTACTTGAATTCTTCACACACAGAGAAAAACTTTCTTATCTGAACTCCTGTCTCTGGGGAAAAAAAGTTAAATGTACAAATATGAAAAAGCTACTCATCAAATGCTGCTGTTCCTTCAATAGCTCCAAGCTGACCTATATATGAAAAACCTGAGCCCCTAAGGCTGGAGAGGCACAGAAAACGGCCCAAAGGAAACCCCTCCCCATCAACACAAATCTGAAGCTTTGCTTAGCTTAAAGTCAGACAAGGGGGGGCTCTTGGCCTGAGGATGATCCCGGAGCCCAGGGTGCTGAGGGGCCTGGAGCCCCACCCAACCTTCAGGTGAGTCACTCCCACCTTTTCAGGGTCACCAGTCAATTCTGTTAATGATCTGAGATCTGTTTCTCAACTTCTTTCACAATGCTGGGGGCCCAGGGCCAGTGCCCCTCGTGAGGAAACCCGGGAATGGGAAGCAAGGAACAGAGGTCAGGGTCACCTGGGCATGGTATGTCCTTTGAGTTTCTTGGGAAATGGCTTTCTGGGCTCAGCAAGGGAATTTGTACTCATGGAAAATAAGACACCTCTGCTCCTACAAATCAAATTCCTGTGATCACCAGTGTACTGCTTCCCCGTGTCTGTGGCACTGTCCTTAACTCTGACGAGGTCCTTCGAGCTCTCTCTTCCCAGCCTGGGTGGGCCCTTGCCCCCAGGTCTCTGGCAGCAACTCCCTGCTGTCTCCTGGGTGCGCCCCAGCAGCCTAGGCCATCTGGGTGGCAGGCACAGCCCAGGCTTCCTAATGACTTCAGCTGCTTTGTCCCTGCAATGCAGCAGGCTTTGCTGAGACAAAGTCTAAAAGAAACAGCCCAAGGCAGGCGCCATGGCAAAATTTAGGTAGAACCATAAGAAACTGTCAATAATCAGCTCATGTTGACATTCAAAAAAAAAAAAACCCAGCATTTTTACATGGTTCAAACACAAAGCAATGGCTTTGAGATGGAAATAGTAACAGAACCAAATCTGTGGTGCCACCTAGTGGTCAGAGCAAGCAAATGATGCCTGTTTCATGAATCATGGAGGTAACATCTGGAGATCTCAACTGGGCATGGGGATTAGAGCTGGGGATTATTTAATGCTATTGTGGTTTATGGTAATATTTACTTATTTTTATATACTGCAAACATCTATTCTGAGGTCAGCGGGTAGGTTTTATTTTCCTCATTTTACAGGTGTGGAAAATGAGGCTTAGGAGATTTAAGCAAGCGATGCAGAATCACACAGCTGAGGGAAGCCCACCTAGATCACAGCCTTCACATTCAGTGGTTTCCCATCTCACTTTAGGGAGAAGATGAGACTTATAAGCTGGAGATCAAAACTCTCAGAGGTCCCAGCCAAGGCTGATCTGGGTGTACACACCTGATGTCTGAGCACTTCGTGTCCCGCACGGCCAGAAGATGTCAGTAGAGCCATTAAGGTAGGCCATTACATCAATATGTTTTTAAAAACTATATTAAAATAAAAAAGAAAACTGTATACTTAAGAAAAACATTGATCAAGTAATTGTCAGTTTAGTGGAGTTCACTCTGGAAAATTCTGTCTAAAAATTAATCAGGGTTGGAGTTCCCGTCGTGGCTCATTGGTTAACAAATCCAACTAGGAACCATTAGGTTACGGGTTCGATCCCTGGCCTTACTCAGTGGGTTGGGGATCCGGTGTTGCCGTGAGCTATGGTGTAGGCTGCAGAAGCGGCTCAGATCCTGCGTTGCTGTGGCTGTGGCGTAGGCTGGTGGCTACAGCTCCTGTTAGACCCCTAGCCTGGGAACCTCCATATGCCACGGGTGCGGCCCTAGAAAAGGCAAAAAGACAAAAAGATAATAATAATAATCAGGGTTTGTGTAGTTTGAATTAAGTGGGTTTTTTAAATAGTTGATTTACAATGCTCTGTCAATTTCTTCTGTGTAGCAAAGTGACCCAGTTATATATACATTCTATTTTTCACATTCTCCTCCATCATGTTCCATCACGCGTGACTAGATAGAGTTCCCTGTGCTATTCAGCAGGAACTCATTGCTATCCACTGAATTAAGTGTTTTAATTCAATTCTTCCTTGTCCTC
>PVHT021183693.1:51015452-51035768 GCA_004024745.2 Catagonus wagneri
AGGATGCAGGTTTGATCTCTGGCCTCCCTCAGTGGGTTAAGGATCTGGCATTGCCTCAAGCTGTGGTGTAGGTCACAGATGAGGCTTGGATCCCAAGTTGCTATGGCTGTGGCTGTAGCGTAGGCTGGCTGCTGCAGCTCCAACAGGACCCCTAGCTGGGGAACTTCGATATGCTGCAGGTGTAGCTTCCAAAAGAAAAAAAATATTAGATACTTAAAAAACATTCACTGGGAATTTCTGTTGTGGGGCAGCAGAAGCAAATCTGACTGGTATTCAGGAAGATGTGGGTTCAATCCCTGGCCTTGCTCAGTGGGTTAAGGATCCGGCATTGGCATGAGCTGTGGCGTAGGCTGCAGACCCAGCTTGGATTCCACATTGCTGTGGCTGTAGCTCCAATTTGACCCCTAGACTGGAAACTTCCTTATGCCATGGGTGCGGCCATAAAAGCAAACAAAGAAATAAAAAAAACGCTCTCTGAATTGTCAGATAGCCTTCACAGAGACAAAACTCAATTCCACTGTTGCAAAGGCTGCAACCACTGAGATGGAGCAGCCGCAGCCAGTGGCATCGCGCTGGGCAGAATAAGTGGGCGAGGGTGGGATGGAGGACAGCAGGCCTATTCTCCTGCAGGCCACCCGGCCGCAGTTTGGCATCGGCATGCTCCGTAGGCCTTGTGCTCAAGACCTGGTCCCAGTTTACCTGCTCTCCCAGGCACCGAGGAGCCATCTGCCAGCAGTTCTTCTTGAACCAGCTTCAGAGGCCAAGGCCAAGGAGACATCCAGGTCCCCCACTGTAGTCTGGGGCCATATCTTGAAAAAGCACTGATGTAATTGCAATACGTCCCCTTGTTCCCTGACGCCCCCCACCCAAATCGTCACACCAAGATTCACTGACCAAGGCTGACTCATAAGTACATGACTTCCTTGAAAATAACTTGATATGACTTAAAGTAAATTAGATTTTCTCAAATCCTGTCTTTTCTCTCAACGTGGCTATTTTCTTTTTTTTTTTTTGCTTTTTAGGGCCGCACCCACATCATATGAAGGTTCCCAGGCTAGGTGTCCAGTTGGAGCTGTAGCCGCCGGCCTACGCCACAGCCACAGCAATGCAGGATCTGAGCCCCATCTGCAACCTACACCACAGCTCATGGCAACGCCGGATCCTTAACCCACTGACCAAGGACAGGGATTGAACCCACAACCTCATGGTTCCTAGTTGGATTTGTTTCTGCTGCGCCACGACAGAAACTTTTTTTTTTAATTATAGTATAGTTTATTTACAATATTGTATCAGTTTTAGGTATACAGCAACATTTTTTCAGCTGCATATTTTTTAAGATTATTTCCCATCACATATGTGTATAATGAATTTTGATAGCCATATATAAAACATGTGTCATATATGTGTAATTCAGTGTGTAAGATATTGAATATAGCTCTCTGTGTTTATAGTAAATCTTTGTTGCTTATATATTTTTTGTATAGCAGTTTGTACCTGTTAAGCACCGACCCCAAATGTATCCCCCTCATCTTCCCCTTTTGTAACCGTAAGTTTGTTTTCTATGTCTGTGAGTCTGTTTCTGTTTTGTATATAGATTCAGCTGTATTATTTTTTAGATTCCACATATAAGTGATATCCTATGTATTTGTCTGACTTCCTTCACTTAGTATGATAATATTTGGGTCCATCCATCTTCCTGAAGATGGTATTAATTCATTGTTTTTTGTGACTGAGTGATAGTCTGCTATGTGTATATATACACCACATCTTCTTTATCCATTCATTTGTGGATGATACTTAGGTTGTTTCCATGTCTCAGCTATTGTAAATAGTGCTGCTGTGAACATTGGGGTGCACATATCTTGTCAAATTAGACTTTTTGTCTTTTATTGATATAGGCCCACAAATGGGATTCCTGGATCGTACGGTAGCTCTGTTTTTAGTTTTTTAAGGAACTTCTACATACTGTTTTCCATAGTGGCTACACCAATTTACATTTCCATCAGCAGTGTCAGAGGTTTCCCTTTTCTCCACACCTTCTCCAGCATTTATTATTTGTAGACTTTTTTCTTTTTTTTTCTGTCCTTTTTTTTTCTTTTGGCCTTGCCCATGACACGTGGAAGTTCCCAGACTAGGGACTGAACCCGCGCCACAGCAGCAACCCAACCTGCTGCAGTGCCAATACTGGATTCTTAACCCTCTGTGCCACAAGAGAGCTCCTATTTGTAGATTTTTTTTTGGGGGGGTGCCTTGCCTGCAGCATATGGAAGTCCCCAAGTCAGTGATCAAATCTGAGCCACGGCTGCGGCAACACAAGATCCAAGAAAGCTTTGCCTATGTTCTCTTCTAGGAGTTTTAAGATGTCATATCTTATATTTAGATCTTTAAACCATTGTGATGAGTTCCTGTTGTGGTTCAGCAAGTTACCAACCTGACTAGTATCCATGAGGATGTGGGTTTGATCTCTGGCCTTGCTCAATGGGTTAAGGATCTGGTGTTGCCATGAGCTGTGGTGTAGGTTGCAGACACACAGCTTGGACCCCACATTGCTGCGGCTGTGGGGTAAGCAAAAAGGGTGGATTGCTTTGGGTAGTATGGAACATGACAATTTCTTGTACCAACAATATGTAATATGTATAAAATATTTTTACATTACATACATATGTGTATGTATATATGTATTATGTATATATCTATCATATTATTATTGTATGTGCATTATAAGTCTGGGATCATTTTTTTTTTTTGCCTTTTGTCATTTTATGGCTGCGGGTTTATGGCCGCACCCACGGCATGTGGAGGTTCCCAGGCTAGGGGTCTAATCGGAGCTGTGGCCACTAGCCTGCGCCGCAGCCACAGCAACACAGGATCCGAGCCGCGTCTGCAACCTACACCACAGCTCATGGCAACGCCGGATCGTTAACCCACTGAGCAAGGGCAGGGATCGAACCCGCAACCTCATGGTTCCTAGTTGGATTCGTTAACCACTGCGCCACGACGGGAACTCCTGGGATCATTTTTAATCATGTTATTAGCACAGTTTTTTTTTTAAATTCCCTTGGGGTAAGTGGAACCTAATCATGTGAATTCAGGCTGAAAGCCTATGAGTGTAGGCTACTGGATACAGATTCTCAGGGGAGATCCCCCACCCCCACCCCCACCCTAATTCAGTTAGCATCAGGAACCAAGAAAGGCGGTTTCCCTGGGAAATTTGACCTCCAAAAACTTTATTTTATTTATTTATTTATTTATTTATTTATCTTTTTGCCTTATCTAGAGCCATACCCGTGGCATATGGAGGTTCCCACGCTAGGGGTCTAACAGGAACTGTAGCTGCTGGCCTTCTCCACAGCCACAGCAACACGGGATCCGAGCCACGTCTGCGACCTACGGCACAGCTCACGGCAACGCCGGATCCTTAACCCACTGAGCAAGGCCAGGGATCGAACCCGCAACCTCATGGTTCTTAGTCGGATTCGTTAACCACTGAGCCACGACGGGAACTCCCTAAAAACTTTAGATTTTGAAATTAACAGATCTAGCATATCAAATAAGTATTCTTAATAAAATAAATAAAAGAGAGTCTATTGGGAGTTCCCACTGTAGCACAGCGGAAACGAATCCTGCTGGTATCCGTGAGGATGTGACTCAGTCCCAGGCCTCACTCAGTGGGTTAAGGATCCAGCATTGCTGTGGCTGTGCTTTAGGCTGGAAGCTGCAGCTCCAGTTCAACCGCTAGCCTGAGAACTTCCATATGCCGTGGGTGCAGCCCTTAAAAAAAAAAAAAGGGTTGCAAAGTTTGATCACAGGCTGCAAAACTTTCTTTTAAGCTCTATGAGGTTTTAGTATCTAGAGACTCCTTATCAACATCTTCCAGATTCCTGTTCTGTTGCTTCACTTGTCTCCTCTGTTCTAACTTGATATCATACCTAAGAACAATAGCTGCTTAAGGTCAGGCTTTAAAATATCCAAGTCAGGAAGTTCCTGTTGTGGCTCAGTGATAATGAGCCCAACTAGTATCCATGAGGATGAGGATTTGATCCCTGGCCTCGCTCAGTGGTTAAGGATGTGGTGTTGCTGTGAGCTGCGGTGTAGGTTGCAGATGCGGCTCAATTCTGGCTTTGCTGTGGCTGTGGTGTAGTTGCAATTCCAATTCAACCCCTAGCCAGGGAACTTCCATATGCTGCAGGTGAGGCCCTAAAAAGTAAAAAAAAAAAAAAAAATACATATCAAAGTCAGAAAGTCAGGAAACAGTGACAGTATGCATTTCTGAAGAAGTAACAAACATGTTGTCAGACTTGTTTTTCTGTTCACCCCAGATAATGTATTAGTGTTGATAAGACGGTCCACCGTGCAGCGGGCTCAAATTCCCGCTGATCTTTGGGTCAGCGGAGTGAGAATCCCCATCAGGAGGAGTCTGTTTGGGCTGCTATAACAAGATACCACAGACTGGCTCATAAGCAACAGAAACTTGTTTCTCGTGGTTCTGGAGGCTGGAAGTCTGAGATCAGGGTGTCAGCATAATGGGGGCCTTCTTCCTGGTTCACAGCCCGCAACTTCTTGCCGGGTCCTTATGTGGCGGAAGGGATGAGGGAGCCCTTTTGTAAATGCGTGATGCCTCCTTTTTACGAGCACTAATCCCATTTACGAGGGCTCCGCTCTCACGACCTAAGGCCCCACCTCCTGAAACTGTCACATCAGACATTAAGACTTCAGCATATACATTTAGGAAGAGGCAGGGCACAAACATTCAAACTATAGCAGTAAGTTTCCGTCACCTTCCAAAAGACACGTTCCAAAAGTTGGAGGGCGTGCCTGGAGACAGCAGGGTCAGATGTAGTTTAGTTTTGCAAAGAAATGGATGGAATCCATGGAGGTTGCTAAGTTTTCAGAAATGTAAGACGGGGCCACGCTTGCCTGTCAATAGGAGACGCTGAGTAGGGTGAGGCTGTGAAACCCAGATTTGGAAGGTTCTCTAGTCCTACTTGCAAATGTCACCTTTCATCACATAATGAAGTGTCTTATTAGCAAATATATGTAACAGATGTCATATTGAGATACTTGGCAAATATGATCAGCAAGTAACCAGGTTACTCAGCAGAGGCCTCAGTTTCCCCATCTGTAAAATGGAAACAATAAGACCCACTGGCCCAGACTCTGGAAAGGATTAAATGAGAGATGCATGTAAATTCCTGGTATTTAACAGACACTTAGTAAACAGAAGCTATTATTATTATTATTATTATTATTATTATTATTATTATTATTAACATTTTCATTGTGTGTAGACCATTCTGAGTCTGTTCAGGCAGCTGAACAGAAATTTACATTATAATAACTAATAAATGTTCTCTTTAGCAGATGCAGATCTGCGGGACCAGAATAGCATCTGTAGCAGCTGAAGTCATTCTAGTCTCTTGGCCCAGTGTCTTGGCAGCAATTTGGTATGATGATGGCAGCCAGGATGCTGTGGGGCAGCCTCAGCCTGCTCCGCCTGGTGTGGTGTCTCCTTCCACAGACAGGCTATGTGCACCCAGATGAGTTTTTCCAGTCTCCTGAGGTCATGGCAGGTAAGGCTCCCCATGTGTGGTTAAGATAAGTTGCAGCAACGTCTGCTTGAGGAGCTGATTGGGTACTGAGTGCCAAGGGAGAAAAATGTCTGTGCTGATGAGCAGTAAATCCACGAGCTTTTCTGGCGTTGAAACTTAGAAGTGGAGACATCACAGCTCCTTCCTGAATGGTGACATTCACCTTCTAAATGATACCAATGAAATGCCACCTCTTTGATGTTTTCCTGCTTATACCAATAGAACAAAAGCTGTTTGGGCTTCTCAGTGGAAGGAGTTTAGAATCCCCAGTAGTTGGGAAAGCTTTCATAGGGCTGTGAGATAAAATGATGATTCTTTCTGTAGATTTGGGTGATGGCTGAGGGAAGCCAGACCTAAAATGCTCCCTTGTTACAGAAACTACCGTCTAGGTGGTATAGGACACGTCATGGAGATGGTGCCAGAGACCCTGAGGTTTTTCAGATATTGTGGTCACAAGGCTTCCTCCTCCTGGTTCATGATGGCTGCTTGAGGTCCAGCCGTTAAGTCTAAAACCGGCCACCAGAGAAGAGATTGACCTGCCTGCTCTCTTTAAGGGCATATCTTTTTTCATTTTTTTTTCTTTTTGCAATCACACCTGTGGCATATGGAAGTTCCCAGGCTGGAGGTCGAATTGGAGCTGCAGCTGCTGGCCTATGCCACAGCAATGCTGAATCCAGGCCTCATCTGCGACCTACACTGCAGCTTGGGTCAACAGCAGATTTTTAACCCACTGAGTGAGGCAAGGGATCAAATCCACGTCCTCACAGACACTATGTCAGGTTCTTAACCCACTAAGCCACGATGGGAGCTCCAAGAGCATATTTTAAAAGCCACACACTTTTTGCCATTTCCATCCACTGGTCAGAATGCATCATGTGGCTACCCCTAGTTGCAAAGGGAAGCTAATAAATGTAGTCTGACCAAATGCCCAGCTAAAGAAAATAAGGAAGGAGGGAAGGCATATGGGGAGACAGCTATCTCTGCCACAAAGCTCAATAGGTGGATTTGTTCTTAAAGTTGAAAGGTCCAGTCTTCTTTTCTAGCCCCACCTTTTTTTTTTTTTACCCGAGCCAGCAAGAAGTAGCCAGATGGATCTGATCCTAGATTTTTTCTGTTTCCCTTTTACCTTCTGACATAGAGAAAGAAAACCACCAAAAAGCTAGAGGAATAAGGAAGAGAAGCAAAGAGGCCTAAACAACCAGACGTGTTGTCAACTGTGAGATGTGGGGCTTGGAGCAGAGATGCAGAAATTAAGAGTTTGTTTTCTTCACCCCCACCCCTCAGAGCACTGAGACAGTGGGGCACAGGGGCACAGACTAGCCCCAGGCAGTGAGTAATTTCATGAGTAAATTCTTATTTAAAAAATTAGGAATTGGAGTTCCCTTCATGGCACAGGGAAAACGAGTCTGACTAGTATCCCTGAGGATGCGGGTTTGATATCTAGCCTTGCTCAGTGTTGGAGATCCAGTGTTGCTGTGAGCTGTGGTGTAGGTCGCACATGTGGCTCAGATCCCATGTTGCTGTAGTTGTGGTGTAGGCTGGCATCTGTAGCTCTGATTTGACCCCTGGCCTGGGAATTTCCATATGCCGTGGGTACGGCCCTAAAGGAAAGGGAAAAAAAAAAAGAAAAATTAGGAATCATAGACAAAACTGAAGTCATTTTTGACACGGTCGCTCATTCCTCCCCCGTTCTCGTACGCCGCGTGGTCTGCAGAACTGTTGTAATCAGGGGGATGCGTTTTGACTCTGCCTTTGGAGACTTCACAAGTCCAGGGAGAGGAAGGGAGTCTTCCCTGTTCCTCCTCATACACCCTGTCCAGGGCACACTGTCACCTCCCTTCCCAGGTAGGAGCCTCGGAAGGGCAGAGTTCCCCCTATTCGTTTCTATTGCTGAGTAACCAGCCCAAGCCTCGCAGCCTGAAACTGTCAGCTCACAGTTCTGTAAATCAGAAGTCCGGCCTGGGCTCTCTGCTCAGGGTGTCACAAGGTCTGGGCTGAGTTCTTGTCTGGAAACTTGGGGTGGGGGGTGGGGAGAGTCTGCTTCCAAGCTCATTCTTGTTGTTGGAAGAATTGTTTTTTGAGGCTATGAGACTAAAGTCACGTTTCCTTGCTGGCTGTCAGCTGAGGGCTGCTCCCAGCTCCCCAGAGGCCACCCACATTCCTTGGCAATGGCCCCCTTCATTTTTTTTTTTTTTTTGGTCTTTTTAGGGAATTCCCAGACTAGGGGTCAAATCAGAGCTGCCGGCCTACACCACAGCAACTCAGGATCAGAGCTGCGTCTGCGAACTATACCGCAGCTCACGGCAACGCTGGATCCTTAACCCACTGAGTGAGGCCAGGGATTGAACCTGAGTCCTCATGGATGCTAGTCGGGTTTGTAACCTGCTGAGCCACAACGGGAACTCCCCTACCTCCATCTTTAAGCCAGCAAATCCTTCTCATCTCTGATGTCGTCTTCTGCCACCAGCTGAGAAGACTGATTTAAAGGAATGCTGTGATTTTGTCAAGGCCATCCGGTGATCTCCCTCTCTTAGGGTCAGCTGTCCCCTGAGACATACCCTAATCACAGGAGTAAAATCTGTTGTCTTCACAGGGACTGTGTGGGGCATGTACCCAGTGGGGCTGGGGAATCTTGGGGGCCACCCTAAAATTTTGTCTTCCGTATTCCCTGAGCTTGGACCTGGCTCACCTCTCCTCCTCTCTCTCTCTGCAGAGGACGTCCTGGGCATAGAGGCTGCACGGCCCTGGGAGTTTCACCCCAGCAGCCCCTGTCGCACAGTCGTCTTCCCGCTGCTGACCTCTGGCTCGGCCTTCTGGCTGCTCAGGCTCTGGGAAGAGTGGGGGCCGTGGCCCAGCCCAGTGAGTGGCTACGTGCTGCTGGTGGGGCCCCGGCTCCTCCTCACCACCCTCTCCTTTGCCCTGGACGTGGCCGTGTACCGCCTGGCCCCACGCTGGGGGGCGGAGCGCTGGACCGCCCTGGTCCTGCTCTCCGGTTCCTACGTCACCCTGGTCTTCTACACAAGGACCTTCTCCAATGCCATCGAGGGACTGCTCTTTGCGTGGCTGCTGGTGCTGGTGTCCCCCCGTGTAGCTGGGAGCCCCACACCTCAGAAGCCTGCTCCGGGCCCGTGGTGGCACAGCTGGCTTCTCGGGGGCGTCGTGGCTGCTGGCTTCTTCAACCGGCCCACCTTTCTGGCCTTTGCGCTGGTCCCCCTCTTCTTCTGGGGCACTGACGGACCCACAAACCCCAGCTTCAGGTCGCTGACCAAGGAAGCCCTGGTGCTGATCCCGGGGGCCGCCCTCACGGCAGCGCTGTTCGTGGCTGTGGACAGCTGGTATTTCTCCAGTCCATCGAGGCCCAGAACCCTGGTCCTTACGCCCGCCAACTTCCTGCGCTACAACCTGGACGCTGTAAACCTGGCGACGCACGGCACGCACATGCGGCTCACTCACCTGGCAGTCAACGGCTTCCTGCTCTTCGGGGGGCTGCACGCCCACGCCCTGCAGGCTGCGTGGCGGCGGCTGCGGGCCCGCCTCCAGGCCTTCTCACGGGTGGGCTTCCCAGGGGCACTGGGCGCCTGGCGCCCGCAGCCCAGGTCTCGCCTCCTGCTCCTGTACTTCACACCCCTGGCCCTGCTGTCTGCCTTCAGCCACCAGGAGGCGCGGTTCCTGATTCCCCTCCTGGTCCCCCTGGTCCTGCTTTGTAGTCCACAGACCCAGCCTGCACCCTGCAAGGGCACCCTGGCTCTCTTCAATGCCCTAGGTGCCCTCTTCTTCGGCTGCCTGCACCAGGGGGGTCTCGTGCCTGGCCTGGGGCACCTGGAGCGGGTGGTTCACGCCCCTGTGCTCCCGCGGGTGCCCACCCACCACACACTCCTCTTCGCCCACACCTACATGCCCCCCCGGCACCTCCTCCGCCTCCCGGGGCTGGGGTCACCTGTGCAGGTGGTGGACATGGCTGGCAGTGAGGACTGGCTCCTGTGCCAAGCCCTGAACAACTTCACCAGGCAACCAGCCTGCCAGGTGGCGGGGGGGCCGTGGCTCTGCCGCCTTTTTGTGGTGACCCCTGGCACCACCAGGCCCGCCGTGAAGAAGTGCGGCTTCCCCGTCAACAGTGAGACGCTCATCTTTCCCCACCTGACCCTGGAGGCCCCACCAGCCCTGTCCTCCCTGCTGAGTGGGGCTTGGAGGGAGCACCTCAGCCTTCACATCCTGGAGCTGGGGGAGAAGCCTGACAATCCTAGAGCAGACCCACTGCCTAGGACTCAGCCATAGGTAAAGGCATCCCTCCACCCCCTGCGTGGGTGGCTGGGCTGGGACAGGGCCCTGATGCTCTTCCTTTCCTTTCCCTTCCGGAATTCCCACCACTGCCTCTCCTATGCACGCCTTTGATCACTCCACCTTCTGGGGAAACTGATAACTCATTTCCCTCAAAGACCAAAGATAGCACCGGTCACGGTCCTGATGCCAAGGGCCCCAAAGAACCGGGTACAATAGATGATGCCAAATGTCTGTTCCTGCCCTATTCCTTCCAGCCACTGTGATGTTTGAATGTTTGTAAATAGCACCTGATTGTGAAAGCAGACAGTCATCTCCTAATGACGTTCCTGGATGACTTCTCCCAGCCCCTCTAGGATGCCTTAGCTTTTGCTGTCGTGACAACCATACCTGGAAGGAGGCAGCATGGTGATGGAGAGCGGGGGACCTAGTTCCAGGCTCTGGTCTGCTCGCGCTGACTACATGACAAGAAAGCCCCTTCCCCTCACCCAGCCTCAGCTTTCGTCTCTACAGTGGATCAGAGGGTCACTGAGGTGTGTGCCCCCAACACTGTGTCATTCCTGGGCCTGCAGCACACATCCCCTGCCTTGACAGGCATGTCTTTCCCAAAGCTCTAAGCAGAAAAGTGGGTGTGGTGTATTTAACTGCACTTTGGTGCCTCTTGTCTCAGTACTTGCTTATCACTAAAATGAGTGGTTCTGGAAACCCCCCAACTCCGGCAACTCTCTTCTTACTCCTGTCCCTGAAAGAGGTGGTAGGACGTTCTGTGTCTCCTTTAGGGATTAGGGAGCCCGGATGTTCTGCCTCTTCGATCAGCCCCAGTGGAAATGGAGACACGAGGCTCAGTATCTGGTGGCGCTTGGGCACAAAACCTTAAATGTGGTCTGGTCCCTCTCCAAGCTTCCAGCCCCTGTCTGAAGCCCCTTCACAGGATGGAGAGCGAACTCCGTACCAAACCCATGCCTGCTGCCCTCGTGGAAGCCATCACGCTTGGGCACGTCGCTCCCCACGACACAGCCCACTGGGAATGTGGGAAGTGGTGGCACTAAGCTTGTCCTCACTCTCCCGCCATCTCATGAGAACAAGAGGCAACCAGGTCACTGAGAGCAGGACGCTGGAGGGGCACAGGCAGGAGACACACTTGTGCAAATGACCAAACCTGAGTACTTTTCCAGGCCTGCCTTCTGCTAGCCAAAGTCTTGGGTCATCTTAAAGCGCCTCAGAGGCAGGCTGCTCTGCAGCTGCTGCTAGGATCCTAGTGCCACCCCTTCTTTGGGACCCCAACCCCAAGGGAAAGGGAAGTCAGCAGCATGCTGGGCAGTGTTCTCTGGGGCAAAACAGCCCTGATTTGTAGCATTTGCTGGTTTCTGTGGTGTAATACTCTCACCACGGCTGACCATAATTTACTAAAATGATGCTACTGAACTAAGCTGAGAGGAGACACCAAGGACCACACTTCTGGATAGTTCCCTCTTTAGTACCCATTCAGGATAATTCATTGTTCTTGTGGTTCACGTTTCTGTTATGAACTTTGGATTTGTCTTACCTGTAGTGCTTAGTAGCATCATCTCTGGCACCTGAAAAGCACTTGTTTACCTTGCAGCCAAAGAAGGCTTTTCTGTCCAATATTTAAAAACCAAGTGCCACCTGGAGACACTAAGGTCCCAAATTCCTTTGGGCTTCTTGGGACTTCTCTTCCCTCCTCCAGTTGGGTTCAAGACCTCAGAATTCCCTGGAGGGGCCGTTGGTGTAACAGCCCTTGAAGATTGAGTGGTCTGAGCTCTAACAAATTTGTAAAGTGTTGGTATCTAGCTTTGTGCGGCTTTAAGGGGTGACTAGGAATTGCCCTGCAGGTAAGTGGAATGGAGAGGGCCCAGACCACATTTAAGGTTTTGTGCTCAAGCGCCACCAGCCTTGTGTCTCCATTCCCACCGGGGCTGACCGAGGAGGCAGACCATCTGGGCTCCCTGCTTCATTTTCTGGCAAAGCTGAGAGGAGCTTGAAAGGCATGCTGGGAGATTGTTGCCAATGGCAGTGGTGGGGAGAATTTGGTTTCTTTAGTAGCAGGGTAACTGGTGGGATGACAAACAGCCGACTTCAAACACTGGAGGCTTCTCTAAGAGAGGAGGCATCCGAACCAGCTGGAGCAAAAAGGACCCAGTTTTCTCGCTGCTCCGACTCTTACAAAAATGGAGGGAACCTGGTTCCTATGCTCTTCTCCCACAAAAAGTATACAACTGTTCCTTCTCCTACCTCCCTTCCTTTCTTACAAAATGGCCAGATTTCCCAGAAGCTTCACTGGTTCCTGCACTCTTCCTTTTTGTCTCTGCCAGTCAAGAGCCAGCTGCGAGCGCCTGTTTGTGCTGAGGGTGGGGGCTGGGCTGGGGACTGCTAACACGGCTGCTCTTACACCCAGATCCAGACGACAGTGAGTCGGACTGACCTATGATGAGGCAACAGAATGAGCAAGCTCCCTGGGCTCCTCACTGCCAAGCTCAAAGGAGAAACCAGTGAGTTGCCTCTGGTCTGGGAGAGGGAGCACAGGAGGGTAGGATGCCAAACTAGAACTTGGGTCCTTAGGAGAAGGGGACACTGACCTCAGGATTAGACAGAAGCACCTGTGATGGGAAGACTGGGGGATGGTATGTCAAATCAGAACTCTGACCATTAGGAAAATGGAGGACAAGCTGCTCTTGCTTCTCCGTGATCAGCGTAGGTCTCTAGCCCTATCCAGCTCCCTCTGTGACTATCAGAAAAACCAGAGGAGTTCCCGTCGTGGCGCAGCAGAAACAAATCCGACTAGGAACCATGAGGTTGCAGGTTTGATCCCTGGCCTTGCTCAGTGGGTTAAGGACCCGGCATTGCCGCGAGCTGTGGTAGTAGGTTGCAGATGAGGCTTAAATCTGGCATGGCTGTGGCAAAGGCCGGCAGCCACAGCTCTGATTCGACCCCTAGCCTAGAAACCTCCATATGCTGTGGGTGCGGCCCTAAAATGACAAAAAGACAAAAAGAAAAACGAAAAACCAAAATATAAGTTGTTTGGTTGCCTGCCTAAAAGCTTCTCCGGAGGCTTAGAGCTTTCTCCCTTGCATGATTAACTGTGTAGCCCCATTAGAGATGACTGATGTGTACAGTGGACTTCCTAGTGATGGGTCCATTAGCTGGAGCGTAGTCTTTAGAATATATACCAGACTCGCTAAGGACTAGGAATCCAGGTAGCTTCTCCATGGTAGGCTGTCCTAAAGCCCTGGTGATGGTGGTAGTGGTGGCAGGGAAAGCAGGCACTGAAAGACAGGCTAAATGCCTCGCAGAGCTGTGATTGGGGTCTATGGGCCCCAAGTCTAAAACCTGTATTCATTCTGCGTACGATGGAAGTAGCCTGCAATTCTTCATATTAAAGTGGCTGTAAGGAGTGGGATAACCCACACAGAATGCAATTAGCAAGTGCCGGTGCAGAGTAAGTACTCAATATGTGTTAGCGAGTATTACCTGGGCCCACAGTCTCCAAGGGATCCTAATGCACCTTGCCAGAGAGAAGCACCACACTCATTCTGAAACCATGGGTAATGAGTCAAATCCATTTCACCTGACTTCACTAATCAGGGTCAGTTTTTTCATTTGTTTGGGGCAGATTCAATTCCGCTGTGCCACAACGGGTACTCAAGGTCGTTTTAAGACTTGCACCTCCTTCAAGTAGCAGAAGCCTACTTGAATAGTATGTTTGACGGAGTTTTTTTCCAGGAGCTTGTAGTCGGCTGTGTCTAGTTAAAGCAGAGCTGGTTAAGGCTGGACAGGACCAAGTGCGCATGCTCCTGACCTTCTGACATCACAGGGTGGGAAAAGTACCCTTACGTGGTGCTAAGAGCCTCCGTTTTTCAACGTGCAAACGCCGGGAGCTTAGCTACACCTATGAAGGACTACAATTACACCTTTCCCCAACTGCCTTTCCCCTACATTCCCCAGCCAGTCCTCTTTATCCCATGCCCCTTGCCTTGGAGAAGACGTATCTGAGGTTAGCTCTCTCCCTCCTCCCTTGGCTACCTTGGGATTAAACCCTCTTTGCTGCAAACCTCTGTATCTCAGCGTTTGGCTTGCAGCGTGGGGCAAAAGAACCTCGTCTGGTAACAATACCCATTACTCAGCTCACATATTTAATCAGAGAAGTTTGGCAACTGCAGGATTGTCTTCCATCCAGGATCTCCCCTGGGAGCGGTGCCCTGCTAGAGCAGTGAGGACGCAGCAGTATCATTTTACATTACAGTCCTGTTCGCTGACGGCATACCGTCTTTCCCGCTGTACTTTGCATGGCTCTCTGCCCGTGGTATAACAGAGCCCAGCTTATCTTTATTTTTGTCAGGCTTCCAGGGCTCTCTTCATACACTGTGTCCTATCCAGTAACAAGGCTTCACAAGGGCTGTTGGTTTGGCCTGGGCCCTTTGATGAGTGGGACCTCAGGAAGAGGACAGTCTTAAGATTCGGAGCTGTGCATGGTGTCCAGGATGGCTCCTTAGCGCCGAGGCCAGTGTGGAGCTCAGAAGGTAAAACAGGCCACTTCCGCCCGGCTCAGCGTGGGTTTAGGGGTTTGCTCCTGGGCCCTTCTGACTACCTGGTGGTGGCCGCGGGCGTTCCTGGAGGCCGCGGCGTAGCTCCTGAGTGAAGGTGTCTCTAAAGCGGGCAGCGCGGCGACCTAGGGAGCCCGCGGGCCCAGCCGCGAAGGCTCGCAGGCGTCGGGCCGCGTCCTGGCCACGCAGCTGGGCCTGCAGCAGTGCGAAGGCGGTGAGCTGTGCCGCACGCCGGATAGGCCGTGATTCGGAGAGACGCTCCACCAGCTGCGGGCTGTGCAGCAGGGACGCCAACAGCCGGCGTAGAACCATCCTCGGAGACACACGGAACCCGGAGCACGCCGCCCTTGCTTCTGATCGGCGACGTCAGACTGGGGACCACGTCTGTGCCGGCGCCGCCGAATGACGACACTGCCGCGCTGAGATTGGGTCGCGGGATCTCCACTTTTGGCAGCCGCCTTCAGCACGTTTCCGGTTCCGCCACAGCGGCGGCGGCCGAATTATTCTCAGAGTGGAAGAGTCGTCGGCCCGTTCTCTGCACTATGTCGGGTGGCCTGCTGAAGGCGCTGCGCAGTGACTCGTATGTCGAGCTGAGCCAGTACCGGGACCAGCACTTCCGGGTGAGAGAAGCTGGGCCGCGAGAAGGGAAGGTCCCGGGCCAGAACGCTGAGAATTGGCTTGCTTTTGTCTCATTGTGTCGTCTCCCATTCTCTGACATCCCGAAACGCTAAGGCGGGGGGGGGGGGGGGGGGGGGGGGGGGGGGGGGGGCTCGGTGCCTGCTGGGGAATGAATGCTGAAAGGGCATTTATGACTGATTCCCTTTCTCTTCTAGGAGGGGAATTTGAAACTCACTTTCATATCCCCTAGTAGTTTCTCCCCGTTCCCCGGCCGGGGCAGATGGGCGGCTGACTTTGTGATGAGCGGAAGGGATATTCCTTTGCTATGTGGAGCGTGTAAAGGCGCCTTCCTGACTCAGATACCGGGGCTTTTAATTGTAAACTTAAATTAGATTAGCCTAACTGCGCTTTGTCGTTTCGCATCCATTCCCTTGGGCCAGGAAAACGGCCTCACAGAGTTGTACCTGGTGGGTGGGAGACAAAGTTGAGCCCTGCCTCCACCTTTAGGGAGCCCTCCAAGTGGACCGTCATGTTAGGTGTCTGAATGTCAAGATCAGAGAACTGCTGAGGGAAATTTTCGTTTGGCTCACGTCATAGTAGATTCTGTGGAAAGGGGGAGGCTGCGGGCTTTTAAGGTGAGCTCTTCAGTATCAACAAAGGCGGGGTTGGGGTGGAGGTGCCACTTATTAACTGTCGGTTATTTAGTAAATTTATATTGTACTGTTCCTGAAGCCTTTTGCTAAACCGTAGAGGGAGAGGGAAGACAGTTTCCACACCCTAGGAGTTCACAGTTCTATAGGGTTTATGGGATTGTAACTGGAAGGACTCTTAAGTATAGGGATTTACAGTGGGGGCAGGTAATTTAGAACAGAAATGATGGAGTTCCCGTCGTGGCGCAGTGGTTAACGAATCCAACTAGGAACCATGAGGTTGCGGGTTCGATCCCTGGCCTTGCTCAGTGGGTGAGGGATCCGGCGTTGACGTGACCTGTGGTGTAGGTTACAGACGCGGCTCGGATCCTGCGTTGCTGTGGCACTGGTGTAGGCCGGCAGCTACAGCTCCGATTAGACCCCTAGCCTGGGAATCTCCACATGCCGCGTGGGTGCGGCCCTAGATAAGGCAAAAAGACCAAAAAAAAAAAAAAAAAAAAAAAGATCAGAAATGATGAGTGGAAAGAGAGGGGCTGTGAGAATTCGGGAATTTCTCTTGTGACTGGGAAAGGAGTGGGTACATATAGAAGAGGGTAGGTGTGGAGAATGTTTAAAATGTGTTAGTAGGATAGGGAAACAGGAAATTTGAGGCCAATATCATACCTTAAGTACTTACACTGCAGTTATCTTGATTTAAATAAGTACACTACAGTTGTCCTAAGTTGTAGGCTCTTTGTTGGGATATTACTTACATGAAAAGAAAGAAAAAAGAAAATGCCTCTTGATCATAATTTTAACAAGTAATATAAAGTGAATATCTATTTAATTCTAATTTCGTAAGTCCTAAAAAAAACCCTATTTTTAATGTAGAATGAATCCTGTCAACTTTTTAAGGAAATAGGGATTGAAGATAAGACTGGGTTTGGATTACAGTTACAACTACTGAGTAGCTGTGTGATCTGGACAAGTTACTTAGCTCTTTCCTCATGAATGAGGTTAGGACTTAGCTCATTCAGCTCTAAGAATTAAACGAGACTTCAGGGAAATTTGACCTGTAGTCTCTTGATTCTCCCTACTTGTTTGTTGTGTATGGTGGCTGTGTATATATGTACTTCTAAAAAACATAACTTGGAGCATGTCCTTCATGTTGTTCTGTGCCTTTTTTTTTTCCACTTTGCTCCCTATCTTGGAGATGCTCTGTATCATTGAAGTAGAAGTACATTTTTCTAGAGGTCGCATAGTTTTATATTTATTGATATACCACAATTTTTCATCATTTTCCTTTTGATGTGAGTTTCCTTTTGATGTGAGTTTAGATGGTTTCTGATCTGCTACTGCATGGGATCACTTGAGACCTATTATTCTGAGTCTTGTGCTAAAAGCATTCAGAGATGGATGCAAAATCTTTTTTTTTTTTTTTTTTTTGCTTTTTAGGGCCACAGCTGCGGCATGTGGAGGTTCCCAGGCTAGGGGTCGAATCGGAGCTACAGCTGCCGGCCTACGCCACAGCCACAGCATCGCAGGACACAAGCCTTGTCTTTGACCTACACCACAGCTCACAGCAATGCAGGATTCTTAAGTCGCTGAGCAAGACTAGGGATCGAACCCACAACCTCATGGTTACTAGTCGGATTCGTTGCTACTTGTGCCACAATGGGAATCTGCAAAATCTTATTCTCAGAGTGAAGGATACTGGATTAGCATCGTATATAGAGTAATAAGAAGGGGAGCCTCCTGGGAAAGTGCTCTGGGGGGCCCGAATACGGATTTACTTATCTACTTTCCAAGTTAAAATACCACTATATAGCTCATGATGGAGCCCTAACCTGGGTCAGAAGGGCCTGAGAGCAGGTCAGTTGGTAGGCCTTCTATTTAATCAGGAATTTGTCCTCCCCAATGTGGAGGCTAGAAGAGAAGATCTAAGAACACGCATACTGACTTCTGTGAAGACAGCTAAAATACCATGTCTAGCCCATGGTAACCATGTTGTTCTGGGACTGTCAAGACACCCAGTTATACTACTGTCCCTGGCTTTATACTGTCTTCCAAATTAGGAAGCCTGTCAGGACAGTAAGATCTCTTGTTTCTAGTGATCACTACATTTTCTCCTAAACACAAAGAAAAATATATGAGCATGTAAATTATCCAAGCAGTTCCTCTGAACGTTCTCTATAGGAGTATTATAAGGGAGTACCCTATCTCTAACCATTTAATTTTCACTGCAGAAGATGAAAAGGTCATTTCTAGTATATTGGGTGAAGGTCCCCAAATTAAACTTGGGCCATTAGAGAAGGATCCCGTGCTGAGGATGTGGAGAATACAGGCAAAAATCATGCCACTTGTGTTGGAGAAGGAGGGCTACGTATGATTTTAAGCTGTGGCCCTCTCCTAAAAGCAGTCTGGGCCTTGCAAAAGTTCTTATCTCTAACACCTCTCTTGGCAAGGGATTTATGGTGAGTTGGGATGATTGAGAGAAACTGATTTCCAAATCAGAATTAAAGTTTTCCCCATACTTAGGAATTCTACTTAAGCACAGCTCTCCTGAGATTGTGTTACTTAGCTTTTTCTCTATTTGAAATTCTAGGGTGACAATGAAGAACAGGAAAAGTTACTGAAGAAAAGCTGTACATTGTATGTTGGAAATCTTTCCTTTTATACAACTGAAGAACAAATCTATGAACTCTTCAGCAAAAGTGGTGACATAAAGAAAATCATTATGGGCCTGGATAAAATGAAGAAAACAGCGTGTGGGTTCTGCTTTGTGGAGTATCCTTCCTGTGTATCTATAGATGCTGGCCAGCGGTGGGCCTGTGTGTAGCTGGTTACCTGAGTGAGGATATTCACTAATGAACATCCTGACACTTTATCTCTACCTCCGCTTCATTCTTCTATTCTTACCTTCAGGGTATCTGTATTCTTACATTAGGAAAACTGGTAACATTTATATTCTGTTCTAAAATCCATGCTTTGTTTTAGTTGACTAAGAAAAACAGTCTTTTTATTTTTCTTTTTGCTTTTTAGGGCTGCACTTGTGGCATTTGGAAGTTCTCAGACTAGGGGTCAAATCAGAGTTGCAGCTACTGGCCTATGCCACAGCAATGCCAGATCCGAGCTGCATATGCCACCTACATCATAGTTCACAGCAACGCCAGATCCTTTAACCCACAGAGTGAGGCCAGAGATCGAACCTGTATCCTCATGGACACCAGTTAGGTTCATTACCACTGTGCCACAGCGGGAACTCCTGATGTTTTAAATTTTAATATTTTCTTTTTGGGTCATTTTGTTTGAGAAATTTCCCAGACCTGATCTAATATGCCTTTTTAATTTTCTGTGCCTTGAATTGTTTGGTGTTTTTGGTTTTGTCTTTATCTTTTTAGGCCTGCACCTGTAGGACATGCCTTCCTGCTAGCAGGTCTTCTTTCCACCTTTAATTAGACCCTCTTTGCAGCCTCATTTCTTACTCAACTTTGAATTAAGAGTCTCTTGGGTTTGCTATCGCCTTCTGTAAGAATATATTGTACTGTGATTTTGCTTCATCCACTAGCACTCTTCATCTTTGTGACTCTCTCGTCTATCTCTAGTCTAGTAGCCTCTGCTACTCTTTGGGTATGTTTTCTTTTTTGTCACTTTAATGGGGGGCCTTAAGGAAAGAAGAGAAGATGTGCTCGTGCTCACACTATCAGATGCTTGAACTGGAAGCCCCACTTGGAACCTATTCCCCACTTTTGATTTTGGTATCTGATTTCTGGGCTCTGCAAGCTTTTTCCACTCTCCCTTCAGACACAAGGGATGAGTATCTAGGTTTTTCTTTCACATCTGGTGGCAGCAGTGTAAAATAGTTCATGGGGAACAAAAAGGCAAAGAAAATCTTCGAGAATAACCAATCTGTAAGAACTGGGATGTTTTGCATTGGCTTTGAAGGTCAAAGATCAGTGGTCATGATGACAAATAACCTGAAATAAAGGCTACCATTCACTGCTAGTGTTTTTCTTTTCAGTTTGCCCTTTAGCACTCATTTCATTCTACAAAAAAATTATTGAATGCCCACTGGGGGCTAGGTATTGTGTGGATGCTGGACTCTGGATTTCAGCAATTGTTTTCCTACCTGTTAAAGACAAGGAGAAATCCAGATCCGCATTTCTTAAACCTAGTTAACTACTTAGAGTTTTGTTTTGTTTTGAATACCACCCCAAAGATTTAGCAGACCTGACAAAATAGGTTTGGAACTACTAACTTGAGTGATACCTTAAATCTTTCCTTTTTTTTTCTCTTTTTTTGTCTTTTTGCCCTTTTCATGTAGAGCCGCACCCGCAGCATATGGAGGTTCCCAGGCTAGGGGTCTAACAGGAGCTGTAGCCGCCGGTCTACGCCACAGCCACAGCAACGCGGGATCCGAGCCGCGTCTGCAACCTTCACCACAGCTCACGGCAACGCCGGATCCTTAACCCACTGAGCAAGGCCAGGGATTGAACCTGCAACCTCATGGTTCTTAGTCGGATTTGTTAACCACTGAGCCATGAAGGGAACTCCTTGAATCTTTCCTTCTAATGAAGTAAAGTGGCAGTTCATATGCACTGTGATCTCTTTTTAAGGTTCTTTTTCTTTTTTTTTTTTTTG
>PVHT021183693.1:51036768-51097278 GCA_004024745.2 Catagonus wagneri
CAATGGGAACTCCTTTTTTTTTTTTTTTTAAAAGGTTTTTCTTAATATATAGCTCCGTGTTTGGGTACTGTTTTTCCCTTGAATAACAGTTCATGATTTAAACCTGACCTGAACATATTTTATATTTTGCAAATGAAAATATGGGGACAGTAGGGCCAAGATAATTAACAGAATTATCCAGAAAATGATCTTTGTAACTGTGGATAAGTGTCAGATTTGACTAAGTGCTGCTGGACCAACCTCAAACAGCCAGTGCAAGCTGTTGGAATAGTTTTTGTACTTTTTCTTAACAACCTAGCGTCATTTTGATGTTGCTTCCTCTGTTTATAAAAACATTTGGAGAAATGCTTATTTCCTTAATAATTATACTTAAGATACTATTCAAGAGCAGATGCTGAAAATGCCATGCGGTACATAAATGGAACTCGTCTGGATGACCGGATCATTCGCACGGACTGGGATGCAGGCTTTAAAGAGGGCAGGCAGTATGGCCGTGGGCGATCTGGGGGCCAGGTATGTAGGAAGGTTCTCTGGGCTCAGCCTTTGCCTGGAATTCAGTCCTAAACTGACAAGTGTTTTGTCAATTTTTATTTGCTCTTTTGAAAATAACTTTGTGCCTATAACCTTGGCTTGAAGTGAATCTGAAAATCACCCACTGGGATTGGTGAATTACTTTTAAAAACCCATTAAATAGTATATTCTGTACATCTCTGCAAGCAACCATTATTAAACTTCTAGGAGTTAAATATCCTCTACCTGTAAGAGCATCTAAAACAAAAGCAAAATGTACTGAAATGACTTCCATATTTTATTTTTAAATAGTCTAAGTATTTGGAATTGTGCTGTTTTTGAATGCTGAGTATAAGCTGATGGCTGGTTAAAAAGTTTTTTTTTTTTTTGTCTTTTTGCCTTATGTAGGGCCGCACCCGCAGCATATGGAGGTTCCCAGGCTAGGGGTCTAACAGGAGCTGTAGCTGCTGGCCTTTGCCACAGCCACAGCAACGCGGGATCCTTAACCCACTGAGCAAGGCCAGGGATGGAACCCGCAACCTCATGGTTCCTAGTCGGATTCGTTAACCACTGAGCCACAATGGGAACTCCAAAAAGTAAGTCTTAAAATAGTTTTGCAGGGCAGTTAAGGTTTATATCAGTTGCTCAGAATTATGCTCTGCTTCAATTGTTCACATTACGACATGTGAAAAGGATTAGCTAGTTGTCCGACATATTTGTGGGAGGCATGTTTTTTGCACTAATTGTGTCTATCCTGTAACATGTTCTTTCATTTAAGGTACGAGATGAATATCGACAGGACTATGATGCTGGGAGAGGCGGCTATGGAAAACTGGCCCAAAACCAGTGAGTGGTGAGAGCCCCATCATGAAAAACTCACTCCTTTGGCCTGTTGAATCTCATGTGCATTACTGAAGGTCTGCAAACCTGCCTGTTTTTACCAAGCTTTAATCAGCATTTCTACTGAGCCAGAAGCCTCTTCATGGTTTTTCTCTTAAAATTATTAAAGGACAGAATCCATAAGAATGCCTTTAATTCTATAGCGTTGGAATCTTGTCAGATTACCAGAATGACTTCTGTTACCAGGTCAAAAAAATTGTGTCCCTTAGGTAGCATACTTGATGTATAATGTTGAGCCATCAGCCAAAAATAATACACTTCTTTTAGGAAGATTGGAAAAAAGATTTAAGTGTTTACCATGTTTGCATCTAAGTAGGTTCATAGTCTTCTACCTTGGGGCCTGGAATTACTATTTTAAAATTTTTAAGTTTGCATAAGATAAAGTTTATTGTAGAGTTCTGCTATGTTATGTAGCTTTGCCCTAAATTAGGAACTGGTATTTGACAACTGAATTTTTTTCTATGTTGAATTCTAATCTCTAAAGGCAAACTTAAGGAGTTCTCTTGTGGTGCAGCGGGTTGAGGATCCATCATTGTCACGTGTAGCAGTGCTGCAGTGGCTCGGGTTCGATTCCTGGCCCAGAAACTTCACATGCATCAGGTGCAGGTAAAAAAAAAAAATTAAAGACAAACGTAAGAGTCAAGAGAACTTCCTAAATAGTGTAAAAGTGATAAGCCTTAGTCTCAGGGGATACCCCCTGCTTACATGCTTTATGTATCTGGAAATCAGGTATAGGACTTGAAGGGTATTTGCTAAACACATTTTTCGAAAGATACAGTTTAGCTAAAGCTAAACAAAAAAAAACAAAAAAAAACCCCCAGGGTCTGTATTACAGGGAATTCAAATACTCTAAGCACAGGGGGGACACTGTCAATAGGAAATAGGGTAAAATACCAGGAGAGGAGTTAAAACATTACCTTGACACAAAGGCTGATGTGAGAACCATGAGATTTTTTTTTTTTTGCTGTGCTCATGGCATGAGGAAGACCCTGGGGCAGGGACTGAACCCGTGCCACATCAGTGGCAGTGCCAGATTGATCCTTAACCTGCTGAGCCACCAGGGAACTCAGATTTTTTTTCCTCAACCTCATCGTGGGAATGCAGTGGTTTAAGAAAAAATTTTTTAAAAACAAATGCTTCCCTCAGGAAATATTTTGGCCAGTTTTCACACTGAAGTCTGTTTTGTGTTTTCCCTGTATTAAGTTTCAGAGTCTTTGATTGTGAGCTGATGGTCTTTATGCAGAAGGGTGTCTAGAAGATTTATTTTACATTTGTAAAGACAAAAGATAATTACTTTGTGAACTGTATTGCTCACTTTAAACTGCTAATCTAGTATAATCTCCCCTGACATAAGTGAAATTGTTTTCATCTAACAATAATGTCTATTTTCCAGTAGTTTGTGAAATTGGGGCTCAAGTATCTCAGTGTGAACAGCTTTTATGTTACAGTAAGTGTATATTTCCTCAAATTAAACTATTCGAACTTTAAAAGATATCTCTAAATTAGCTGTATTAAGGAGTTCCCGTCATGGCTCAGCGGAAACAATCTGGCATCTATGAAGATGCAGATTCAATCCCTGGCCTTGCTCAGTGGGTTAAGGATCCAGCATTGCCGTGATCTGTGGTGTAGGTCGCAGGCGTGTCTCAGATCTGGTGTTGCTATGGCTGTGGGGTAGACCGGCAGCTACAGCTCAGATTCAACCCCTAGCCTGGGAACCTCTAAAAAGACAAAAAAAATTAGTTGTTTTTAGGAAACCACTTGAAAATATTTAATGAGGACATACAATTCATTTTTAAAATCTTTTTACACTGTAGTCTGAATTAATGTATTTTATATTACTTTGCAGTAAAAGGTAACATTTCTGTAGGCCTTAAAACCAGAGAGACTGGTCCCTATTTGAATTGTCTCC
The DNA here is from genome assembly GCA_004024745.2 of Catagonus wagneri. Taxonomy (NCBI): domain Eukaryota; kingdom Metazoa; phylum Chordata; class Mammalia; order Artiodactyla; family Tayassuidae; genus Catagonus; species Catagonus wagneri. The sequence continues at coordinate 51,040,088 of PVHT021183693.1, forward strand.
TGTAATAATAGATTTCAATAAAATTGGACCAACTTATCATTGTCTGTTTCTCACTGATAAAGACACTGACATGCTCTTATTCTAGTACATAAATGCATTTGTGGTGGTGGTGGTGGGGGAAATCTGTGAATAATGTACAGAATGTGCATGTCCATTTTGATTTGACAGTTCCCTAATATGGCAGCCACTAGCCATGTGTAGCCAACTAAATTTCCCTCACTGCAAAAAATGCTACTGGACAGGGCAGGCTGCTACAAGCTACACTGGTCACTGGTCACAGAGCAGCCTTGTTGTGACTGAAATGTCACTGGGAAAAATCACTACTCAAATAGGACATGTTAGTTATCCAACACAAGAGAACACACGTTTATAAAGGTATTTTATTTTTCAAAAAAATATTTTTGCTAGAAGGTTTGAGTAATTTTACATGATCACAATCTTTAAATATATTTTTTTCTGACCAAAAGGTACCATTTAAGTGGACAGCTTGTCTAGATCCGCTTTTGTTAACACCCCAATATAGTGAGCACTTCTGATGGTATTCCCTAGGTCTTCATTATCTACAGGCCAGGAGGCAGAGCCTAGCACATAACAAAAAGTATGTGCTTTATAACTGCTGATTAGTTCAGTTTCATAACATAATTAAGCAGAGCAGGTAGTATATCTAATTCACATTGTTACCACACTGGTTGTTGCCTGAAGGGTCCCAGTTATTCTAACCCAGGGAAGTAGTAAACCACAACTGCAGAGAAAAGGGGCAGCTACAACTTGGGCTAGTGCTGGCTGTGTCCCAGTTAGATCTGTTACTTTGTTTCAACTATGAATTCAAGATGACCAGTGTTAATCATACTGAATGATAAGTAGAAAAAAAAAATGCAAAACCAAAAAAATGACTTGGGGATTATTGGCAGCAACTGCTGCTTTTCCCTTAAGAGAATGCTGGTTCTCTTTAATTCTTGAGAGAACATACTAAAATTTGAACTAAATCTACATTCATTACTATAGACAAAAGGAAAAAAGCAACTACAGACTGGTAAGTTTGCTGATGGAGAGGACCGAGCAGCTTGTTGAAGGCACATCATAAGCAGCTTTTAGTTTGTACAAGGCCTGCCCTCAACCCCTAAAGCAATAAGGTCTGCCTACCTTGTGGGCACCCTAACAATTCAGTGCCAAGCTAGTGACAGTAAAACAATGTCTCTTCTACCAGCAGCCCAGACTATATTTCAAAAATGTCTGTTGCAAGGAAGCCATTATTGCAAACATCAGGACAAAGGCCATTCTAATGTAGAATTGGGCTAAATAGAGGTTTACACACCTCACAAGAGGAGGGAGGGGAAACAACTATGTGCTCAGAAACCAAGTTTCATGAACACAAACATTTTAACCAGACAAAGTATTTAACATTTAGGCTAAAGCATGCTGAATAATGGTTCAAGGTACCCTATTAAGCTGGACATGAAAAAGACCTTGGACTTGGGACAGCTCACTTTAGGCTCTCTGTCTCACTGCTGACAGCATGACCATTTCTCTGATTGGATGAAATAGCAACTCAGGCTTTGGGGCATTGAGATTTTTGCCAGAACACAGTTCTGTCTCTTCTGTATGCCTGGTTCTGTCAGGAAGTAAGATATGCAGTTCTAAAGTATAAGACATTTTTAATCAATACCTAGTTACTAGTTAACCTCCCCACCCCCCAGAAAGTTAAGTAAATGTCTCACATAGATTTGAAAAAATCTATTTGCATAATTACACCTGAAATCTCAAGAGGACACCCCACCCATTTTGTCACCTTTCCCAATGCTGACAGAACCCCTCCCTGTAGCAGCACAAAGTGCCTCTAAATCTCAGTCTTTTTGATGACCTGAAGCACAATAAGAAATACTGACCTGGTTTTATACTAAGTAATTTGAGTCTGGGACTAGGAAAGTGCTAGGGCTATTTTATAATGTAAACACTGGTGTTGGTGCTTGGAATGTCTGGGGACGGGAACCCTGCATGTAAACATGTTCTGACTCCACCCGGGAGTCAGCCTTACTTTATAGCCAAGTTCAACTGCACATTTTAGCTTTTTATTTTCAACACCCTATACCTAACTAGGCATAAATCCAAGTATCTTCTGCCATTTACTCTTTTATTTTTCTACAAGCTTCTGAGTTTCTTATATAGGCATTTGTTGTTTTTCCTACCCTGGTTCAGAGAGATAATTGGATAGTTTTACATGCATCTTTCCTAATTTCCTTTCATTTCTAATATCACAGAAGGCTAAAGATGCAAGAGCCCTTTCTTTAATCCTAATGAAGCTAAGGGTAAGGACAAGGCCACTTTTGCCTTTCCCGAGAAGGTGGAGTTCATGAAAGCAAAAATAGGCTGGAATCTCAGGGTTGGTCAAGCAGAGGCCAAGATGAAAAGCCCTGTGTGTTGCTGAGATCACTAAAGAAATAAGGGGGAAAAAACTAACATTTGCTCTACTCCCACAGTATCAAGTCTTCTTATTACCTTTCCTGTTCTCTCCTCCCGACCGACCCACTTGGAAAAGACCTGAAGTCAGTCTTCGGTTTTGAATTAAGGGAAGTGACAGCCTGTAAATTACTCTTAGGCTAGATTTTCATTTGTTTGACCACTAGTTTGACAGATTAATTTTTTAATGGGTCCAAACCAGAAAAATCCAGGAAATTCAGTGTTCCAGCAAAAGCCTTTTATAAGATTAAAGCATTTATTGTAATTCTTCTTAAAACCAAGATTGAAATCTCTTATGTGTGAAGATAATGACCTCCAAGGTCACGGTCTTTTCATACCTTATTCAACTCTTCCCAAAGCAGGCACTGTGCTTGCAACTGTGCCTCCATAAATAGAACATACCAGTCAGTTTATGGCCACTTCCTCTTCACCCTTCAAAAGCAATGCAACTCACTTGAGGGAAGTCAGTGAAACGTGCTGCTGGTAAAAATTAAACAGGACTGGCTTTGTCAAAACCCCTCCTAGTTATCCTTTATGCCCAGGGAACATCTGCTGTTCTCATAGTTATGTTGTATCAAAAACATCCTGCATTTTTAGGTTTTGGAATTAAAATTTAAACCTGTATTCAGTTCACCTAACTATTTCTCAAAAGCTGCACCGAATCTACTAGGCTTTTTTTTCTTTTTTTTCTTTTTTTTATACTCTGCACTGCATGCTCTGTCTATATGCATGCATTTGGATAATAAATATTAAATATGGGGGGGCACACAGAATCCATAAAAATAAAAATGAAACCAAACTGAACATTAAAAAATAGTACATGGTAACTAGAGAAATGAATAAGGGCAAAAAATAAATTTGAGGTAACAACAGTGGTCCAACACCACTGATCTGAAATATCTGTAAAAATTCAAATAAGTGTTTGGAGATTCAAGTAACAAACCATCTGCTCCAATTTGGTCAGACTTCCCAGAGTCCCTGCTGAGTTTCAGTCCATGAGTCGGCACTCACACAGCTCCTTGTAAATCCTCTTCCGCACTCGGGGCATGTCTTCTTGGGAAAACTGGAAAGGCTGCTCTAAGGCGAGGCACTTGCAGTACTGCAAAGGTCCCAGAAACACTTAAGTGGCATGTAGAGTTATGTACCAGCCCAGTGTATTTTGCTAGATGCAGACCTAACAGAATAGGGTCTAAGGCAAAACGGTAATTTTTGTATAAATTTGTATAACACATTGTTTTAACACATTTACCTCCAAATTATAGTCAATTTTCCAGGCAAGTATATGGCTTTGGATTCTCCCTCCCTCCCCACTCAATACTGTGAAAAGCAAAAGTGATGAAGGGGCTCCAGTTCTTTTCAAGACGCATCCTGCTGTGAGTGCAGCTAGACCTAACATGGCCTTTAAGTGTGAACTGGAACTTTTTTACAAACCCCAGACATTGATGAGTCATATGAGTGAGCCCATCTTCTAAGATCTCTGCAAATCTCTAAATTTATGGATTATATACTACAATTTCCTTCATAAATGTAATGTATAACAACTTTTTTCAATAGCCCTTTGAGACCTAAGGGGACCTTCGGCATGAGAAAAGTGTTTGAGTGTGGCCCTTATTTAAAATCTAGTCAGTTTTTACTCTGTGCTTAAAGATCATCTACTAGTGGTTAGAAAAATATAGTTGGAGTTCCAACTATACTGCAGCCCAGCAGAGACGAATCTGACTAGCATCCAGGAGGACGCAGGTTCAATCCCTGGCCTTGCTCAGGGATTAAGGATCTGGCATTGCTGTGAGCTGTGGTGTAAGTTGCAGATGAGGCCTGGATCCCACGTTGCTGTGTCTATGGCATAGGCCGGCGGCCACAGCTTTGATTTAGACCCCTAGCCTAGGAACCTCCATTTGCCACGGGTGCGGCTCTCAAAAGACAAGACCACCCAAAAAAAAGAAAAATCTAGTTAGTTCTGCAATGCCAGGAATCTATGATAAGGACAAATTCAGGTCTGTCTCCAATGTGGCTTTCTAATCACCTCTGACAGGACTTGGACGATACTAATTATTCATCCTCAGTATTAGAAGGTAGTTCTTCCTAATGATAATATATGCAAATGCAGAAACCACTGCTTTCCAACAACAAAGGAAGGGAGGGAGGAAAAGTGCTCTGTTACCTGTACCTCATACCGTGTATACACCTCTCTCCTCTAAACCCAACAAATTTATACATTGTAAATACTGAAAAAACAATATTTCTTTACCTGGAGCACAAATACTCCACAGTCACTGTCATTTTTCTGTTGTGGAATACACTAAGGGGAAAAACAAAATAATCATTAAAATAAAACCAAGTATTTCTCTTCAGATAAGAATAGCTGTATTTTATGGAAAAACAAGAGAAAGGAAATTTGTCTTTATCCAAAACACCTCGTGTGTACCTCTAGTATTTAAAGTGTTTGGGTTTACGGAGGCATCTGCCCGCAGTAAAAGAGCTATCAATCAACCACAACTTACAGAAATTTTGCCTAAATGTGAGAAACGGAAAGTCAAATAAAATCCTATTTTAAAACTTCCATTTGGATAATTAGTTTTGCTATGGAATTTGCTAACAATGGAATCAAAATGGAATTGTGGATCACAGTATGCATGCCTGGACTCTGAATACTTAGTAACAATCCTGCTTGTCAGTCTTCACTTTTCATCTCATTTCACAACTCTGACCTATTCTTTTAAAGAAATCGTAAAGGTAAGCAGTATTTTCCAAAGGACTAGTTATTGTATTTTGCCTGAAGTGTTAGAATATGAAAAATCCTGATTTAACAGAGGAGAATACCTGGATATACTAGCTGGGTAAACTCAGAAAATTCACAAGTTCAATTCTGGTTTCAACTGATACACTAGGTTATTTAAAACAAAAACATAAGTTTAGAAGTAACCCCTGTAGCACAGTGGGTTAAGAATCCGACTGCAGCGGCTCAGGTCACTATGAAGAAACTAGTTGGTTCCCCAGCCTAGCACAGTGGGTTAAGGATCTGGCGTTGCTGCAGTTGTGGCACAGGTTGCAGCTGTAGTTCAGATTTGATCCCTGGCCCAGGAACTTCCATAAAGTACAGCCATAAAGAAAACAAACCAACCTGTAAGTTTAAAAGTTAGCATTTAGTTCAAGGATGAACAAATAAGAGAACTTCCATATGCTGTGGGTGCAGCCCTAAAAAGCAAAAAAAAAAAAAAGACAAACAAATAAACCTTGTCTCTTTAGATTTGGGTTAAAGGTTTATTTCAAGACTCTGCCTCTTTAACATCGTGTCAATGATCCAGATAGATCTGAGTTCAAGAATCTGACTCTGTTAAGAGTTTTAAGAGCCTCTGGGGAAGGTCACAGCTAGGCTTCAGTTTTCTCATCTATAATAAAAATGTTTTATTCCTAAATGACCTGCCTCCCTCACAGACTGTAAGAATCAACTGAGATCATACATGTAAAAACACTCTGAAAACAAAGCAATGCCAATAAAATTTAATACACTGGTATTTATATGAGAGTTGAGAGGCTAGGCCTGCTCACTCTGCCCTACACACGTCTATGGCCAAACATAGTGCTGCTTCTAGACTGTGTTGACTGAAGTACTCAGGCCACCTGCTCATTCCCCAAATGCCTGGAAAGTAGCCCAGTGCGCTTGCTCCCTTAGTGAATCCAAATCGTCATTTCAGAATTTCTCTGGGTCTATATGAATCATCTGGAAATAAGAGCCATGAGGCAAGAGGCAGGTGCCACCAAAAAAAATTTTTTTTCCAAACAACACCCTATCATTAGCAGCTGCCCCCATGATGAATGACTGAATTTATTTTTCCCAGCAAGCAGTGGGAAACTGGGCAGCCAGATGACGAATACTAAACTGAGGTTTATTCTCAGTTGCCTCCCTGCAGCCTCCAGGCTTCTCTGTAGGTATTTTCACAATCGGTCTTCAAATGCTTTAAAGGCACCCAGCCCTTAGGTAATTCCATCCCCTTGACATGCCTGGGTTTTCATTTTTATCACTTACTTACCTTTGTAACAGCAGTCTGCCAACCCTGAAGAAATTCAGGTCTATTTTTTTCTCTGGCTTCAGTCAGCAAATACTTTCTTATATTCTGGTTAAAAAGAAACCACAACACAGATGCTGTGTTCCATCAGTTGGTGAAAAATGGAACCTGCCCACAGCAGATAGAAGCAAAGGAGGAGGCTGTGGCCCCACTACTGGGCAGAGTATGCATTAAAAAGTTTAAAGTTGGACCTTAATTTCAGACCTTTTCCAGTTTATTGTGTGAAGGATTCAGAGCTTCTGTACTCAGGTATGCACTTATCCCGTGGACACTGGTATATGCTCTAATTAGAACTTTTTATGAGATTATCAGTCTTTTCTAGCAAAGTTAACTTGCTGAATTTGAAAATTAAACACTGGCAAAATAAAAAGTCTTAATTACTGCCAATGTTCAAGAGAGAGAAAGGAACCCATGGCAGAAATCATTAATAACTGAAACTAGATTTAAACATTCCAATCTTAGATATACCACATATTTTTAAGGGCTGCAGGTAAAAATACCACTCAGTTTCTAGAAAGTTAAACTCATTCTGAATACTAAATATAGTCATGTCCATCGCTGAAATCTCTACCAAAATGAAGCCTACAATAGTTTCAAATTTTCCCTTATGTCCTCCACCTTTTTGTGCATATCTTTCCCTGCCTATCTTTTCGAAGGTTTGCATGAATTAAATTAACCCTCCTGAAGGCGAAGAAGTCTGTATGTACATGTATATATACATATGTATGTTTGTACATACATACATACATATATGTACATACATGTCCGAAGATACTGTACCATTCTGCAACTTGCTTTTTCAAACTCATTGTCTTGGAGATCTTTCCATGTTCGGACATGGAGAACTACTACTATACTCTTTTCAACTGCTATGGTCAGTTTAATAGTGTTAATATACTACAATGCAGATATTTTGCTATTCTTTTGGCAGAGACAAATTGAGGTTGTTTTGATTTTTCACAATGCGCAACGAACATACTGGGGTGTGCCCCATTCTTATGTACATATAAAAGCATTTTTATGGAGTATAAATCAAGAAGTAGAACTACTATGTAATAGGATATGCATCTTTTTAATTTATAAGGCACTGAGACCTGGTAAGAACTGCAATTTGTTCCCCCAGTGGCTGTATCAATTTATACACACCACCAGAAAATGTGAGAATGCTTGTTTCCTTACACACAGTTTAATACCATCGAACTTTCCTAGCAGGCAAAAAATGGAACCCTGAGGTAATTTAATTTGCATTTCCCGTATTTCTAGTGAGATTGAGCATCTCTCCAGGTGTTTAATGGTTTATTTGCATTTTTCCTAAAATTTACTTATTTTATCCTTTATCCATTTCTATAAGATCCCTCCTTTTTCTTACCCATCTGTATGAGTTCTTTTTATATTCTGGATAGTGACTATCATATGTCACATTTTCTCCAAATCTATCCCTTTTAATTTTAGGATATACAGAAGTTTGAAATTATGATGAAGTCAAATTTATTAATCTGTTCCTTTATGTCCTGCTTTTTTTGGTTTTGTATAAGAAAGCCCTCTCTACTCTTAGAACATAACATCATCTATATTTCAGTCTTTCACAGTTTTGTGTTTTATATTTAGATCATTATACCATCTGGAATTTGTTCTTATAAACAGTATGAAATAGGATCTATATTTTACTTTTGCAAATTGACAGCTAATTTTCCCAATGGCATATATTAAACAACCTGTCCTTTCCCAACTTTATCATATACTAAGTTCCCACATATACGTGAGTTATTTCCATATTCTCTATGCTGCTCCTCCAATCTACTTGTCTATTCTTAAGCCAATATAATTAAAATATTTTAATTAAAATTTTGTGATACGGTTTGACATTTAGTAGACCAAGTATTCCCTTCAGTTGTGTTCCACTTTAAAACTACTTCAGCTGTTTTTTCATGCACGTGAATTCTGCAATATGAATTCTAGAATGAGCTTATTAGGTTTCATTCAAAATCCTGCTAGGGAGTTCCCTTCATGGTTCAGTGGTTAACGAATCCGACTAAGAACCATGAGGTTGCGGGTTCAATCCCTGGCCTTGCTCAGTGGGTTAAGGATCTGGCGTTGCTGTGAGCTGTGGTGTAGGTTGCATACGCGGCTAGGATCCCGCGTTGCTGTGGCTGTGGCGAAGGCCGGCGGCTGCAGCTCCTGTTAGACCCCTAGCCTGGGAACCTCCATATGCCGCAGGTGCGGCTCTACATAAAGGCAAAAAAACAAAACAAAACAAAAAAATCCTGCTGGGAAAACGATTAGGACAGAACTCGGATTACATTAGTTTGGGGAGAATTAATCTCCTTCCAAACTGAGTGTGCCTATCTTTCCATCTATTCAGATTTCTTTGAATATTTTTGTGTTCTCATCTCAGAGAATGTCCCCATTTTTTTGTTAGGGTATATTCCTGGGTAAGTCATGTTTTGTTGCTTTTGAAAATGGAATCCTTCTGTTTTCATTTACATTTTCTAACTGGATCTTGCAAGGGTGGGAAAATCAGGAAACATACTGATTTTTCTTGCTTTGTGTCCCACCATCTTGTCGAATTCCTTCTGGTTGAACTCTAATATTTTGCCAGCTGATTCTCCTTGTTGTAATTCATTCTACAGAAGTTATTTTGAAGATACAAGCCAATTTTAGCTCTCAGAGAAACCAAGGAAAATGATTTCTAACCACATTCAAAATGCAGTTTTAAGAGAAAGACAGGAAAAAAAATCTGATAAAATCCAAACAGGGGGAGTTCCCGTCGTGGTTCAGTGGTTAACAAACCCCACTGGGATTCACGAGGACTTGGGTTCGATCTATGGCCGCGCTCAGTGGGTTAAGGATCCGGCGTTGCCATGAGCTGTGGTGTAGGTCACAGACCCAGCTCGGATCCTGAGTTGCTGTGGCTGTGGTGTAGGCCAGTGGCTCCAGCTCCAATTAGACTCCTAGCCTGGGAACCTCCATATGCTGTGAGTGCAGGCCTAAAAAGAAGAAAAAAAAAATTAAAACAGGGCATGTATTTCAGAGAAGGAGCCAGATTGTGGACAGCTACCTCTTCCCACCGGAGATTCCTCTTGTAGTCCTTTTTCTCTGCCGACATTCTGACATGTTTTGACAGAAACTTATCGTCTATAGTACTGACTTCTGCTGTTCTTTTCTATGGCTGAGATACCATTGGTCAATCACAAGATAAACAGGGGAAAAAAAGGAACAGGCAGTATATTAACTTACCTCTACACAAAACTTAAAATGAATGCCTTGGGAATCATAAAATGAAATAATTCGATTAGAGAGTGTCACAGTAATGAGAGACCAGTGGACTTCCAGGTGAATAGGAATCAACAGAAGACTCTTTTTAAACAAATCCACCTGATCAAGAAAAGAAAAAGAAATGTAGCCATCACCATGGGCTTTTCAAACCAACACAAATAGCAGTTTCTATTTACTGACCTTTGACCTGCCTGAGGCCATAAAACTATAAATTGGTAAGGCCAGAATTTGAACAGAAGTCTTAGTCTAAAGCCCATATTTGTAACTAGTAAGCTATAATTCACAACAATAAGAAAAGTGAAGATACAGAAAGGTTACCTTCTAATCTGCTAAACCTGTACTTAACTAACTACCTAATATGATTTAGCCTCTTAATTTTAGGCTTAACTAATTTTCTTATGTACATGTCTGATCTAGAATCAATTCTTATTTAGGATGGAATCATGGTATTAGAAAACATAGTCTTCTATCTTTCTACAGACTCAGTAGTGTAGTTAAAATCACGGCTCTGAAGTAAGTCTGGTCAAGTTCAAACTGTGGCTCTGTCACTTACTGGTAAGATGATTTTTGGCAATTTTCATAGCTTCTTCATACCCTGACTTCCTCAATTTAAAATACGGAAAACAATAGTACTCACATTATGAAGTTGTTGAGAGTGACAGTACATGTAAAATGCACAAAAGTGTGTTTGGCACATTATATGTAGCCAATAAATCTTAGCTGTTATCATTATACTACTTCGGATCTCTCAGATGTCAAAATTGAGAAAAATATTCTTAATGATTCTTTATATATCCTTTATATCATAAATAATCCTTCAGATCCTAGGAAAATTCACTATATCACTCAAAATCCCAATTTCCAAATGGATGATAAAGCAGTAGGCACACAGTAAATATTTGCAGAAGAGCGAATGGGGAGTTCCCATGGTGGCACAGCGGTAATGAACCTGACTAGTATCCAAGAGGACGCAGGGTTGATCCCTGGCCTCGCTCAGTGGGTTAAGGATCCAGTGTTGCCATGAGCTGTGGTGTAGGTCACAGACACAGTTGAATCCTGCATTGTGTAAGTAGGAAGCTACAGCTCCTATTCAGCCCCTGGCTTGGGAACTTCCATATGCTGTAGGTGCTGCCCCCAAAAAGACAACAAAAAGAAACAAACAAAAAAGTGGGAGTTCCCTTCGTGGCTCAGTGGTTAACGAATCCAACTAAGAACCATGAGGTTGCGGGTTCAATCCCTGGCCTTGCTAAGTGGGTTAAGGATCTGGCGTTGCCGTGAGCTGTGGTGTAGTTTGCAGACGCAGCTCGGATCCCTCGTTGCTGTGGCTCTAGCGAAGGCTGGAAGCTACAGCTCCTGTTAGACCTCTAGCCTGGGAACCTCCATATGCTGCAGGTGTGGCTCTAGATAAAAAGGCAAAAAGACAAAAAAAAAAAAAAAGTAAATGGATTTTTTTTTTCAGGGTTTTGGCAGGGAGTATTTTAGTGTTTTATTAGATTGAAACAATTATAAGACTGTTTATTTATTTTCCTTTTTAGGGCTGCACCCACGGCATATGGAAGCTCCCAGGCTAGGGGTCGAATTGGAGCTACAGCTGCCGGCCTACACCACAACCACAGCAACGCAGGATCCGAGCTGCGTCTGTGACCTACACCACAGCTCACAGCAACGCTGGATAGTTAACCCACTGAGCAAGGCCAGGGATCGAACCCGTAACCTCATTGTTCCTAGTTGGATTCGTTAACTGCTGCACCACAACGGGAACTCCTACAAGACCATATTAAACTAGATTCTTAGAAACTATTTCTCAAGACCTCCTTGCTTTCTGATATTCAGATAATAACCTGTTCTAGATGAATCTTCTACTAGTCCACATATCTTTGAACTTCTGTTTTTCAGTATCTGCATCCATAAACCTGGGATGTAAGGTGGAAAGAAGTACCTATTATTATTTTTTTTTTTTGGTCGCACCCATGGCCATGTGGAAATTCCTGGGCCAGGGATTGAACCCGTGCCACAGTAGCGACAACGCTAGATCCTTAATCCACTGTGCCACAAGGGAACTCCAAGAACGTATTAAATAGGACAACTGGTCCTCTCCAATTCAAAAATTCTGAGTATCAGAATTCCCGTCGTAGCTCAGCAGAAACAAATCTGACTAGCATCCATACGGATGCAGGTTCAAGCCCTGGCTTTGCACAGTGGGTTAAGGATCTGGCATTGCCGTGAGCTATGCTGTAGGTTGCAGACGCAGCTCAGATCTGGCATTGCTGTGGTTGTGGCATAGGCTGGCACCTGCAGCTCCAATTTGACCCCTAGCCTGGGAACATCCATATGCCACAGGTTCGGCCCTAAGAAGACCAAAAAAATAAAATAAAATAAAATAAAAATAAAATAAGTAAATAAATAAATAAATATTCTGAGTATCCAAAATAAGGAATCTTTTTTTTCTTTTTTCTTTTTAGGGTTGCACGTGTAGCATATGGAAGTTCCCAGGCAAGGGGTCAAATCAGAGCTACAGCCGCCAGCCTACACCACAGCCACCGCAACTCCAGATCCAAGCCGCGTCTGCGACCTATACCACAGCACATGGCAACACCAGATCCTTGACCCATTGAGCGAGGCCAGGGATTGAACCCGCATCCTCATGAATACTAGTCGGATTCCCTTCAGCTGCACCACAATGGGAACTCACAGGAATCGTATTTAAAATACAGTTTAAATGAGACTAAATTTGTATCTTTCTCAAAAAGAAACTTTTTCCTTAATTATAAAAATTTTACAATAAAAATTATAAAATACAGATAAAAAGGTATATACTTCAGTGTATATCTTTCCAGATTTTTTAAAAAAAATATTTTTGGAGTATAGTTGACTTTTTATTGGAGAAAGTTGTATTAGTTTCAGGTGTACAGCAAAGTAAATCAGTTATATATATATATATACCCACTCTTTTTCAGATTCTTTTCCCATATAGGTTATTATACAGTATTGAGTAGATTGCCCTGTGCTATACAGTAGATCCTTGTTACCTATTTATTCTATATATAGTAGTGTGTGTATGTCACTCCCAATCCCCCAATTTATCCCTCCTGCCCCACGTTTCCCCTTTAGTAATCATGAATTTCAACATCTTTGAGACTGTTTCTGATTTATGAGCTCTTTTATATCACTTTTTGTTAGATTCCACTTATTAGTGATCTCATATGATTATTATTAGTGATCTCATATGATTGTCTTTCTCTGACTTCACTTAGTATGATAATTTCTAGGTCCACCTATGTTGCTGCAAATGGTATTATTTCATTCTTTTTTATGGCTGAGTAATATTCCATTGTATTTATTTACCACACCGTTGATGGACATTTAGGTTGCTTCCATGCCTCGGCTATTATAAATAGTGCTGCAGTGAAGATTGGAGTGCACGTATCTGTTCAAATATGGTTTTCTCTGGATATATGTGCAGGAGTGGGATTGCTAGGTCATATGGTAGTTCTATATTTAGTTTAAGGAACTGCCATACTGTTCTCCATAGCAGATGTACTAATTTGCATTTCCACCAATGGTGTAAGAGGGTTCCCTTTTCTCCACACCATCTCCAGCATTTATTGTTTGCACTTTTTTTTTTGTCTTTTTGTCCTTCTATGGCTGCCCCACCGGCATATGGAGGTTCCCAGGCTAGGGGTCGAATGGGAGCTGTAGCTGCCGGCCTACGCCACAGCCACAGCAACACGGGATCCGAGCTGCGTCTGCAAACTACACCACAGCCACAGCAACACGGGATCCGAGCTGCGTCTGCAACCTACACCACAGCTCACGGCAACGCCGGATCCTTAACCCACTGAATGAGGCCAGGGGTTGAACCTGCAATCTCATGGTTCCTAGTCAGATTCATTTCCGCTGCACCAAGATGGGAACTCCTGTTTGTACATTTTTTTGGCGATGGCCATTCTGACTGGTGTGAGGTGATACCTCATTGTAGTTTCGATTTGCATTTTCTAGTAATTAGTGATGCTGAGCATCTTTTCATGTGCTTTTTGGCCATCTGTATGTCTTCTCTGGAGAAATGACTATTTAGATCTGGTGCCCATTTTTTGATTGGGCTGCTTTTTAAATACTGAGCTGTATGAGTTGTTGGTCCAGATCTTTTTCTTCTTTTTAACATATTAATTTTCACCCACACACAAAACCTTATACATATAGTTAACATATGTATAACTATACATATAATTAAGAATGATGTCAGTGGTCCATTGTATTATTGATCCCAATTATTTGTGGTCCTCCCTATAAAGGATTATACAGAACTATCTACTGCCCTGTGGCTTCACTGCCCCTCCCAGGGGAGGAAATGTAGCCATATTATTTGTTTTAACCAATGTGCTATAAAATAAGTGAATTTATGTCATAACTAAGCTGAAGCTTCAAGAGCCAACATGCGGCCTTAAGACTGACATTTTTCAGGATAGGTGCTGCTCCTTCAGTTTGGGTCCCATTACAGGAATATAGGCAAAAAACATAGGATGATCTCCTTAGATGCAGGAAAAACATTTAATACAACTCAACATCCATCTATGATTAAAAGCTCTCAGGAAACTAAGAATATGAGAGAATTTCCTTAATTTGATAAAAAGCATCTACGAAAACCCTACTACTGACATCATAAATAGTAGTGAATGTTTTCCTCCTAAGATTAAGAACAGGGCAAAGGTTTCCCCTCTCATTATTTTTATTCAACAATATACTTCAAGTCCTAGCCAGTGCAATAAGGTAAGAAAAATATGGCATACATTTTTAAAAGCAAGAAATAAAAGAGTCGCTACTTATAGACATTATCTATGAAAATCTCAGAATCTATAAAAAGGCTCCTGGAACCGGTAAGTTCAACAAGTCACAGGATACAAGGTCAATATAACAGAAATCAATTTATTTCTATATACCAAGAGCATATAATTGGAAGATAATGTTTTAAAAATTCTATTTATAGCAGTTTCAGAAATATGAAATACTTAAGAGATACATTCTTAAAAATATGTGCAAGAACTGTACACTAAGAATTATATAACACTGTTAAGAAAAATTAAAGACCCAAATAAATGGAAACGGACTGGAAGATTTAATATTGCTAAGATGTCCATTCTAAGTGAACATACATATTAAACACGATCCTAATCATAATCCAGCAAAGTTTTAATTTTTTTATTTATTTATTTTTTAATTTATTTTTTTTTTGTCTTTTTGCCTTTTCTAGGGCTGCACTCGTGGCATATGGAGGTTCCCAGGCTAAGGGTCTAACAGGAGCTATAGCTGCCAACCTACACCACAGCCACAGCCACAGCCACACGGGATCTGAGCCGCGTCTGCGACCTACACCACAGCTCATGGCAACAGCAGATCCTTAAACCACTTAGCGATGCCAGGGATCGAACCCGCAACCTCATGGTTCCTAGTCTGATTCGTTAACCACTGAGCCACAATGGGAACTCACCAGCAAAGTTTTTAAAAGTAGCGATTGAGGAGTTCCCGTAGTGGTGCAGTGGAAACGAATCCGACTAGGAACCAGGAGGTTGAGGATTCAATCCCTGGCCCCTGCGCTGCGTTGCAGTGGCTGTGGTGTGGGCTGGCAGCTATAGTTCCGATTAGACCCCTAGCCTGGGAACTTCCATATGCTGCCAGTGCAGCCCTAAAAAGACCAAAAAAAAAAAAAAGTAGAGACTGAAAAGCTGATTCTAAAATTTATAAGAAAATGCAAAGGACCTAGAATCGCCAAAGCAATCTGGAAAAAGAAAGCTAAAGCTGGCCATTTACACTGATTTTAAGATAAACTATAAACATATAGTGATCAAGATACATGTTATTAGTGTAAAAACAAAGAGATCAATGTAACAGAACACTCAAAGTACAGAAAGAGACACACACATACATAGTCAAATGACTTTCTACAAGGATGCCAAAGTAATTAAAATGGGAAACAGAAGCCTTTTCAGGAAACGCCACTGGAACAACTAGATATCCATATGGAAAACAAAAAGAAACCTGATCCCCACTTTATGTCTTACACAAAACCTCAGCGGCATCAGAGATGTGAAAGTAAAACCTAAAACCATAAAGCTATTAAAAAAATATATATGGCAAATATTTTTTAGAATGGATCTAGAAAGCAAGAACTATAAAAGAGAAAGGTACAATAAATTAGATTTCATCAAAAAAAAATCTCCATCAAAAGCATGCCTAAGAAATATGGAGAGACGGCGGCAAGATGGCAGAGGAGTAAGAGGTCGCGCTCACCCTCTCCCACAAATACATCAAAAAAAAAAAAAAACACATCTAAATATAAAACTTGGACAAAACATCATCTGAATGCCGATTAATCTAAACCTCCAAAATCTGCAAGAAACTCTTGAAATAAGTGAGTAGAACAACAGAAAAAAAAAGAGATAGAGAAAAGGAATCAGGACGGCATCCAGCACCCCAGGGAGGGAGCTGTGAAAAAGAAAAGGAACTCACACCCTGGGAAGCCACCTAACCAACGCTCAATGGAGCTAGAGGGACCTCAAAGCCTGAGAAAAACACAGCAGCTGGACTGAGATTGGAAAATTGGAGTTAGAGACTCACACAGTCGACCTGAATACCAGTACAGACACCACAGCCTAAGGTGCCGGGCAGTGCCCGGGAGCTGAGACAAAGGCTCCTAAGGTTAATCCCTGGGAGAGGGCTGAGGTCGGTGGCAGTTGCGGAGATAGGCTAGGGAACAGTGCACAGGAGGGAGCTCGATACTCTATGGACTGTGGAGTGTAAAGCCAGAACAGACGGAACCGGGGAAGCCGCAGGTGAGGCAAGCCACCATTGTCAGGGAGGAGGAGAGGAGGAGGGGCTGACCGCCATAGGAAGCACATTGAACTAGCACTGAGGGCGGGGCAGTGGAGCCTGAGCCACAGACAGCAGTGGCAGTGGGGCAGAGCCAGTGTAGGCAGCAGCAGTGGCAACGGGGCGGACCCCATGCCTTGAAGCCTGTGGAATCAGCATTGACGGTCTGGTGGAGCACTGTGCCAGGTCGTGGAGACAGGAGCCTGCGCCAAACAGCATCGGTGGCGGGTGGAGGGGGCAGCGTGTGCCAGTCCACGGAGCTAGAAGCCTGCTCCAGCCAGCAGTTAGCATCTCTGGTGGGCGAAGCCCTACGCGACCACACGGAGCTAGCATTGGCAGAGGGGTGGAGCCAGTGCCAGCCTCACAGAGACAACCTCTGCAGGGGGGTGGAGCCCTGCACCAGGCGCTGAAGCCTGGAACCGGTGCCAACCCACAAGCAAGCATCAACAGATGTGCGGAGCCAACGCCAGCCTGCTGAACCAGCCTCTGACAGGTACCCTCTGTGGTTCCAATCACCTCAAAGAGGACTTTGCAATCAAACACTAGCTTTAGTGGCTCTCACTCCCTGGGGAAATCATACTTCCTGCTGCTGCTACTGCCAAATGCTCTGGACACCTGATAGATCTGCCTAGAGCTCATGACCACTTCCCAGGGCCGGGCAACTAGGAGCAGACAGCGCCACCTTCCTGCAATTGAGAGCACAGAGACTAGTCACCAACTATTGACCTTAGCCATTTCTTCGTTCTCCCAGAGAACACTCAGAGTACCACTGAGATAACAGCCTGCTCACTCCAAAGAAAATGACACCAAATATTCAAACTCCCACACCACAAATAAATAGTAACCCCACCAAAAAAATAGAAAGGGGTGCTCCTCCCCAGAAGTAGCCTTACAAGACTACAGTGTGGCTTCCCCAAACTCACAGAAAAAGAAAACCACAAACAAGATGAAGAAGCTCAAAAACCATTCCCAGTTAAAAGAACAGGACAAGTCATTTAAAGCAGCCAACAATGAAACAGACCTCTGCAGTCTGACAGAAATGGAGTTCAAAAGGGAGGTAAGAATTAAGGCTGAATATCCAGGAATTAAGAGAAGATGTAAACAGCAATGCAGATTCCCTTAGAAAGGAACTAGAAAACATAAGGAGGAGCCAAGAAAAGTTAGAAAACTCATTTGCAGAGATGCAAACCGAGCTAAAGGCAATAAAGAGCAGTTTGAATAATGCAGAGGAAAGAATTAGCGACGTAGAAGATAGAATAATGGAAATCACGCAATCAGGACAGCAGACAGAAAATCAAATAAAAAAACATGAAAGCAATATAAGAGATCTATGGGATAATATAAAGCAGCCCAATTTACGCATAATCGGAATTCCAGAAGGAGTAGAAAAAGAAAAGGGCATTGAAAAAATATTTGAAGAAATTATGTCTGAAAACTGCAAACCTGAAGGAATCTGACATCAAGATACAGGATGCACAGAGGGCCCCAAACAAGCTGAACCCAAACAGACCCACACCAAGGCATATTATATTAAAAATGGCAAGAATTAAAGAGAGGATCCTAAAGGCAGCAAGAGAAAAAGCAAAGTGTTAATTATAAGGGATCGCCCATAAGGCTGTCAGCTGATTTCTCTACATAAACATTACAGGCTAGAAGGGAATGGCAAGATATATTTAAAGTGCTGAAAGGAAAAGGTCTGCAACCTAGAATACTCTACCCAGAAAGAATATCATTTAAAATAGAAGAGGACATAAAGAATTTCCCCAACAAACAAAAGCTGAAAGAGTACAGCAATACCAAACCCTTTCTAAAAGAAATGCTGAAAAGAAAAAAAGAAAAAGAAAAAAAGAAAGAAAAGTAAAAAGTAAGAATTAGAATGGAGGAAACCACAACTGGAAAGCAATCATTCAAATAAGCCAGCATACACATCTAAACATGAAGATGCTAAAATAAATAAATAAAATTAGTTAAAATAAATTAGTTTACAAAAAAAAGAGACAAGAACCTCATACATTGTGGGGAGGGAAAGTAGGAAAACATAGACTATTTCTATTTTTTTTTACTTAAAAAAACCCCTTTTTTCTTATTCTTTTTTTTATTTTATTTTCTTAATGATGTGTTTTAAGCTTATATGGTTATCAGGCCACAGCAAGCAGATATAAGAAGGTGTTAACATACTTAAAAAACAGGGCAAACATAAACCAAATTGGGACATCTAATCCACAAATACTGAAAAGAAAAGAACTTAACGTATAAAATAATTGGAACCCATCCATCCAAAAAAAAGAAAAGAAGAAACGAGAAACATGGAATCAACTGGAAACAAGATCTAAAATGGCAGTAAGTAATCACCTGGTCTGAATGCTCCAATCAAAAGATAAAGAGTGGCAGAATGGATAAATAAGCAAAAACCTACAATCTGCTGTCTACAAGAGACTCACCGTAGAGCAAAGGACACAGATAGATTGAAAGTGAGGGGATGGGTAAAGACATTTATCTCATGCCAACGGACAAGAAAGGAAAGGAGGAGTGGCAATACTCATATCAGACAAAATAGACTTTAAGGTGAAAGCCATAAAGAAAGACAAAGAAGGACCTTACTTAATGGTTAAAGGATCCATTCAAGAAAAGGATATTACAATTGTCAATATATATGCCCCTCATATAGAAGCACCCAAGTATCTACAACAAGTACTATTAGACATAAAAGGAGAAATAGATGGCAATACAATAATTGTAGGAGACTTTAACACCCCACTCACATCAATGGACAGATCCTCTAGGCAGAAAATCAGTAAGGCAACAGAGATCCTAAATGACACAACAGAAAAGTTAGACCTAACGGACATTTTCAGGACATTACACCCAAAAAAATCAGAATATACATTCTTCTCAAGTGCACATGGAACTTGATCACATACTGGGGCACAGAGCTAACCTCAACAAATTTAAGAGTATAGAAATACAAAAAAACGTGAGAGAATACTATGAACACCTGTATGCCAACAAATTTGATAACCTAGAAGAAATGGACAACTTTTTAGAGACTTACACCCTCCCAAAACTGAATCAAGAAGAAATAAATCAACTGAACAGACCAATCACTAGAAATGAAATTGAGTATGTCATCAAAACACTCCCTACAAACAGAAGTCCAGAACCAGATGGCTTCACAGGTGAATTCTATCAAACATATAAAGAGGAACTCATACCCATCCTCCAAACGGCTGAAGAACACTCCCAAAGACATTCTATGATGCCAACATCACCTTAATTCCAAAACCACACAAAGACACCCCCCAAAAAAAGAGAACTATAGGCCAGTATCTTTGATGAATGTAGATGCAAAAATTCTCAACAAAATTTTAGCCAACCGAATCCAACAGCTTATCAAAAAGATCATACACCATGACCAGGTGGGATTCATCCCAGGTGCACAAGGATGGTTCAGTGTACACAAATCAATCAACGTCATACACCACATTAACAAAAAAAAAGTTAAAAACCACATGACTATCTCAATAGATGCAGAAAAAGCATTTGACAAAGTCCAACATCCATTCAAGATCAAAACTCTTACCAAAGTGGGAATACAGGGAACATTCCTTAACATAATAAAGGCCATATATGGAAAACCCATGGCAAACATAATACTCAACAGAGAAAAGCTGAAAGCATTCCCACTAAAATCTGGAACAAGACAAGGATGCCCACTCTCGCCACTATTATTCAACATAGTATTGGAAGTCCTAGCTACAGCGATCAGACAAACAGAAAAAATAAAAGGCATCCAAATAGGAAGAGACGAGGTAAAACTGTCACTGTATGCAGATGACATGATACTATATATAGAAAACCCCAAAGACTCAACCCCAAAATTACTTGAACTGATCAACAAATTCAGCAAAGTAGCAGGATATAAGGTTAACCTTCACAAATCAATCGCATTTCTATATACTAATGATGAAATATTAGAAAAGGAATACCAAAATATTTTACCTTTTAAAATAGCACCCCAAAAAAATGAAATACCTGGGAATAAACCTGACCAAGGAGGTGAAAGACTTATATGCAGAGAAGTACAAAATATTAATCAAGGAGATCAAAGAAGATACAAAGAAATGGGAAGATATTCCATGCTCATGGGCTGGAAAAATTAATATTGTAAAAATGGCGATACTACCCAAAGCAATTTACAGATTCAATGCAATCCCTATCAAATTACCCATGACATTCTTCACAGAACTAGAACAAACAATCCAAAAATTTATATGGAACTACAAAAGACCCAGAATTGCCAAAGCAATCTTGAGGAACAAAAACCAAGAAGGAGGCATAACCCTTCAGACTTCAGGCAATATTACAGGGCCACAGTAATCAAGACAGTGTGGTACTGGTACCAAAACAGACATACGGACCAATGGAACAGAATAGAGACCCCAGAAATAAACCCAGACACCTACGGCCAATTGATCTTTGACAAAGGAGGCAAGAACTTCAAATGGAAAAAAGAAAGTATTTTCAGTAAGCATTGCTGGGAAACTTGGACAGCTGCATGCAAATCAATGAAACTAGAACACACTCTCACACCATGCACAAAAATAAACTCTAAATGGCTTAAAGACTTAAATATAAGACAAGACACCATTAAACTCCTGGAAGAAAACACTGGCAAGACATTCTCTGACATCAGCCTTACTAATGTTTCCTCAGGTCAGTCTCCCAAAGCAACAGAAATCAGAGCAAAGATCAACCAATGGGACCTAATCAAGCTGACAAGATTTTGTACAGCAAAGGAAACCAAAAAGAAAACTAAAAGACAACTTACAGAATGGGAGAAAATTGTTTCAAATGATGCAACTGACAAGGGCTTAATCTCTAAAATATACAAACAACTAATGCAGCTCAACCACAAAAAAGCCAACAATCCCATTGAGAAATGGGCAATGGACCTGAACAGACATTTCTCCAAAGAAGATATACAGATGGCCAACAAACACATGAAAAAATGCTCAACATCATTGATGATTAGAGAAATGCAAATCAAAACTACCATGAGATACCACCTCACACCAGTCAGAATGGCCATCATTAAGAAGTCCACAAACAACAAACGCTGGAGGGGGTGTGGAGAAAAGGGAACCCTCCTGCACTGCTGGTGGGAATATAAGATGGTACAACCATTGTGGAAAACAGTATGGAAGTACCTCAGAAAACTCTACATAGAATTACCATACGACCCAGCAATCCCACTCTTGGGCATATATCCAGACAAAAATTTCCTTGAAAAAGACACTTGCACACGCATGTTCACTGCAGCACTATTCACAATAACCCAAATGTCCATCAATAGATGATTGGATTAGGAAGATGTGGTAATATATACATGATGGAATACTATTCAGCCATAAAAAAGGATAAAATAATGTCATTTGCAGCAACATGGATGGAATTAGAGACCCTTATACTGAGTGAAGCAAGTCAGAAGGAGAAAGGCAGATGTCATATGAAATCTCTTATAACTGGAGTCTAGTATGCTGCACGGATGAACCTCTCAACAGAAAAGAAAAGCACCAACTTGGGGAACAGACTTGTGGTTGCTGCGGGGGTGGGGGAGGGGGTGGGAGAGAATGGGGTTAACTAGTGCTTCGGTGATGGAAAAGCAAGGAGATCCAGCTGTATAGTAGAGGGAACTATGTCTAATCACATGTGACAAATCCATATATGTACATGTAACCGGGCCACCACGCGGTGCAGCTGGAAAATTTGACAGAAATCTGTAAACCAGCTATAATGCAAAAACAAAAAAATAAAAAAAAGAAATATATAGAAAAGCCACAGACCGAGAAAAAACAATCACAAAATATAGATCTGTAAAAGGACTTACATCAAGAACTCAATAATAAGCCCTTTACTACAAAAACTTTTCATTCATATCATTCACCCATTTTACTTTTTGCATTGGTGAGGTCCTTTTCTTATTGATTTGTTGAAATATTTTTAACAAGTTCTGATGAGTTTCCATTGTGGCTCAGCAGAAATGAATCTGACTAGCATCCATGAGGATGCAGATTCCATCCCTGGCCTTGCTCAAGGGGTTAAGGATTCAGTGTTGCTGTGAGCTTTAGTGTAGGTCAAAGGCGTGGCTTGAATCTGGCATTGCTGTTGCTAACAGTTAAGCCAGTGGCTACAGCTCCAATTTCACCCCTAGCCTGGGAACTTCCATATGCTGCACGTGCAGCCCTAAAAATGCAAAGAAAAAAAAAAGTTCTGTGACACAAATTGAACACATTTTCCCCAGTTTACTACTTGTCTTATGTAATTAATTTCTTTTTCTTTTATATCATCTGAGTTTTAAATTGTACACAGAATGGACTTTGCTACTCGAAGATTACTTTTTAAAAGTTCTGTTCTAGATTTTCTTAGTACTTTCAAACTGTTTCCCTGTTTCGTTGCATTCAAATCCTTGGTCACTCAGTAATTTATCTTTATATAATCTAATTTAGTGAGTAGTTAATTCTTCTATTTTTCATTTTTTTTTTAATAATGATGGCATTTATGACCATTATTTTTTCCTGAAAACAGCTTGCCTCATGTTCCACAGTGTTTGGTAAATGTGTTCCCCTCTCCATCCTTTTCTAGACAGTTTGTATATAATTTCCTTTTGACCCAAGGCTTATATCAAGTAACATGCATATGTGTGAAATTTTTAATTAAGATTTTTTAATGTCACCTTATATTTTTATTAAAGCATAGTTGATTTATAATTCTGCACCTATTTTTAATTTGGCTGAACTGTGTCAAGAATAGTGCAATAATTTTCTTTATGGCCAAATACATGATCAATTTTTACAGATATTCCTTAGATACAGTAATAAATGTCTATTTTCTTTTGGAGGGTAAAAAGTTCTAATATGTATCTATTAAACCAAATGTACTGGTTGTGCTATTTAATTTTTATTTATGATGTTATTTGTCCACTAGATTTGTCCAAATATGAGAGATTTCTCCCACTATCACTAGTTATCAAGGTTTCCTTGCTTTTCGTAATCATTATTACATCTCCTATGTACTGAAATTTTATCACAATGTACTTTTCACCTTAAACTCTACCATATCTGCTATTAATACTGCTATTCTTCCTTTTTGCTTGCCACTCTTTTCTTTTGGTTTGCATTTGCCTAGTACATCTTTACCCATCCTATCTTCTTTTTTTTGTATTATTTTATGTTTATTTCTTATATACAGCATACAGCTGGATTTTGTGATTTAACCCAATCTGAGAGGGTCCAGAGGATGGAACAATTTATTGTTATTAAATGACTCACATATTTAAACATGGCTTTAATTCCTTCATTCTCAGGCTGTTGTTTTTTTCTTTATTGGCCATCCAGTGGCATATGGAGTTCCTGGCCAGGGATCAGATCTGAGCCATAGTCGCTACCTAAGTCACAGCTGTGGCAACATCGGATTCATAAATCCACCGTGCCTGGCCAGGGATCGAACCTGCATCCCAGCACTCCCAAGACACTGCTGATCCCATAGCGCCACAGCATAAACTCCTCTAATGTTTTTTATTACTCAAATTTTTTTCCATGAGTGTATATTTTCCCATGCTATTAACAAGGCATGCTTTGTCTTACTACACTTGGCAGATAATGCATTTTTTTTTTATAAATTGAAGGGTTGTAGCAATCCTGCCTAGAAGCAAATCTATTTGCACCATTTTTCCAACATTTGTTTACTACATGTCTCTGTGTCACATGGGTAATTCTCACAATATATCAAAATTTTTCATTATTATTATATTTGTTACAGTTATCTGTGTCAGTGAACTTTGATATTACTACTACAACTCACTAAAGGCTCAGAAGATGGTCAGCACTTTTCTAGCAAGACAGTATTTTTTAATTAAGGCATGTACATTATTTTTTTTAGACACAGTGTCATTGCAAACTGAACAAACTACAATGTAAACACAACTTTTATATTCACTGGGAAACCAAAAAATTTGGTCACTTGCTTTATTGCAATATTTGCTTTATTGTGGTGTTCTGGAACCAAACCTACGATATCACTGAGGCACGTCTGTCTGACCTTTCTCTATTCTATACTATATATGATCATCTTTCCTTAGCTCCTGGTTAAACAGCAGCATCCCATTATATGGATGTATATTTATAATTTGCCCAATCCCCTAATAAGCTATCCTCAATTCTTCTAATATAAAAACTACCAAAGCCCATCCAGTGGCACAAGCCACATATTTGGAAGTTATTTTTCATACTTCCTTTGTCGCCTTCATTCCTATAACCAACTCATCCAGGACTCTTATGAGTCCTGGATCACACTCATACTTGTGTGCATCTCCCATCTCCCCTACCCTTCTAATCTAAAGTACCATCAATCTGCAATGGCCTCCTGTTCCGCTCACATCAACTTAGCTCCCATACTCATCCATCTTCTTTGGTGCCTCTAGAACAGACTACAAACTGGATATCGTCAGCTAAAACCCTTCAATAGAGATCAAGATGGCAAGCGAGTAAGACGTGGCATTCACCTTCTCCCACAAACGCACACACAAAAACCATCTAGGTGTAGAACAATTTGCAAAGAACATCTACTGAACGTTGGCAGAAGACCTTAAACCTTCAAAAAGGGCAAGAAACCTGCCACATAACTGGGTAGAATAAAAGGAAAAAGAGAGAGAGTAAGAAATCAGTATGAGACTAACACTCCTGAGAGTTGTGAAAGAGGAAAGGAACCCACACCCTGGGAGGCCACCTAACTGACGGGGAGCTCAGCCAAGATGGAGGGATCTCAAAGCCTCAGAGAAAAGCACAGAGCTAGAGTCAGGAGGGCAAAGAAGAGAGACAGCCGCACAGACCATTGGTACCATGGCTGCCAGACACCACAGCTTGAGAACTTCGGGTGGGGGCTGGGCACTGAGACTCAAGCTCCAGAGGTCAGTTCCAGGGAAAGGACTAGGACTGACTGCAGAGACAGCCTGAGGGGCCAGGGAGCAGAACACCACAGCCAAGGGAACCCAGGAAGAGGACTGGGCCCACAAGAGAAGCAAGGCACCACTGCTGGGGTGGGCAAGAAGAGGGGCAGATCACCAAAGGAATATATTTCTCAGCTCAAGCGCAGACTCTTGGGAGTGGAGGGGCTGCTACAGGAGATGAGGCACCTGTTGCAAGGGCTATGGGTGGCTGTGCAGGCTAAGCAAAATGGGGCACCTCTTGTGTGGTCTACAGGTGGCAGGGGCAAACTCTGTCATCTCAGACTCCAGAGGTAGGCGTGGTCTGCCATGACTAGGGGTCCATGGACAGGCACCATTTATAGCCCCAGTCACCTCAGAGGTCAGCATATAGGAGAGCACTGCAACCAAGCACCACCTGTAGTTATTCTCACTCCCCTGGGAACCCGCATGCCCTGCCACTGCCACGTGCTCTGGGCACCACCTACACCTGCCTGAGGGTCATTGTCACTACTCAGGGTCCTGCAACCAGGAGCAGCCTGCACCACCTTCCCACAGCTCCTTGCCACTGCCAATAGCCCAGCAACCAGGCACTGGCTACTAGTCCTGCCCACTGCATCCATCTCCCTGGAAGCATGCAGAGCATCCTATCAAAGGGATAACAGCATGCACATACTGAGGAAAAAGACAGCAGGCATTCAAAAAAGTAGCCCTCATGTCAAAAATAATTAGTAAGCCTGCACAAAATACAAAGGGGTGTTCTTGCATAGATGTAGCCCTCCAAGATGACAGTAGTTTTCCCTAAACTCACAGAATGAGAAAAATGTAAGCAAAATGAAGAAGCTCAGGCAACATTCCCAGTTAAAAGAACAGGATAATTCACCTGAAGGAGCAAACAATGAAACAGACCTCTGCAGTCTAACAGACACCAAGTTCAAAAAAGGAGATAGTTAAAATACTGAAGGAATTAAGAACGGATATGAACAGTAATGCAGACTGCTTAAAAAGGAACTAGAAAATATAAGGAGGAGCCAAGAAAAAGTAGAAAATTCATTTGCAGAGACAGAAGCTGAGTTAAAGGCACTGAAGAGCAGAATGAATAATGCAGAGGGACAAATTAGTGACTTGAGAGATAGACATCTATGGGATAATATAGAGCAGGTCAATCTGTGCATAACAGGGATTCCAGAAGGAGAAGAAAAAGAAAAAGGCATTGAAAATACATTTGAAGAAACTGGCTGAAAACGTTTCAAATCTAAAGGAAACAGGTACCAAGATATAGGAAGCATAAGAAGCCCCAAACAAGCTGAACCCAAACAGCCCACATCAAGATACATTATAATAAAATTGGCCAAAGGTAAAGAGAGGATTCTAAATGCAGCAAAAGAAAAAAAAATTAATTACAAGGGAACCACCATAAAGCAATCAGCTGATTTCTCTATAGAAACACTACAGGCCAAAAGAGAGTGGCAAGACATATTCAAAGTTCTAAAAGGGAAAAATTTGCAGCCTAGTATACTCTACCCAGCAAGAATATCATTTAAAATAGAAGAAGCGGAGTTCCTGTTGTGGCTCAGTGGTAATAAACCCAACTAGTAACCATGAGGCTGCAGGTTCCATCCCTGGCCTCCCTTAGTGGGTTAAGGATCCAGCATTGCCATGAGCTGTGGTGTAGGTCACAGATGCAGCTTGGATCCAGTGTTACTCTGGCTGTGCTGTAGGCTGGAGCTCCAATTTTATCCCTAGCCTGAAACTTCCATATGCCACAGGTGTGGACCTAAAAAATAAAAATGAAATAAAATAAAATAGGAGAAATAAAGAATTTCTCTAACAAACAAAAAGTAAAAGAGTACAGCAATACTAAATCCATGCTAAAAGAAATACTGAAAGGGCTCCTCTAAATAAAAGAGAAGTAAGAAGAAATAGGATGGAGTTCCCATTGTGGTGCAGCAGAAACAAGCCTGACTAGTATTCATGAGGATGCTGGTTTGACTCTTGGCCTCGCTCAGTGGGTCAAGGATATGGTGTTTCCATGATCTGTGGTGTAGGTGGCAGATGAAGCTCAGATCCCACATTGTTGTGGCTGTGGTGTAGGCTGGCAGGTGTAGCTCCAATTTGACCCCTAGCCTGGGAAATTCATATGCCGCAGGTGCAGGCCTAAAAAGCAAAAAAGAAAAAAAAAGGGAAGAAATAGGATGGAGGAAATCACACACAACTGAAAAGCAATCGCTTATAAGCCAGTATATTGATCTAAAAGACAAAAAACAACAACAACATAAGGAACAGCAAAAGGATAAACATGAAGATGTCAAAAAAAGGATATCAAAATCATAAAATGCAGGGAAGGAAAGTAAGAAAATCTAGACTATTTTCTTAGAATATGTTTGAGCCTCTATGACTATCAGGCTAAAGGACGCATATATAGGAAGAGGTTAATATACTTGAAAACAGAGCAACCACAAATCAAAACCAAACAATACATTCACAAAAACTAAGAAGAGGCTAGAAGCATAAAATAAAAGGAAATAATCCAACCAGAAAAAGAATGCAACAAAGGAGAGACATAGAATCAACTGGAAAACAAGATTTAAAAATAGCAGTAAATACATATTTATCAATAACTACCTTAAATGTCAATGGTCCCATCAAAAGATATAAGAGTGACAGACTGGATAAAAAAACAGGAGCCTACAATATGCTGCCTACAAGAAACTCACTTTAGGTCAAAGGACACATACATTGAAAGTGAGGGGATGGAAAAAGATATTTCACGCAAATGAACAAGACAGGAATGCAGGAGTTGTTGCAATACTCATATCTGAAAGATAGACTTTAAAACAAAGACCATAAGAAAGACAAAGAAGGACACAATTTAATGATAAAAGGATCCATTCAAGAAGACAATATTACACTTATCAATATATATGCCCCTAATATAGGAGCACCTAAAATACACAGAACAAATACTAACAGACATAAAAGAAGAAACTGTATTGGACTACAATAACAGTAGGAGACTTTAACACCCCACTTACATCAATGGACAGATCCTCTAGACAGAAAATCAATAACACAACAGAGACCTTAAATGACACAATAGAAAAGTTATTTAGACTTAATTGATATTTTCAGGACATTACATCCAAAAAAAATCAGAACATACATTCTTTTCAAGTGCACATGGAACATTCTCAAGTATTGATCACATCCTGGGCACAAAACTAACCTCAACAAATTTAAGGGTACAGAAATTATTTCAAGTATCTTCTTTGAACACAGTAGCATGAAAGTAGAAATCAACCACAGGAGAAGAAATGAGAAAAAACTGACTACATGGAGACTAAACAACATGCTACTAAAAAATCAATAGGTCAACAGGAAATCAAAAGGGAAATTTAAAAAAATACCTTGGGAGTTCCCGTTGTGGCTCAGTGGTTAATGAACCCAGCTAATATCCATGAGGACGTGGGTTTGATCCCTGGCCTCATTCAGTGGGTTAGATCCAGCGATGCCGTGAGTTGTCACGTAGGTCACAGACATGGCTCAGATCCCATATTGCTGTGGCTGTGGCACAGGCTGGCAGCTACAGCTCCAGTTCAACCCCTAACCTGGGAACTTCTATAATCCATATGTGTGGCTCTAAAAAGACAAAAAAAAGAAGAAGAAGAACCTTGAGACAAATGATAATGAAAACACAACCACTCAAAACCTATGGGATGCCACAAAGGCAGTGCTTAGGAGGGAAGTTCATAGCAATGCAGGCCTTCTTCAAAAAAGAAGAAAAATCTCAAATCAACAACTTAAGCCACTACCTAAAAGAATTAGAAAAAGAACAACAAACAAAACCTAAAGTCAGTAGAGGGAAGGAAATCATAAAGATCAGAGAGGATCAATAAAATAGAGATAAAAAAACATAGAAAAAAGTCTATAAAACCAAGAGCTGGTTTTTTGAAAGAGTAAACAAAATTGACAAACCTCTGGCCAGACTCACCAAGCAGAGGAGAGAAAGAACTCAAAATAAGAAACAAAAAAGGAGAAAGCTCAACAGAAACTGCAGAAATACAAAAAAACGTGAGAATACTATGAACAACTAGATACTAACACATCTGACAACCTAGAAGAAATGGGCAACGTTCTAGAGATATATAAGCCACCAAAACTGAATCAAGAAGAAATAGATCAACTAGAAGAAATAGGATCACCAAAACTGAATCAAGAAGAAATAGATCAACTAGAAGAAATAGAACAGACTGATCACTAGAAATGAAACTGAATATGTAATAAAAGCACTCCCTACAAACAAAAGTCTAGGACCAGATGGCTTCACAGTTGAATTCTACCAAACATATAAAGAAGAATTTATACCCAATTCTTAAAATTTTCCAAAAAGTTGAAGGAATAATCCCAAAGACATTCTATGATACCACCATCACCCTAATACCAAAACCAAAGATACTACCAAAAAAGAAAATTATAGGCCAGTATCTTTGATGAATATACACACAAAAATTCTCAACAAAATTTTAGCCAACCAAATCCAACAACATATAAAAAAGATCATACACCACAGCCAAGTGAGATTCATCCCAAGTTCACAAGGATGGTTCAACATACGCAAATCAATGTCATATACCACATTAACAAAAGAAAAGTCAAAAACCACATGGTCACCTCAACAGATGCAGAAAAAGCATTTGACAAAATCCAACATCCATTCATGATAAAAACTCTTACCAAAGTGCTTATGGAGGGAACATACCTTAACATAATAAAAGCCATTTATGACAAATCCACAGCCAATATAATACTCAATGGAGAAAACCTGAAAGCCTTTCTGCTAAAATCTGGAACGAGACAAGGATGCCCACTCTCACTTTTTATTCAACATAATATTGGAAGTTCTATCCACAACAATCAGACAAACAAAAGAAATAAAAGGTATCCAAACTGTCACTCTATGCAAATGACCTCATACTATATACAGAAACCCCCAAGGACTCCACACAAAAACTACTCCAACTGATCAATGAATTCAGCAAAGTAGCAGGATACAAGATTAACATTCAGAAATTGTTGCATTTCTGTATACTAACAATGAAATATTAGAAAAGGAACATAAAAATATAATACCTTTTAAAATCACACCCCAAATAAATACCTAACAATAAACCTGACCAAAGAGATGATAGACTTATATGCTGAGAACTATAAAACACTAATCAAGGAAACTGAAGATATTCCATGCTCCTGGATTGGAAGAATATCATTTAACTGGCCATACTACCCAAAGCAATCTACGGACTCAAGGAGATCCCTATCAAATTCCCCATAACATTTCTCACAGAACTAGAACCAACAATCCAAAAATTTATATGGAACCAGAAAAGACCCAGAATTGTTAAACCAATCCTGAACAACAAAAACCAAGCAGGAGGCATAACTCTCCCAGATTTCAGATAATATTACAAAGCTACAGTCGTCAAGACAGTGTGATACTGGGTACAGAAACAGACATACGGACAAATGGAACAGAATAGAGAACTCAAAAATAAACCCAGACACCTATGGTCAATCAATCTTCAACAAAGGAGGCAAAAATATAAAATGGGGAAAAGACAGTCTCTTTAGTAAGTGGTGCTGAGAGAACTGGACAGCTGCACGTAAATCAATGATACTAGAACACACCATCACACGATGCACAAAAATAAACTCAAATGATTTAAAGACTTAAACATAAGACAAGACACCATAAAACCCCTGGAAGAGAACATAGGCAAAACATTCTCTGACATCAACCTTACAAATATTTTCTTGGGTCTGTCTCCCAAAGCAATAGAAATAAAAACAAAAATAAACAAATGGGACCTAATCAAACATAAGCTTTTGCATAGCAAAGGAAACCATAAAAACCACTGTCGTGCCTCAGTGGTAAGGAACGTGAGCAGTATCCTTAACTCAGGGTTTGATTCCTGGCCTTGCTCAGCGGGTTAAGGATCCTGCACTGCTGTGAGCTTTAGTGTGGTCCGCAGACGTGGTTCAGATCCCATGTTGCTGTGGCTGTAGCTCCATTTTGACCCCTAGCTTGGGAACTTTCATATGCTGCAGCTGCGGGCCTAAAAATACAAAAAAAAAAAAAAAAAAAAAAGACAATCTATGGAATGGGAGAAAACAGTTTCAAATGATGCAACCAACAAGGGCTTAATCTACAAAATATACAAATAACTCAAACTCATAAGCAAAAAAACCAAAAAACCTAAATGAAAAATGGGCAGAAGACCTAAATAGACATTTCTCCAAAGAAGATATATAGTCAACGAGCACGTGAAAAAATGTTCAACATCACTAATTATTAGAGAAATGCAAATCAAAACAATGAGGTACCACTTCACACCAGTCAGAATGGCCATCATTACTAAATCTACAAATAACAAATACAGGAGAGGGCGTAGAGAAAAGGGAACCCTCCTTCACTGTTCATGGGAATGTAAATTGGTACAACCACTATGGATAACTGTAGGAAGGTACCTCAGGAAACTAAATGTAGAACTACCGTATGATCCAGTAATCCCACTCCTGGGCATATCCAGACAAAACTTTCAATGAAAAAGATACATGCACCCCTATATTCACTGCAGCACTATTCACAATAGTCAAGACATGGAAACAACTTAAATGTCCACTGACAGATGAAGGGATTAAGAAGATGTGGTATATAAACCCAATGGAATTTCTACTCAGCCATAAAAAAGAACAAAGTAATTCCATTTGTAGCAACATGCATAGAACTAGAGACTCTCATATTAAGTGAAGTAAGTCAGAAAGAAGACGACAAATGCCATATGATATCACATATCTGTAATCTAAAATATGGCACAAACAAACCTATCTATAGAAAAGAAACTCATGGACTTGGAGAACAGATTTGTGGTTGCCAAGGGGGAGGGGGTGGGACAGACTTGGAGTTTAGGGTTAGCAGATGCAAACTACTGCATTTGGAGTGAATAAGCAATGAGATCCTGCACAGGGAACTATATCTAATCACTTATGATGGAACATGGTGGAGGATAATGTAAGAAAAAAAATGTATATATATGTATAACTGGGTCACTCTGCTGTACAGCAGAAATTGACAGAACATTGTAAATCAACTATAATGAAAAAAATTTTTAAATAGTCACAATTAAAGGGGGAAAAAAACCTTCAATAGATTTTTACATATTAAGGATAAAATTCAAAACATAAACCTCAAGGCCATATATCTCTGGATCAGATCCACTGCATGCCACTGTTCTTTGCTCTCTCCATTCCAGTTACACTACTGTTCTCCCATGCTTCTACCACCATAGTATAGAAATGATTACAACTTAATGTGTGTTTATCATGTGCCTAATGGTTTTCATGCATTATCTTGCATATTCCTCACAAGATAAATACAAACAATATTCCTATTTCATGGACGATGAAATTGAAGCTTAAAGGAATTAAGTAATTTGCCCAAGATCTTACATGTACTTAAGTGGCTATGCCAGGGTACGAATGCAGATCTGAATCCTGAGTTTATTATACCTATTTCCCCAGATCTGCACTCTTCAACTACATTTCGTTTATCTTGGTACTACTGGTGATTACCTACATAGCAATGTTCAATCAGTTGTTCGTACTTTGTAAAAAATTATTTCTACCCACAACTACATAACAGAAGCCTTACTCCTAATTTCTCTAACCCATCCAGTACAGAAAAATGAACAGTTACAATATCTCTAAACCTATGACTATGGAATTTGAACTTCATGATAACTTTTTCAAAATATCAAAAATAGAATACCAACAGGCTTTTAAAAATAATGTTTCTGATACGGTCAATGAATACAGAGAGAAATTAAGTTTGGAAAGAACCTTAGGGATTACTCTGATTTATCATTGTTTTATAAATAAGCAATCTGAAATGTGAAACCCAAATTAAGTGTCTTGTCCAAGTTGCACAGACAGCTAATAGCAATGTCAGAACTATTAGCTTCCAATCCAGTGCTGTTACAGCATATTCCAATCAATTGGATAGACTTAAGAGTTTTAATAGCTTCTTATGTCAAACAAAAAAGATTTTAAAGAAACAGTAAAAAACATTAGTCTATTTTTAATTAACATCATACTGGCAATAAAGTTATCCTTCTACTGAAAGTAGCTTATCACCTGCATTTCAAATTTAGAATAAAAAAGAGAGAATACCTTTTTAGTCCATCTTTTTACTCCATTATATCCTTTGGTTACCAGCTGTCTATGAAAAAAGCTGTTGAAGAAGTGAACCTAGAAGGATATCAAATACAAGCACTCACATTACATTAGGCTATGCCCAGCCTTCACCTCAAAAGAAAATGAAAGTATAAAAATTCCTGAATAAGACAGACAAAAAAAAATGAGGAAAAATTTCATCTTAAAATTGACAACCAGGGAGTTCCTGTCATGGCTCTGTGATAACGAACCCATGAGGACAGAGGTTCAATCCCTGGCCTTGCTCAGTGGATTAAGGATCCAGCGTTGTCATGAGCTGTGGTGTAGGTCACAGATGCAGCTCAGATCCCATGTTGCTGTGGCTGTGGCTGTAGCTCCAATTCGATCCCTAGCCTAGAAACTTCCATATGCCATGGGTGCGGCCCTAAAAAGCCAAAAAAACAAACAAAAAACAATGGGATTGGTAGCATCTGCAACACCAGGACACAGGTGGGTTATAGGATCGGGCTGTAGGTCACAACTATGGCTTGGATCTAATCCCTGGCCCAGGAACTCCATATGCTGTGGGACAGCACCCTCCCCAAAAAAGACCAAACATACATTATACAATTCACAGAAGAAAGTTTCATTTTTTTCATTAGAGTAACCTAATAGCTGTAGTGTATAGTTAGAACTGGAATGGGGCAGTAAATAGATGGCCTTAATCCAGTCAAGTAAAGAGGAAACAATAGGTGATAAAGGTGAAAGAATGAGGTAACAATTACCTTGAACTCAAGGTATGAGGATTACAAAACTAACCCATCTGAAGGATGATTTGGAGACTCCTCTAGCCATGACAACTATAAAAAAGTCTCAGCATGACCACTTCTAGCACTAAAAAAAGTTACCCTAGTCATATGGAGCGTCATGTCCTACACCCCTGGCTTGTCAAAATTCTGGTTTATAAATTAGCATCAGCTCTACTGAGACAGTAAGCATACCATGGTCTTAGAGTGTTCACTTAGTAACTTTGACTCACTTGAGATGATAAAACTGTTCCCTTAGCTGAGGTTCTCAGGGTGTGGTCATCAGATCAGCAGTATCAGCATCACCTGAGAATTTGCTACAATGTAAATTCTCAGACCTCACTCCAGACCTACTAAAGCAGAAACCATGAGAGTGGGGTCAGTAATCTGGTTTCTAAAGATTCTGATGCACATTTGTTATGAGAACCACGCA
The DNA here is from genome assembly GCA_004024745.2 of Catagonus wagneri. Taxonomy (NCBI): domain Eukaryota; kingdom Metazoa; phylum Chordata; class Mammalia; order Artiodactyla; family Tayassuidae; genus Catagonus; species Catagonus wagneri. The sequence continues at coordinate 51,075,179 of PVHT021183693.1, forward strand.
GCTTAAGATATCAATTACAAAGGGCTTATAGTAGCTATTTCTAGGCAGTGATTCTCAAACTTTGAGAGCCTCAAAATCTGGAGGGCTTGTTAAAACACAAATCATAATTCCCCACCTCCAGTTTCTAATTCAGTAGGTGTGAGCTGTATCCACAAATTTGCATTCCTAGTATATTCCCAGGTGAATACTGATGCTGCAGGTTTGGGGATTACACTGAGAAGCATCACCTTAATATCTCTTTTATCCAATGAAGGTTTAGAATTAAATGTGGTGGTAATGAAGGGAAATTACACTCTTGAAATTAATCCTTTTATGGTAAAAATCACCGGTATGTTTAGATTTAAACTTTCTGATGATTAAGAGAATTTGACAGAACAGAGAATCTGACAGATCAGCTTCATGATTCCAGGTTAAAATGTATTAACAGATTTTTGATTTTAAGTGGAAAGTTATGACATTTTGTCTATATTAATATTGTTGGAGTCTGAGATTCATTTGCTTACCTGTTTAAATTATTAGATTTATAAACATTTATAAATTACTTGGAAAGGTTTTACTTGCTGAAATCAAAGGCTGCCTGTCAGGCAACCTGAGTACTCAGAAAGAAAATTTAATATATTGAAAAAATAGCTTTGATATGTAACTAAGGGAACTGTAGAGTTTAAGGTTAAGTTTGTATTTTAATTCAAGAATAAGTGAAGATGTATACTTCTTTACTACATTTTTAAAGGGAGTAAGACATTAAGTTAAATCTAAAAGCTCAAAGCAAACAGTCCTTTTTGTGAATTTCCCCACTGGAAAAAAATCCTTAAGATATCAAAAAACACACCCACTCTGAAACAAATAAGCAGAAAAACACTGGCATCATGACTTTCTTATGGTGAAATGACTTTATAGAACTTACTTCCAACCCTAGCACATGATCAAGACAAAAAACCTTTTTAAGAATTCCCACTGTGGTTCAGTGGTAGCAAAACTGATTACTATCCATGAGGATGTGGGTTCGATCCTTGGTCTCGCTCTGTGGGTTAGCGATCTAGCATTGCCAAGAGCTGCGGTGTGGGTCATAGATGCAGCTCAGATCCCTCATTACTGTGGCTGTGGCGTGGGCCTGTGGCTACAGTTCTGATTTGACCCCTAGCCTGGGAACCTCCATATGCCGCAGGTATGGCCTAAAAAAGACATTTTAAAAAATCTAAAAAATATCAAATCATTGCATAAAGTTAAACACAAAAATTCTTCCTTTAATACAGAAGGACTCTTTCTCCTGAAGAGAAAGTTTTCACTTACTTTGTCTGGGACTGCATCCATTATCAGCTCACCGTACATATTAATGACCTATAAAAAGTCAACATAAAACCAGCTTACTAATCCTAGAAAATTCAGAACATCCTACTCAGAAATGAATAACATATTGCTACTGTGTTCAGGAATCAAACCTTTCAGATACTGGGTTGCTGAATGAGTCACATGGGTAAGGAATAAAGACTCCTTGATTCCAAAAGATAATTGTGAGGCCAATACAGAGGATATCAATTAATCATATTTTATTATAAGTCCAACATCCTCTGCAACTTTTCTACGCTGAGAATATACAGTATACTAACCTGGTCATTCAGCCAATTCTGACCATCGAGGGTTGCCAGATCATCCATATCCAGCATGTGCTTATTGTAGAAGATGCGGAAGTTGCATTTTTGATGTCTGGCCCGATAGTTTGTTATTTCCCTATTGATAAACGGTTTTCTGAAACAGAAATATTTTGAAAGAAAAGGTAAAGAAAACATAAGCTCAACTTAGTTTATTGCTAAGTATTTGGGTTTTTTTTAATAAAGAGAAAAGTTATAAAAGCCAACAATTTTCTTTTCAAGGGCTGAAGCATCATTGACAAACCTATTAGAAAAGTCTTCATTAAAGACATCTTTTAATCTTCCAAGGACATCTTTTTCACTGAGTGGGACCAAACTGCCATACTTCTTCATAACCTCATCTAGGAATCCTTAAATAAAGGAAGGAGAAAAATTAAGATGGAAAAGGCATTTTCAGCAAAGTTACTGTCCCAATACTTAACCTATACACAACACTTTACATTTAACCCATATTTCTAAGTGTACATACTATAAAAAAAAATCTTTCCAAAATTACGTTTTATAAAAAAATTAAAATCAATCAATCAAGCAGGGCCTCACAATTCCAATCTAGACAGAAATGCTCTAAGGCATCATTTCACATTGGATTTGTAAGCTAAAAATGCACTGTTGGAAAGAGAATGGTGAGCTGAAATTAAAAATTGACATATTTCAGTAGCTTAAACTTGAAGAAGAATCCTGTCCCTGAAAGCTAAAATCTAAAGGGCTTAATCACCTGGTTAAATGTGTCTATTGCATTTGTAACTGAAGAAATTATCTTTTTAAAAATCACAATTAAAGGGAATTGTTGGGAACACTCACTGTATTTATCATTTGATAAAGGTATGAATTTTCACATCTCACAACAAGGGACAAATTCTAAGGCAATTTTTATATCATACAATTTGATAGTTATTCCACTCATGATAGTGCATAAGCCTATTAGGTTAGCTTAATTGGATAAGATCTGGTAAGGCATATTTTACTTTATGTTTTTGGTGAGGCATATTTTAAAAGAGAAAACAGAATTTAAAGGATAACTTCTTGACCAGAATACAGGCTAGTTGTCTGGTCAATTTAAGGAATATGTATATTCATTTTAATGGCTTCCAAGAGGATCCAATGAAGAATTATACCTAAAAATACCCTAGGGAATAAAATCAGGACATTATTTCTAAGTAAATTCACAGAAGCTGAGGAAAGACTTGGAGGGTCACAGATGTGCAGATATGACTCAGACTATTCACTGATGCTGACTGGGGAGAGCAGCAGTCTGGCTAACCAACAGTCTTGACAGTTCACCGAGTTAAGACAGAAGAAACAAAGACTGCTAGTCAATTACTTTATCCAGCCCCTTTCTAACTTTAAGAATGGCCTCTGCTAAACCATTATAAATATAAAATGGACAGGAATGAGTCTAACAGAGTAAAGTAACTATCCTGAGAATGGATTGTTTTGTATGGGAGAGGAGCAAACAAAGGTGTAAAAAATCTACTCCTGTTAGCCTCCCACAAGAGTGGCTCCCAATTTGAAAAGCTTAAGACAAGAATATAGTAAGCAGGAACTGGCTTGCTTATGCCCGCTCCAGATCTAGGCTTTAGGCATACAGAAGACAGAATGGGAGTTCCATTTTCCAGTTTAGTTAGAGCAGGAGATGAAGATTTCGGGTTTCTAAACTAGGAATCCACTTGACCTATGTTTGCCTATAGAACACTAAGCATAACCTGGCATCTGCAAAGAGGAGGCCTTGCTCAATATTCAGTGCAGGCTCTGGTCATAACACCAATCATACCTCCTATCAAGGGGCTAACAGACAGAAAACACTGAGGGAAGAGGTGGTAGGCATCCATACTAAAAACAACACTTGCACCAAAAAACATTAAACCTACACAGGCTACCAAGGAGGGTTTCCCACATAAAAACAGTCCTCAAGGGAGTTCCCTGATGGCTCAGCAGGTTAAGGGTCTGGCATTGTCACTGCTGTGGCTCTGGTTACTGCTATGGCTTGGGTTTGATCCCTGGTCTGATACCTTCTGAAAGCCACAGATACAGCCAAGAATAATTTTTAAAAAATTAGCCCTCCAAGACCACAGTAGGTAACTGTTTCTCCTATACTCATAGAGCAAGAGAAACATAAGTACAATGAAAAAGCAGAGGAACCACTTCCAATTAAAAGATCAAGAGAATTCCCCCCTCAAAGAACAAACAATGAAACAGACCTCTTCAGTCTAACAGACACCAAGTTCAAAAAGGAGATAATGGGGAGTTCCCTTCGTGGCTCAGTGGTTAACGAATTCGACTAGGAACCATGAGGTTGCTGGTTCGATCCCTGGCCTTGCTCAGTGGGTTAAGGATCCGGCGTTAATGTGAGCTGTGGTGTAGGTCGCAGACACGGCTCGTATCCCACGTTGCTGTGGCTGTGGCGAAGGCCGGTAGCTTCTGCTCCTGTTAGACCCCTAGCCTGGGAACCTCCATATGCTGCGGGAGTGGCTCTAGACAAAAGCAAAAAGAAAAAAAAAAAGGAGATAATGAAAATACTGGAGGAATTAAGAAAGGCTATCAAGTGAAATGCAGATTACTGTAAAAAGGAACTAAATACTAAAAGGTGTGGAGGTAAGAAAAATTTAAAAATTCATTTGCAGGAGTTCCTGTCGTGGTGCAGTGGTTAACGAATCCGACTAGGAACCATGAGGTTGCGGGTTTGATCCTGCCCTTGCTCAGTGGGTTAAGGATCTGGTGTTGCCGTGAGCTGTGGTGTAGACTGCAGACACAGCTCAGATCCCACGTTGCTGCGGCTGTGGCGTAGGCCGGCAGCTGTAGCTCCAATTCGACCCCTAGCCTGGGAACCTCCATATGCCGCAGGTGCGGCCCTTAAAAAAAAATCATGGTACTGTCACAAAAACAAGCATACAGATCAAAGGAACAGAACACAGGGCCCGGAAATAAACCCACACACCTACAGACAATTACTCTTTCAACAAAGGAGGCAAGAAAATACAATGTGGAAAAGAGTATCTTCAGCAAGTAGTGTTGGGAAAGTTGGACAACTGCATGTAAACCAATGAAGTTAGAACACATCCTCACATCTACACAAAAACAAACTCAAAATGGCTTAAAGACTTAAATATACAATAAGATACCATAAAACTACTAGACGAGAACATTGGCAAAACATTACCTGACATAAACCATACCAGTGTTTTCTTAGGTCAATCTCCCAAGGCAATAGAAATAACAGCAAAAATAAACAAATGGGACCTAATCAAACTTACAAGCTTTTGCACAGCAATGGAAACCATACCAAAATAAAAAAACAACATACAGACTTGGAGAAAATACTTGCAAATGATGAGACTGACAAGTGCTTAATCTCCAAAATACACAAACAGCTCACATAATTCAGTAATTTTTTAAAAGGCACATAAAAAGATGCTCATCATCACTAATTACTATAGAAATGCAAATCAAAACTACAATGAGCTATCACCTCATACTGGTCAGAATGGTCATCATTAAAGAGTCTAAAAATAGTAAATGCTGGAGAGGGTGTGGAGAAAAGGGAATCACCCTCTTACCCTGTTGGTGGGAATGTAAACTGGTGCAGCCACTATGGAAAACAGCATGAAGGTTCCTCAAAAAACTAAAAATAGAGTTACCATATGATCCAGCAATCCCACTCCTGGGCATATATTAGACAGAGCTATAATTCGAAAAGGTACATGAATCCCTATGTTCATACCAGCACTATTCACAACAGCCAAGACTTGGAAACAATCCAAGTGTCCACTGACAGATAATGAACAAAGAATATGTGGTGGGAATTCCTGTCATGGCACAGGGGAAACGAATCTGACAAGGAACATGAGGTTGCAGGTTTGATCCCTGGCCTCACTCAGTGGATTAAGGATCTGACATTGCGGTGACCTGTGGGGTAGGTTGCAGACGCAGCTCATATCTGATGTTGCTATAGCGTAGGCTGGCAGCTGTGGCTCTGACTGGAACCCTAGCCTAGGAACCTCCACATGCCATGAGTGTGGCCCTAAAAAACAACAACAACAAAAAGAATACACGGTACTGGAATTTCCTGGTGACCTAGCACTTAAGGACTTAGCATTGTCACTGCTGTGGCTAGGCCCAGATCTTCCTCATCCCATGGGCGTGGCCAAAAAAAAAAAAAAAGGGAATATTACTCAGCCATTTAAAAGAAGGAAATAATGCCATTTGCAGCAACATGGATATACCCAGAGATTACCATATTAAGTGAAGTCAGTCAGAAGGAAGAAGACAAATACCATATGATACCACTTATGCAGAATCTAAAATACAACAAAAATCAACATAACTATGAAACAAAAATAGGCTCACAGATATAGTAAACAGACTTGTGGTTGCCAAAGGGGATGTGAGTGACGGAAGGAAGGATTGGGAGTTTGGGATTAACAGAGGCAAACTATTATATATAGGATGGATAAACAACAATGTCCTACTGTATAGCACAGGAAACTATATTCAATATCCTGTGATAAATGATAATGGAAAAGACTACAACAAGAATACATACATATATATATCATATATGTATAACTGAGTCACTTTGCTATACGGCAGAAATTAACACATCATTATTTCACTAAGACCAGAAGTAGACAACTCATAGGAGTTCCTGCCGTGGCAGTGTGTTAAGAATCTGACTGCAGGGGCTCAGGTTGCTGCAGGGGTTAGAGTTCAATCCACGGCCTGGCAGAGTGGGTTAAAGGATCCAGAGTTGTCACAGCTGTAGCTCAGATTCAATCCCTGGCCCGGGAACTTCCATGTTCTACAGGTACAGCCATGGAACAACAACAAAAAAGCACTCATAAGCCATCCACTAGCATATTCATTTCATCCTTATGACTATCTTATGTGTTAGATAGCACCGTTACAAATGGAGGCTTAGGGAGGTTAGGTAACTTTCTGGAGGACACTTAACTAGCATATGGCAGAATTAGGATTCTGATTGTAGGTTATGTGATGACAGAAATGAGTTGTTAATTCCTATGTTGTGCCACCTCCAAAGAAGGAAATACTTTATTATCTTTGCTCTGCGAAAACAATTTAGTCCTTCACTTTATCTTTCCCTTTTAATAGCTGTGGGCCAAGAGAAACCTAGAAAACAGACTTCTTAAAACTCAGTTTATCCACTTGCTTTCACTAAACCATGAACCCAAAAGGAAAATGCATTTGGAACACAGTTTCTTTTACTCCAAAAGTACTAAAATTTTAATATGACCAAGAGACAAAGGATAAAATCTTAGGAAAAAGCAATATAATGAAAAACTAGGAGTTCCCTTCGTGGCTCAATGGTTAACGAATCCAACTAGGAACCATGAGGTTGCGGGTTCAATCCCTGGCCTTGCTCAGTGGGTGAAGGATCCAGCGTTGCCATGAGCTGTGGTGTAGGTTGCAGACGCGGCTCGGATCCCGCGTTGCTGTGGCTGTGGCGAAGGCCGGCAGCTACAGCTCCTGTTAGACCCCTAGCCTGGGAACCTCCATATGCCGCGGGTGCAGCTCCACATAAAAGGCAAAAAGACAATAAATAAATTAAAAAAAAAAAACAAAAAAAACGAGTTCAAATTATAATCCACCCAGCCAATACATAATAAGAAAAACAAAAATTGAGGTGTTTGGGGAGTTCCCGTCATGGTGCAGCAGAAAGGAATCCAACTAGGAACCATGAGGTTGCTGGTTCCATCCCTGGCCTTGCTCAGTGGGCTGCGGATCCAGCATTGCTGTGAGCTATGGTGTAGGCTGCAGATGCAGCTCGGATCTGGCATTGCTGTGGCTGTGGTGTAGGCTGGCAGCTACAGCTCTGATTAGACCCCTAGCCTGGGAACCTGCATATGACGCGGGTGAGGCCCTGAAGGACAAAAACCAAAACAAAACAAACAAAAAAAATTGAGGTGTTTTTTAAGTTAAATTACTCATCATGTTAGACCAACTGTGTTAAAACAGTTTTTACTTGATACAACTGACATGAGTCACATGGATTACATCCCACCCTAAAAGTAGAAAGGGGTTTGTTGCGTTACGCACATAAGAAATGCAACCACTTAGTTCGCCAACAAAATACAATACACATGTCAGAAAGGTCCCACACAAAAAATAAGAAAGGCATGAAACATCCAAGAATAAACTCAAGGAATGTATAAAGTCTAAGTGAAAATCAGTATCAAATCCTAATAAGGGACACGGGTCAATAAATGGAATAATTCCTTGGTTTTTAGACAGGAAAAACTTCAAATTAAAATAAATGCAACTTTCCTTAAACTGGTTTATTAATGTAATGCAATACCAATCAGAAGCCTTAGTTTGTTTAACGGAAAAACAAATCCAAAATTCATCTTGGGACAAAAATGTGAGAAATTCTGGGAGTTCCCGCCGTGGCTCAGCAGTAACAAAGATGAGTAAAATCCATGAGGAAGCAGGTTTGATCCCTGGCCTCACTCAGTAGGTTAAAGTAAGGATCCAGCATTGCTGTGAGCTGTGATGTAGGTCGCAGACTCAGCTCAGATCTTGCACGGCTGTGGTGTAGGCTATGGCTATAGCTCCAATTCAACCCCTAGCCTGGGAACTTCTGTATGCCAAGGGTGCGGCCCTATAAAGCAAAAATGTGAGAAATTCTTAGAAATTTTTTAAAAAGATTAAAGGAGAGATGTGAACAGGGGCAAGAAAGAAGGAGGGCCTAATTCCATCAAACTGTAAAATCAACTACAGTAATTTAAACAGCCTAGTGCTGTCCCAGAAACAGAGAAATCAACCAAAAAGGAACCCAAATGGCAGGTATCATCTCATAATAATACGGAAAAGATGAATTAATCAAGATAGTGTTAGAACTACTGACTAAATTTTTATTTAGAGTTGAAATTCATTTCGGTGTAAAGAATGCAGCAGGGATTCATCTTTACTTTCTTCCAAAGAGTTAAATGAAAAAATAATACATTACTAGTCTAGAAGAAAATAGGGTTGAATATTTTCATAAATTTTGAAACGGGAACAAGCTTTTCTAATACATGACCATAAACATTTCAAAATAAAAGTGGCATCCACCCCATGATTCCTTTAGAATTCTATGTTCTTATGAACATGTCTTAAACATGTAAGCAGCACACTATACTCCCCCTTTTTTTTTTTTGCTTTTAAGGGGTGCACCCTAGGCATATGAGGTTGAATTGGAGCTACAGCTGCCGGCCAACACCACAGCCACAGTAACTCAGGATCCGAGCCACATCTGCAACCTGTACCACAGCTGAGGCAACGCCAGATCCTTACCCACTGAGCAAGTATCGAACCTGCAACCTTACGGACACTAGTCAGATTAGTTTCTACTGTGCCACAAGGGTAACTCCTATACTCACTCTTATTCAAGCTATTTTCCATTCAATACATGAAGTTTTTTTCCCCAAGTCAATTCAAAACAACTCAGTAGTCTATTAAATCGATCTGCCATATTTTAAGCAATTCCCTACTGATGACCATTTGTTAAATTTTAGCTCTCTATATAATGTTTAAACCCTCAACATATCCTTGTTGTTTCCTTAGAACACATTTGCTAAAATTCGGGTTCCTGGGTCAAAGGATACATGCATCTAAAACCAGTTGATGGACATTTGTTTACACTTTTTGGCTATTATGAATAATGATGCTATGAATATTTGTGGACAAGTTTTCTTGTCTATTTGTTTCTAACTCAAATTTCAATCCATGTGGAATATATTGTGATATAGGAATCTATTTCTTTTCCCTCCAAAACAGTCTGAGTACACAATTCTAGATTTTCGTCTCCTCCCTCAAATCTTTTAGTTGTCTTGTACAAACATAACAATACTGTCATTGCAAAACATCCAACTTGGTTTTGAAGGGAGTGACTTTTTGAACTTACGTTTCATCAGTTTACACAGTATTTGATAACAATATGAAACGAAAAAGGAAATTTTAAGTTCAACAGGGTCAATACAAAATGAGCATAATGTACAGTTATATTAGAGTCCAGCATTTAGCACACTAAAGAACTTAATATCGCTAATGCTGTGAAGTAGATTAAGGGAGTATCTATCATACTGATTATCCTATGTTCCTACTCTAATTGCTCTAATAATCCTAATTTCTCAGGTTTAGTTCTCTTATTTGTTCAGTTTGTCTCTTCCATTGTGTTGGCTTTCCCCAAACGTTTACTGATACATTATAGGTTCGTCTCTACTTGAGTGACTTACTGAGTGGAGGAAAGGTTGTGATGGGCAGTAGCTCTGAACTATTTTCAATGCAGGCATGCTAAGAATTTCTAAAACTGTTCTTCCAGAAAGGGTTGTTCTTCATTCTTGCCAGATGTTACAAATAATGGGGGTAGGGGAGCGGGAAATGGCCTGTCGCTCCATACCAACCTCTTGTTCTTACAACATCAGTGCTCTACGTCAATTGTATCTCAATAAAATCAGGGGTGGGGAGAATTTCAGCTCAATAGCAGATATCCTCCTTGTTGATATGTTGCACAGGCAGGGAGAGATGCTTTTGTGGACATTTTCCAAGTCCTCAGTCTTTTCTCATGGGTCTCCCCCTTCCTCTGCACCTCCACCATCTCCAGAAATAGGACACCCTCAGTGTTTCACCATTTTCCTGCACTAAATCTTCCTTCTTCCACTGGGGCTCCCCTTTGAACCCTCTACTTTCTGCCTCATTCAGTTTCTGTTTTTGATCCACCAAAACTGGGTATGAAAATACTATGTTTTTAATAATATCTTTCATAACTTCTATGGATTTGGTAGGAAAAAGAGTCCACGGGCTTACTTCATCTTTTTAAAGTTGGAACCGCTATTGGTTTCTGACAGATATTCTTTACTAAGGTGAAGGAAATCTTTTCTTTTTCTGGCCACACCCACGGCATGTAGAAATTCCTGGGCCAGAGACTGAACCTGAATCGCAGTTGTGACTTGCACCACAGCCACAGCAATACCAGATACCTAACCCGCTGTGCCACAAGGGAACTTCCAGGAAGTTTTCCAAGCCATTTAAACACAAAGGAAGCTGAGCTTTAATAAAAGGCTTTCAGTACTTGCTGAGATGTCATGATTTTTCTCCTTTAGCCTATTAAAATTATATTACAGATCACTAACTGAATTCTGTAAAAATTTCTATGTCTTCAGATCATGCTAGTTTTACTATAGAACATACTCAATTTTATCAACTGTTTTTGGAAATGCTACATCTACATTTATAAGCTAATTGGTATTTGTGGGTAAATGCTAACTTTTTCAGGTTTACAAATCACAGTTCTGCTAAGCTAATAGCAAGAAAATTTGTCCATTCTAGGACAGTATAAACAACAGGAATTATTTTTTTAAGATTTTCTAGGACTCTGTACTTTGTCTTTTTGTGGGGAAAAGCTTTGTATACATACTTAATGGTTGAGGAAACAAAATGTTCAAAATTATTTAAGCCACCAAAAAGTAACGTTCCTAACTACCTAGAAAAAGCCATTTATAACAATTTTATACATCTGCCTAGATATGTACAAAAGCATGTGCATACTTATATACATGTACTCAGGTTACATATGTGCATATATATATTTCAAAAGAATGGAATTTCTGTTTTGCAACTTGTTTTCACTTAGTCAGTATCAAAATACAGGTCAAATTTACTCTTCAAAAGCTTCATGGAGAGTTCATGTTGTGACTCAGCAGATATAATGTTCATAAGGATGCAGGTTTGATTCCTGACCTCGCTCAGTAGGTTAAGGATCTGCATTGTCACAAGCTGTGGCATAGGTCACAGATGTGGCTTGGATCCAGAGTTGCTGTGACTGTGGTGTAGGCATCATATGGAGCTCTAATTCAACCCTTAGCCTGGGAACTTCCATTTGATACAGGTGTGGCCATAAAAAAAAAAAAATAGCTTCATGGTATACTGCCTGGATATGCCGTAATCTATGCATCCATAGAAACACTGTTGTGACTCGGTGGGTTAAGAATCTGACTAGTATCCATGAAGATTCAGGTTCAATCCCTGGCCTCATTCAGGTGAATTAAAGGATCCAGCATTGCCGTGAACTGTGGTGTAGATCACAGACGTGGCTCAGATCTGGCATTGCTGTGGCTCTGTGCAGGCAGCCAGCTGCAGCTCCAATTGGACCCCTAGCCTGGGAACTTCAATATGCCCCAAGTGTGACAGTTAAAAAAAAAAAAATAAAGATAAATTTTACTATGTAATTGAAATTTTCTGTTGAGCAAAAATATCATGCACAAAGTTGGGGTACGGAGATCTTTTACCAAAATTTAAAATTGTAATGATGCGGAGTTCCCACTGTGGTGCAGCGGAAACAAATCCGACTAGGAACCATGAGGTTGTGGGTTTGATCCCTGGCCTCGCTCAGTGGGTTAAGGATCCGGCGTTGCTGTGACCTGTGTTGCTGCAGCTCCAAGTGGACCCCTAGCCTGGGACCTCCACATGCCATAGGTGAAGCCCTAAAAATACAAAAAAAAATTGTAATGATGCTAAAGATCACAAGAGTAGGAATCAGTTTATCCTGTTTTTTGCTGCATTCTTAGAATCAGCCCTGGTACACAGGAGTTTCTCATATATTAATAAAATATAAACGATCCAGTAGAAAATCAGGCAAAGGAAAATTATATACAAAAAAAGGCAAACAAGAATAGAAAATGATGCTCAAACTTTAAACTTAAAAATGTAAATTAAACAACTTTCATGTGGTCTATGAACGTGGCAAAGTTTGACAAATGCTAACTGGTTTAACTTTTTAGAGGGTAATAGAACAATTCTCTTAAAAATTTAAGTGTATTCTTTCACTATCAATTCTACCACTAGGAGTTTAACTTATAAAAATAACCATACGAGTATAAAGAAGTAATTCCACTGCACCACTGTTTATAGAAGGAAACAACTGGAAGCAACACCAGTGTCTTTCAATCAAAAATTAAATTACAGAATGTCCACAGGAGTTCCTGTCGTGGCTCAGTGGTTAATGAATCCGACTAGGAACCATGAGGTTGTGGGTTTGATCCCTGGCCTCGCTCAGTGGGTTAAGGATCCGGCGTTGCTGTGAGCTGCGGTGTAGGTCGCAGACGCGGCTTGGATCCTGTGTTGCTGTGGCTGTGGTGAATGCCGGCAGCTACAGCTCCTGTTAGACCCCTAGCCTGGGAACCTCCACATGGCGCAGGTGCGGTCCTAGCTAAGGCAAAAAAAAAAAAGAATGTCTACATAATATAGCAATAGAAAAGAAAACCTCTAATTGCTTAAAGGGAAATCCATGTGTGGAAGGGAAAAACAGGATTTCCTAGAAAGGATAATGGGCAGCAGGTGTGGACTGGAGATTGGGGAGAATAAAGAATGCATACCAGAAAGGCAGATTGACAGCTGTTCATCGTCCACTGGAGAGGCTTTCTCACTGTTCTTCCCACCTCCCACTTGATTTTCTAGTTTGAGTCCACTGCACATCAGAGGAGCCTCCAGTGGACTTTTACAGTAAGGGTGGTCCAGCAACTTAGAACTAAGAATGTTCTGCTTCAAAGGTCCATCCTCCTCCATCTGGCATGAGCTCTCACTGTGAACAGTCTCTTCTGACACGGGCCCATCTACACCACTCACAGGTTGATCTGCCCCAGACATTGACAGTTTTACTCTGTCATCATTGACAGTACTTGTCTGATTTTCCTGACCCGGAGATTCTCTCTCTGTTTCCGAGATAAACACGTTACTAGAATGATGTTCTGCTAAGGGGATGTCATGAATCAGCTCTGTACACTCCCACTTAGGAGAGGAACAGGGTGACTGGTCCCAGGTGTATGTGGCACTGCCATTCTGTTGGTCAGGGAATGCTTCATCTAAACTAAGCTCCTTGCCCAAGAGAGGGCTTCCCTTAGTGTGGCCATCAGGCACATGAGAGTTCTTTCCCTTCACCACAGCACTGCTGTCCATATCTGGAAGGTATGGTTGACGCCGACAAGAAGGGTCTTTAGGTTCTGAGGAAGGAAATGGGCTGCAATTGCCACTCTCACCGTTCTCCCTAAGGGTCTCTTGATGGTCCCCAGTGCCCTGCACCCAGCTTCGCTGGGCTTTTTTTAGCTTGCAAACTTTGTTTTTTGCTCTGAAGTGCTGGGATCTGAGAATCCTGTACCGAAATCTAATCATGGATAATTTCTCATACATCATATGAGGAGATACTTTTATTCTTCTATGTTGGTTAAGGTGGAACTTTTTTGGAATCAGGCGTCCTCCATTTCTATGGTGCTCCAGCCCCTGACAGCAGCCATAACAAAAGCGCTTTCTCTTATGGTTGCTCAAGGTGACCACAATTGTGCCACTCTCACCTGGACTTTGGGTCTCCCCACTGAACTTCATAGGAAAACCAGAAGCTTGTGGCTCTGCCCTGGATCTGTGACCATTAGCCTGACCTAAAACACCATTCGCTGGTACGTCGGCCACTGTCTTCAAGAAACTTTTTTCTCCACAGTATTCATGGTCAGAGTTCTTTGCTGATGACAGCAACTTCTCTGCCTGGAGTTTCAGGACGGTCCTTGAGGAGGAAATGAAGTGTTTAGTGTCCTTTCTTTTCACTTTAGAGGACAAAGTCCTAAGATTCTGAGCAGCCACGTTGGACTTTGTTCTGGCAAAAGCGGGTTCATGCTGGATCCACGTTTTCTGGATTTGAAGGGCCTTCTTTCTACACTGGAAATGCCTTAAATGCCTGCTCCAAGTAATCGGCCTTCCCAACTTGGCTTTCAGAATGCACAAGTGCTGGTGAAAGCAGAATTTCTTAAAGCTTCCAAACCCAGTATTCCATCTCTCAGAAAAGGCTAAGTGGATTCCTTTCCTCCATAAAATTTTCCTCTGTCTTTTCATTTTTCTGATGCATAATGAGATCTGAATGCAGCTGTAAAGAAGGGAAAGAAAAATTACACTTCTATCCTTAAATTAAGGTCATAAAGATAATTCATAGGAGTTCCCATTGTGGCTCAGTGGGTTAAAAACTTGATATAGTGTCCATGAGGATGCAAGTTCGATCCCGGGCCCCACTCAGTGGGTTAAGGATCCGGCACTGCCACAAGCTGTGGCACAGTTCTCAGATGCAGCTTGGATCTGGTGCGGCCATGGCTATGGCTTAGGGTGGTAGCTGCAGCTCCAATTCTACTCCTAGCCTGGGAACTTCCATATGAAGATGCGGCCTTAAAAGAAAAAAATGAGGAACCATTTCCCAATTTACAGCCAGCTTCTGATGAAGTACAAAGGGCAGGGAGTCAGGAGAGAATTTCTAAGTGTTGGCCTTGCTTCTCATTAGCTAAATGACTTTAAGTAAGTCACTCGAATTCTATATTCTCATCTGTAAAATCAGAGGGGACCAGACAACATTTGAGTCCAGGAGTTCTCAACATGGCACAGTGGAAATGAATCCAACTAGGAACCATGAGGTCGCGGGTTCAATCCCTGGCCTCGCTCAGTGGCTTAAGGATCCAGTGTAGCCATGAGCTGAGGTGCAGATGGCAGACGCGGATTAGATCTGGCATTGCTGTGGCTCTAACGTAGCCTGACAGCTGTAGCTCCGATTAGATCCCTAGCCTGAGAACATTCACATGCTGCAGGTGCAGCCCTAAAAAGCAAAAAAAAAAAAAAAAAAAACTGAGTCCATATCAAAACAATTTGTTCTACAAAACAAATCTTAGAAAGGAAGAGTACTTTTATTCTGTATTGTCGTCCACAGACACTCAATAAATGCATGCAATATCAGTATCTCAAGAGGGAGACCAGCTTCCTTTTTGTCAGTCAAAGACTTTCTGGGAATTCCCGTTGTGGCTCAGCAGGTTAAGAACCCAACTAGTATCCAAGAGGACGCTGCTTCAATCCCTGGCCTTGTTCAGTGGGTTAAGGATCCTGCATTGCTGCAAGCCGTGGTGTAGGTTGCAGATACAACATGGATCCACATTAATGAGGCTGTGGTGAAGCCTGGCAGCTACAGCTCGGATTCAACCCCTAGCTGGAGAAATTTCCATATACCACTGGTGCAGCCCTAAAAAAAAAATTTTCTGGGTGACTATGCAAAAACAGGACTTTATCAGGTGCTCTCATCCAGTTATGATTCTGCTCTCGAGTGAATATAAGAAAAAGAACTAATACGTATATATGAGTGTATGTGTGTATATGAACATAAGGAACATACTTACAGGAAATGGTAGATGAAAATGATAGTCAGAAACAAATAAGATTATTACTGAAGGCTCTTTAGCCTAGAAAGGTACCAGGCACTGTAGATGGAAGAGAAGAAATACCAGACTATGAATCAAAAAGCCAATATCCTATGAATCAAAAAAAAAAAAAAATCCTATCAGCATTGACACTGCTATGACTTATGTTTGATCCCTGGCCTGGGAACTTCCACATGCCACGGAAGCACCAAAAAACAAACAAACAAAAAAAACAATATTCTAATTTTGGCTTACTAGTAACTTACGAGAGAAAGTTGTATTGCCTTTCTGTGCATCAGTTTTCTCTGGAGGAAAGAAAGGACTAAACACACATTTAACTCCATTCCCTATCCAAATCCCATTAAGATGACAGAAATGGAGTTTTTGGGGTCTTTTTTTTTTTTTGTCTTTTTAGGGCCATACCCACAGCATAGGGAAGTTCCCAGGCTAGGGGTCCAATTCAAGCTACAGCTGCTGGCCTGTGCCACAGCCACACACGACCAGATCCAAGCCACATCTGCAACATACAACATGGCTCACGGCAACGCTGGATCCTTAACCCACTGAGAGCCCAGGGATCGAACCCATGTTCTCATGAATCCTAGTAGGATTCACTACCACTTAGCCACAGGCACTCCACAAATGGAGTTTTAAAAAAGGCAAAAAACTCTTAAGAACAAAGACAATGAGGAGTTCCCGTTGTGGTGTAGCGGAAATGAATCAGACTAAGAACCATGAGGTTGCGGGTTCGATCCCTGGCCTCACTCGGTGGGTTAAGGATCTGATGTTGCTGTGAACGGTGGTATAGGTCTCAGACATGGCTCAGGTCCTGTGTTGCTGTGGCTGTAGTATAGGCTGGCAGCTGAGCTCCAATTGGCCCCCTAGCCTGGGAACCTCCACATACCACGGGCAAGGCCCTAAAAAGCTGAAAAAAAAAAAAAAAAAAGAAGGCAATGAAAAGCAGGCAAGAGTAATAAAATTTTTGAAAGAAAGCAGATGAACGGTAACAGACTCAGCAGGCCAAAAGAGCTGAAATCTACGCCAGCAGTAGGGGAAGCCAAGCAGCTAGTACAGGACCTCAGAAAAGCTCAAGAAGTAGAAGCTAATATGTATGAAGACCAGGGTACAGGAGAGCTAAAAAGGTGAAAGTTGGAATAAGAAGCAGTTAAGACTCCAGGATCCCTTCTCCGACCATGGCAGATAATCAAAGTTTCACTTTGGGGTGGGGGGTGTGAACCAGAGCAGTCAGGTACATCATGTACAACTGAGGGCAGAGATACAAATAGGAGGAGAAATTAGTTTACATAGTGAATTCCTTCTTCAAACTCTTTTCCCACTCAGGTCCACAAAAGGTTTGGACCCCCAAAGAGGAGATCAGTTCTGGGGGTGAACAGCAGGGAGGGTAGAGATAGATCATTCAAAGAGAAAAGATCAATAGATACTGATACTAGAGGATGCTTCAGCTACAGAGGGCCAAGCAATTACCCCAAAGTTTAAGAAGCAATGAGAACCCCAAATCCCTCCCCAACTCCACATAGAAGGTAACTGCCCCTCCCCTACCCAATACTGGAAGTTTCTCTTTCAGAAAGGGTAAAGTAGAAATTCTGAAGACAATGGGATCCCAGGCACAGTTTGAAGATAGAATTACATATTGAATATAAGACACCCCACCCACCCCTTCCCACTCATCCTCCCTAAACCTTGGCAGTCTGCTTTATTCATCCAAGTAGGAGATTTTAAGACTCTTCTTTGGAGAATCTGCTTAATCCACAAGAAAACACATAAATACAGATTTACCTCCACAAAAAGGCCCAGTAAGGCCCACAGTGCATGCCATAGCTGCCAAGTCGCACCACAAGCTCAGAATTTCCAAGCAACTTCTTAGTTGTCAAATGACAGGATAACTAAGAATCACCAGACTTCTAGGGATTAAAAAGTAAACCAAGAGTTCCTGTTGTGGCTCAGTGGTAATGAACCAGACTAGTAACCATAAGAACACAGGTTCAACCCCTGGCCTTGCTCAGTGGGTTAAGGATCTGGCGTTCGGGTGAACTGTGGTGTAGGTCACAGACATACTTGGATCTGGCGTGGCTGTGGCTGTGGCTGTGGCAGGCAGCTACAGCTCTGCTTCAACCCCTGGCCTGGGAACTTCCATATGCTGTGGGTACAGCTCTAAAAAGACAAAAAAAAAAAAGAAGAAGACAGACCACAACTGCTAAAAATCTAAAGTTTATTTTGAGAAGTCAACTTTTAAAAACTGAGGATGGGAGAAAATGGAAGTTATTGTTTAATGGGTAGAGTTTCAGTTTAGGATAACAAAAAAGGGCCTAAGGATGGAGGGTTGTATTGGTCGTACAACAATGTGACTGTTTTTAATGCTACTAAACTATACACCTAAAAATGACTGATATGGTAAATTTTATGTTATGTATTATTTTACCACAATTTTTTTTTAAAAAGAGGGAAGAGAAAACCCAACACTATCCTCAAAGAAGAAAATAATATATCCAATGGGGAGAAAAAAGATCAAGGTTTTTTTTTTTTAAAGACCAATGAAAAACAATAAAGGGGCCTAAAAAATTAAAAACAGCAAAAATGAAAAACTCAATAGAAAGTAAAGGGCAGGGAGATTAGATTAAGATGGTGGAACAGAAGGACTAGAGCTCAACTTCTCTTATAAAAACAACAAAATTACAACCAAATGCTGAGCAACCTTCAAGCAAATAGACTGGACTCTTTCAAAAAGATATTCTACTCCAGAAGACAAAGAGGAGACCAAACCAGGAGGTAGGAGCAGTGATTACACGATATAAGCAACCCCATACCTCCTGGGTGGGAAGCCACACAGACTGGAAAGTAACTGCATCACAGAGACTTACCTACAGGACCAAGAGTTCTGAGCGCCACATCAAATTCCCATGTCTAGAGATCTGGCACAGGGAGAAAGAGCCCCCGGAGCATCTGGCATTGAAGGCCAGTGGGGCTTGTGTGCAGGAGCTCCATGGGACTGGGGATAACGGAGACCCCGTTCTTGAAAGGCACACACAGACTTTCACGAGCACTGGGCCCCAGGGCAAAGCAAAATTTCCATAGGAATCCAGGTGGAACATGACTGCAATTCTTGGAGGATCTCCTGGGAAAACAGGGGTGACTATGGCTTGTTGTGGGGGAAGGGCACTGGAGGCAAAGCTCTTGGGAACATTCATCAGTCTGCATTTCTCTGGAGGTAGCCATTTTCGGGAAAATCTGGCCCCAACCATCAGCTCTGAGAAGCCCCAGGCCTAACAATAATCCAGGGGGGATCACAGCCCCACCCATCAGTAAATAGGCTGCCTAAAGACCCCTCAGGCACACAGCCACCTCTAATCTCACCCAAAGACAAAGTCCCATCCACGAGAGGGATAGGAATCAGCCCACCTACCACTGGGCAGGCACCAGTCCCTCCCATCAGGACGCCGACAGTAAGCCCCGCCTCAAACCAACTTCAGCCACAGGGGAGGCAAACACCAGAAGTAAGAGACAACCTTATTGTCTGCAAAAAGGACACCAAACCAAAAACCTATAAAGATGAAAAGACAGAAAACTATAACTCAGATAAGGGAGAAAGAAAAAAAAAAAAAAACCAAAACAGTTCAGTGATGAGGAGATTATCAGCCTCCCAGAAAGAGACTTTAGACTGTTGATGCTGAAGATGATGCAAGGCATTGGAAATAAACTGGAAGCAAAGACTGATAATTTACAGGAAACACTGAGCAAAGAAATACAAGCTGTAAAAATTAAACAAGAAGAGATGCAAAATACAATCACTGAAATAAATTCCTTAGAAGCAGCCAACAGTAGAATACAGGAGGCAGAAGAACGAATCAGTGAGGTGGAGGACAGATTAGTGGAAATCACTAATGCTGAAGAGAAAAGAGAAAAAAGATTGAAGGGAAATGAGGAGAGTCTCAGAGAACTCTGGGATAACGTTAAACACACCAACGTCTGTATTTTAGGGGTGCCAGAGGGAGGAGAGAGAAGGGGATAGAAAAAATATTTGAAGAGCTAATAATCGAAAATTTCCCTAACATGGGAAAGGAACCATTCACTCAAATCCAGGAAGCGCAACGAGTACCATATAAAATAAACCCAAGAAGGAACACCCCAAGACACATGTTAATCAAAATGACCAAACTTACAAAGAGAAAATACTGAAAGTACCTAAGGAAAAGAAACAAACAACATACATGTGAACCCCAATAAGGCTATCAGCAGATTTTTCAGCTGAAACTCTACAGGCCAGAAGGGAGTGGCATGATAGACTTATCGTGATGAAAGGAAAAAACTTTAACCAGAAAGGCTCTCATTCAGATTTGAAGGAGAAATCAAAACCTTTGCAGATAAGCAAAGCTAAGAGATTTCTGCAACACTAAACCAGCTTTACAACAAATACTAAAGGAACTTCTCTAGGCAGAAAAGAAAAGGCCACAACCAGAAATAAAAACACCACAAATGACAAGGCTCACCAGTAAAGGCATGTATACAGTAAAGATAAAAATTATCCATGCACACTTATGCTACCAAAATCAGAAACTGTGAGAAGAGAGCACAAATGCAGGACACTGGAGATGCACTTGCAATTAAGAAACCAACAACTTAAAACAATCTCACTTATATATAGACTCCTATATCAAAACTTCAGGGTAACTGCAAACCAAAAATCTACAATTGATACATAAACAAATAAAAATCAACTCAAATACAACACTAAAGATAGTCATCTTGTGAGAGGAGACAAGAGAATAAGGGAAGAAAAAAGAGCAACAAAAATCCAAAACAGTTAATAAAATGGCAATAAGAACATACTTATCAGTAATTACCGTAAATGTTAATGGACTGAATGCCCCAACCAAAAGTCATGTACTAGCTTAATGGATACAAAAACAAGACCCACATATACACTGTCTTCAAGAGACCCACTTCACTTCTAGAGTCACATACAAATTGAAAGTGAGAGGATGGAAGAAAATATTCCATGGAAACAGGAATCAAAAGAAAGCCGCAGTAGCAATACTCACATCAGACAAAACAGACTTTATTCTTTTTTGTCTTTTTTTGGGGGGGGGCTTATCTAGGGCCACACCTGCGGCATATGGAGGTTCCCAGGCTAGAGGTCTAACAGGAGCTGTAGCTGCTGGCCTTCGCCACAGCCACAGCAATGCAGGATCTGAGCCGTGTCTACAACCTACACCACAACTCATGGCAATGCCAGATCCTTAACCCAATGAGCAAGGCCAGGGATCGAACCCGCAACCTCATGGTTCCTAGTCGGATCATTTACCGAGCAACGAAGGGAACTCCCCAAAATAGACTTTAAAATGAAGAACATTTTAAGAGACAAGGAAGGGTACTACATAATGATCAAAGGATCAATCCAAGAAGAAGATATAACAATTTTAAATATCTATGCACCCAACATAGGATCACCACAATATATAAGCCAACTGCTAACAACCTTAAAAGGAGAAAACAACAATAACACAATCATAGAGGGGGACTTAAACACCCCCACTTACAGCAATGGGTAGATCATCCAGACAGAATATTAATATGGAAACACAGGCCCTGAATGAAGCATTAGATCAGATGGACTTAATAGATATTTATAGGACATTCCATCCAAAAGCAACAGAATACACATTCTTCTCAAGTGTGCACGGAACATTCTCCAAGATTGATCACATCCTGGGCTACAAATCAAGCCTCAGTAACTTTCCGAAAATTGAAATCATATCAAGCATCTTTTCTGACCACAATGCTATACGCCTGGAAATCAACAACAAGAAAACAATAGCAAAAAATACAAACACGTGGAGACTAAACAACATGCTACTCAACAACCAATGGATCACTGAAGAAATCACAGAGAAAATTAAAAAATACCTAGAAGTAAATGACAACAAAGACACGACACTCCAAAACCTCTGGGATGCAGCAAAAGCAGTTCTAAGAGGGAAGTTTATAGCAATACAAGACTACCTCAAGAAACAAGAAAAGGCTCAAATAAACAACCTAACTTTACATCTAAAGCAGCTAGAGAGGGAAGAACTGACAAGACCTAAAGTTAGTAGAAGAAAAGAAATCATAAAGATCAGAGCAAAAATAAATGAAACAGAAACAAAGAAAACCATAGAAAAGATCAATGAAACTAAAAGCTGGTTCTTTGAAAAGATCAACAAAATTGATAAACCCCTAGCCAGACTTA
>PVHT021183693.1:51097378-51136693 GCA_004024745.2 Catagonus wagneri
AAAAAAAAAAAAAAAAAAAAAAAAAAAAAAAAAAAAAAGGAAAAGTAACAAGAGACATCACAGAAATACAAAGGATCATAAGAGACTACTACATGCAACTATATGGCAATAAAATGGAAAACCTAGAAGAAATGGACAAATTCTTAGAAAAGTACTATCTTCCAAGACTAAACCAAGATGAAATAGAAAATATGAATAGACCAATCACAAGTTCTGAAATTGAAACTGTGATTAAAAAACTTCCAACAAACAAAAGTCCAGGACCAGATGGCTTCACAGGTGAATTCTATCAAACATTTAGAGAAGAGCTAACGCCTATCCTTCTGAAACTCTTCCAAAAAATTGCAGAGGAAGGGGCCTTCCCAAACTCATTCTATGAGGCAATCATCACCCTGTTACCAAAACATGACAAAGATACCACAAAAAAAGAAAACTACAGGCCCATTTCACTGATGAACAAAGATACAAAAATCCTCAACAAAATACTAGCAAACCGAATCCAACAATACATTAAAAGGACTGTACATCATGATCAAGTAGGATTTGTCCCAGGGATGCAAGGATTCTTCAATATCCACAAATGAATCACTGTGACTGATCAACAAACTGAAGATTAAAAACCATATGATCCTCTCAATAGATGCAGAAAAAGCCTTTGACAAAACCCAACACCAATTTCTGAGAAAAACCCTTAGAAAGTGGGCATAGGGGAACCTACCTCAACATAATTAAAAGCCATCTATGACAAACCCAGAGCTCACATCATTCTCAATGGTGTAAAGTTGAAAGAATTCCCAGTGAGATCAGGAACAAGACAAGGATGTCCATCCACTCTCACCACTACTATTCAACATAGTTTGGGAAGTCCTAGCCACAGCAATCAGAAAAGTAAAAGAAGTAAAAGGAATCCAAATTGGAAAGAAAGAGGTAAAACTATCCCTATTTGCAGATGACATGATACTATACCTAGAGAATCCTAAAGACTCTACCAGGAAACTGCTAGAGCTCATCAGTGAATTTGGTAAAATCACAGGATACAAAATTAATACACAGAAATCAACTGCATTTCTGTATACCAACAACGAAAGATCAGAAAGAGAAATTAGGGAAGCAATCCCATTTACCATTGCATTAAAAAGAATCAAATACTTAGGAATAAACCTACCTACAGAGACAAAAGACCTATACTCTGAAAACTATAAGACACTGATGAAAGAAATGAAGGATGACATGAACAGTTGGAAAGACATACCATGCTCTTGGATTGGAAGAGTCAATATTATCAAAATGACTATACTACACAAGGCAATCTACAGATTCAATGAAATCCTTATCAAATTACCAAGGACCTTTTTCACAGAACTAGAACAAAATATTTTAAAGTTTGTTTGGAAGCACAAAAGACCCAGAATAGCCAAAGACATCCTGAAAAACAAAAATGGAGCTGGAGGAATCAGGCTCCCTGACTTCAGACTCTACTACAAAGCTACAGTCATCAAAACTGTATGGTACTGGCACAAAGACAGAAATATTGATCGGTGGAACAGGATAGAAAGCCCAGAATTAAACCCACGCACCTACAGTCAACTAATCTATGACAAAAGAGGCAAGAATATACATTTCAGAAAAGACAGCCTGTTCAACAAGTGCTGCTGGGAAAACTTGACAGCCACATGTAAAAAATGAAATTAGAACACTTCCTAACACCACACACAAAAATAAACTCAAAATGGATTAAAGACCTATATATAAGACCAGATACTACAAATTTCTTAGAGGAAAACTAGGAAAAACACTCTGACATAAACGACAGCAACATCTTCTCAGATCCACCTGTTAATGACAATAAAAAGAAAAATAAACAAATGGGACTTAACTTTAAAGTTTATGCACAGCAAAGGAAACACTAAACAACATGAAAAGACAGCCCACAGAATGGGAGAAAATATTTGCAAACGAATCGACAAGGGATTAATCTCCAAAATTTACAAACACCTCCTACAGCTTAATACCAAAAAAAAACAAACAACCCCATCAAAAAATGGGCAGACGATCTAAACAGACAATTCTCCAAAGACGACATAACAGATGGCCAAAAAATACATGAAAAGGTGTTCAACATCACTCATTATTAGAGAAATGCAAATCAAAACCACTATGAAGTACCACTTTACACCAGCCAGAATGGCCATCATCAAAAAGTCTACAAACAATAAGCGCTGGAGAGGGTGTGGAGAAAAAGGAACCCTACTATACTGTTAGTGGGAATGTAAATTGGTGCAACCACTGTGGAAAATAGTATAGAGATTCCTTAGAAAACTAAAAATAGAATTACTATTTGATCCAGCAATCTCACTCCTGGGCATCTATCCAGAGAAATCCATGACTTGAAAAGACACATGGGGAGTTTCCATCATGACACAATGGTTAATGAATCCGACTAGGAACCATGAGGTTGTGGGTTCAATCCCCGGTCAATGGTTTAACGATCCAGCATTGCTGTGAGCTGTGGTGTAGGTCACAGACACGGCCTGGATTCTGCATTACTGTGGCTGTGGCGTAGGCTGGCGGCTACAGCTCCGATTAAACCCCTAGCCTGGGAATCTCCACACGTCACAGGTGAGGCCCTAAAATGACAAAAAAGGCAAAAAGAAAAGAAAAGACACATGTACTCACAAATCAGACAATGAGACAGCAACATCAAAGGCTACCATTTACATCTGGAATCTAAAAAAAGGACACAATGAACTTTTTTGCAGAACAGACACTAACTCACAGACTTTGGAAAACTTATGGTTTCCAAATGAGACAAGCTGGGGGGTGGGGGGATGCATTGAGGGTTTGGGATGGAAATGCTATAAAATTTGGTTGTGATGATTTCTGTACACCTATTATTGTAATAAAATTAATTTAAAAAAAAGAAAAAAAGAAAAAAGAAAGTAAAGGGCAGGAGTTCCCATCGTGGTGCAGCAGAAACGAATCCAACTAGGAACCAAGAGGCTGCAGGTTCGATCCCTGGCCTCGCTCAGTGGGTTAAGGATCTGGCGTTGCCATGAGCTGTGGTGTAGATTGCAGACATGGCTCGGATCCTGCATTGCTGTGGCTGTGGTGTAGGCTGGCAGCTGTACCTAGCCTGGGAACCTCCATGTGCTGCGGGTGTGGCCCTAAAACTGACAAAAAAGACAAAAAAAAAAAAAAAAAGAAAGAAAGAATGTAAAGGGCAAATATCACTAATATTTAATCTTAAACTGAAGTATAAAGAAAAGGCTGAAGGAAAACAGGAAAAAAGACATGAGAAAACTCAGATTTTTTTAATGGCCCTTAAACATAAGATATTCGACTTTACTCATTAAAACATTGTTCCTGCTGTGGCACCACGGGATTAGCAGCAACTTGGGAGCGTTGGGACACAGGTTCAATCCCCAGTCCAGCACTGTGGGTTAAGGATCTGGTCTTAGGTCGCAACTGTGGCTCAGATCTGATTCCTGGCCTGGGAACTCCATATGCCACAGGACAGCCAAAAAGGAAAAAAAAAAACAAAAAAATTTAAATGGAGTTACCATTGTAGCCCAGCAGGTTAAGAAACTGACTAGCACCCTGGCCTCACTCAGTGGGTTAAGGACCCAGTGTTGCCACAAGCTGCAGTGTAGGTTGCAGATGCAGATCAGATCTGGCATTTCTGTGCCTGTGGTGTGGGCCAGCAGCTGCACCTACAATTCAACCCCTAGCCTGAGAATTTCCATATGCCAAAGATATGGCCCTTAAAAGAAAAAGAAAAAAAATCCCTCATCACAAGAAAAAAATGGGGGGGGGGACTATGTATGGTGATAAGATTTAACTAGACATATTGTGGCAATCATTTCACAATGTATACAAATATACCATTATGTTGTAAACCTGAAATTAATATAATGTTGCATGTCAATTATACATCAATAAAAATAACCTGGCAAAGTGAGAACAACATATTCTACTGGCAGGAGAAAAAACTTTCATACTTTGCTGGTGGGAATACAAACTGATGAAGATCATTCTAGAGGAGAATTTGGTAACATTTACAAAACCATACAAATATTTATCTTTTAATCTAGCAACTCCACTTTTATGAATTTAACCTAAAGATACACCTCCATTAAAAACAAAAACACATAGGAGTTCCTGTCGTGGCACTGAGGAAATGAATCCAACTGGGATCCCTGGCCTTGCTCAGTGGGTTAATGATCTGGCGTTGTTGTGAGCTGTGGTGTAGGCCAGCAGATGTAGCTCGAATTAGACCCCTAGCCTGGGAACCTCCATATGCCGTGGGTGCGGCCCTAAAAAGGAAAAAAAATTTTGTTTTAATTTTAAAAAAATAATGAAAATACATAGTACAAGGTTATTCACTGTAACCCTGTTTATTTATAAATGCAAAATACTGGAAACAACCTAAATGCCATACATAGGACAGTGGTTACTTAAACTATGGTTCACCCACACAATGAATGAAGCTATAACAGAGTAAGAATAAGGTCTATGAACTAACATGGAGAAATTTCCAGTGTAAATGAAAAAAAGCAAAGTTCAAATGAGTATCAGTGGTATTCCAGTGAAATAGTTTAGCCAAGTGTATAGTTAGAACAGGCTACATAAGACCACCCTCACTTCTGACAACAACTGCCAAGCCTGAGGAGTTTCCAGAACCACCCTCAGGTCTGATCATTTGTCAGGAGGACACATAGAACTCACTGAAAACTATTAAACTAATAGTTATGACTAATTACAGCTGAAGAACACAGATTAAATCATCCAAGTGAAGAATTAAACAGTGCAGAGTCCAGGAGAAGTAACAAATAAGCTTTCAGCTATCCTCTCCCATGGAGCCAAGACAGCATTACTCTCCCAGCACCAATGTGTGAAAATGTGATAAGGACTGCCAGCCAGGGAAGCACACCAGAGCCTGGATGTCCAGAGTTTTTTTTTTTTTTATTGACGTTCGCAGGCATAATTGACTGCCCACATGGTTGAGCTCAGTCTTCAACCTCTCTGGAGATCCACTGATATCAAAGTCATCACCCTAAATCATGTTGTTAGACTATCAGTGACTCAAGGCCACCAGGCAAATAAATACTCTCCAACCAAATATGACATTCCATTTTGATGGTGGCTTAGGTTTATCTAAAAGACAAAGACAAAGGCTTTAGTTTTGTGTAAGGTTAAATTCTTTACTATACTATATATAGCCACCTTTCGTAAAAGAAAAAAATAAGAAAATATACATGTATCTTTTTGTCCCCCATAAAATAAATTAATAATATAAAAAGCAAAACACAGGAAGGATAAACCAGAAACTAATGAGAACAGTTACCTGCAACACGTGGTGGAGGGAATGGAGTAAAAAGAATGAGGAATAGGAAAATGCAAATGGGATGAGAGGGGATAGTTGCTTCTCAGAATATGACTTTCTATAAAGTTCTGACTTTTATAACTATGTTTCATATACTTTAAACATATACAAATAATTAACATTTAATACAAACAATAAAAATGAACCTAACAATATTACAAACAAATAATATAACCACACCAAAAGGAGTAGAGCAGAAAAGAATTAGCCAAAGTAACTTTGGAAAACATTATTTTGGCTGTACATATCTAGAAACAAAATGATTGTATACAAATCTCGTTCTTTAATTACCAAATGTTTTTCACAGAGGAATGAGTTAATTCTGAAACTACTTTCCAAGTATTCAAAAATTAAGCAAATAAGTAAATACATTGTACATGATTAGAACTAGGCTTTACACTATTGGTGAAAAAAGTTACAGATAATAAAAAAGACAAGACTTTTTCATTAAAAGGTTTTAAATCTGTAGTGATAGACTGAAACCGGAGGTATTGTCTGAACTCATGATGTGTTTTATATACAAACACACAGATCTAGTGATGCATATATTCATATATTTATTCCTAGCTCTGTCTGCTTAGAAGCAATTACATCCAGTAGCAATGACCACTGCTATCACCCAAATCTAGATATCATTCTCAGAGTTCTCTGGTAGCCTAGTAGGTTAAGGATCCAGTGTCCTCATTCCTGTGGCTTGGGTGGCTAATGTGGCACGGGTTCAACCCCTGGCCAGGGAACTTCTGCGTGTGTGGCTAAAAAATAAAATAAGTATCATTCTTTACTTTAAAAGAAATGGCTGACTCCAGGGCTAGGGCAGAAGAAATAGAAGATGAGCCTGGAATATCACTGTAGTGCCAGAAAGTAAACAAGCACTTAAAAAAATGATATGTCAGAAGGACACAGAAGCCAACCAAGTTGAAGGTACTCAAAAAGGCCAAAACATCTGTGTAACTGAATATATATTGACAGTCGTGGATTAAAACTCAAGAATAAAACAAGTATCCTGAGTCCAGTGATATAAATAACTGAATAAATAAATCAGTGAGGATAAGGAACAATTCTTTCTTATAGACAATTTCAAATTAATAAATATAGGAAAAGTGATGGAAATACAAAAGTAACAATTTGTAACACCCCTCAGAAATAAATGACTCAGGCAAGAATCATCAATGGATGCTAAAATTAGAGGGTGAAAGTACAATGAGAAACAAGGTATTTAATAGTCTCAAAGTATCTTTTACAAAATACTTCAGATTAAAAAGGGAAAAATTGTGCCTTTCAATACAAAAATCCAGCAAACATCACCTTAATCACTAGTAATGAGATATATGCACCTCTTACGCCTCCTGATATGGAACAATGTCACTTGTGTGGTATTCATGTCAAAAGCATAACCTGAATTTAAATATAAGGAAACAACAGACAAACCCACACTGAGGGACACTCTGTAAAGACTGGCCAACGGTCTTCAAAAGTGTCAACCAAGGTCAGGAAAGACAAAACCAGACTAAGGAACTACCCCAGATTAAAGGATTAAGACTAAAGAGACAAAACAAATAATGTTATAAAGGAGTTGGTCCTAGTCCATAAAAAGGAAACTGGTGGCACAACCAACAAAATCTGAAGAAGGCTTATGGATCACAGTTAACAATATTATCTTAATTTTCTGTTTTTGTTTGTTTCAGGGTCACACCTGTGGCATATAGAGGTTTCCAGGCTACGAGTTGAATCGGAGCTATAGCTGTCGGCCTATGCCATAGCTGATAGCAACAGCAACACCAGATCCAGGCCACGTCTGTGACCTATACCACAGCACACAGCAACATCAGATCCTTAACCCACTGAGCAATGCCAGGGACTGAATCTGTGTCCTCATGGATACTAGTCAGATTCATTTCCGCTGAGCCATGATGGGAACTCTAATATTCTGGTTTTGATAATAAACTATAGTAATATACTACTTTACTGGAAGAAAGATGGGTGAAGTGTATATGAAATTTAAAAATTTAGGGAGGTCGAGAGATGGGATGAAGATGGAAAGTAGAAGGGCTGTAGCTTACCTTCTCTCACGAAAAACAAAATTACAACCAACTGCTGAACGACTGTCAACAAAATAGACTGGAAACTATCAAAAAAGATATCTTACTCCAAAATACAAAGAGGAGGCCACATGGAGATAGCAGGAGGGGTGATTATGCTATATAAGCAACCCCATACTCACCAGGTGGGTGGCCCATAGCCTGTAAAGTAACTATGTTGCAGAGGCTCACCTATGGAGTGAGAGTTCCCACAACTGGGGGATTGGGAGGAGGAGCCCCTGGAACACTTGGCATTGAGGGCCAGGGGGGTTGTGCATAGGAGCTCCATGGGACTGGGAGAAATAGAGTCTCCACTTGAAAAGGCACAAATAGCTTTCATGTGTACTGGGTCTCAGGGCAAAACAGAAACTCTACTTGAATCTAGGTCAAATCTGCCTGAGGTTCTAGGAGGATCTCCTGGGAAAATGGGGTGACTGGCTCGTTCTGGGAGAAGGACATTGGAGGCAAAGGTGTTGGGAATACTCATCAGCATGAACCCTTCTAGATAGAGGTTGCCATTTTGGAAAAATCTGGCCCCACCCATCAGGGCAGAGAAGACCCAGGCCAAACAGACAAGGTGGGAACACAGCCCCACCCATTAGCAAACAGGCTGCCTAAAGAACCACACAGCCCCCAGCCCCTGCCCCCGCCGCCCTGCCCCAGGCACAAAGCCACCTCTAATCCCACCCAAAGACAAAGTCCCACCCACCAGAGGGATAAGAATCAGCTCCATGTACCAGTGGCCAGGCACCAGTCCCTCCCATCAGGAAGCTTGCAGCAAGCCCCCATATGAACTTCAGCCACAAGGGGGTCAGACATCAGAAGCAAGAGAGGCTACCACCCTGTTGTCTGCAAAAAGGAGACCACACTAAAAATCCACACAAAGTGAAAAGGCAAATTATTATGACTCAGATAAAGGAAAAAGAAAAAAATTCAAAAAAACAGCTTAGTGATATAGATAATATCAACCACCATGAAAAAGACTAATGATAGTAAATATGATTCAAGATATTGGAAATAGACTGGAAGCAAAGACTGATAAATTACAAGAAACACTGAAAAATAGAAGACTTAGGAGTTCCCATCGTGGCGTGGTGGAAACAAATCTGACTAGGAACCATGAGGTAGTGGGTCCGAACCTTGGCCTTGTTCAGTAGGTTAAGGATCTGGCATTGCCATGAGCTGTGGTGTAGGACACAGATGTGGCTTGGATCTGGCATTGCTGTGGCTGTGGTGTAGGCCAGCAGCTGCAGCTCAGATTAGACCCCTAGCCTGGGAAACTCCATATGCTATGGGTGTGGCCCTAAAAAGACAAAAAGACAAAGAAAAAAAAAGGCAAAGAAAAATAGAAGCTCTAGGAGTTCCCATCGTGGCGCAGTGGTTAACGAATCCAACTAGGAACCATGAGGTTGCGGGTTCGATCCCTGGCCTTGCTCAGTGGGTTAAGGATCTGGCATTGCCATGAGCTGTGGTGTAGGTCACAGATGCGGCTCGGATCTGGTGTTGCTGTGGCTGCAGCGTAGGCCGGTGGCTGCAGCTCCAATTGGACCCCTAGCCTGGGAACCTCCACATGCTGCGGGTGCGCCCCTAAAATGACAAAAGGCAAAAAAAAAAAAAAAAAAATAGAAGCTCTAAAGATTAGGCAAGCTGAGCTGCAAAATACAATAACTGAAATAAAAAATTCACTAGAAGGAACAGCAGAATACAGGAGGCAGAAGAACAAATAAGCAAGATGGAAGACATACTAGTGGAAATCACTGATGTGTGGGAGTTCCCGTCGTGGTGCAGCAGTAAATGATTCCGACTAGGAACTATGAGGTTGCGGGTTCGATCCCTGGCCTTGCTCAGCAGGTTAATGATCTGGCGTTGCCATGAGCTGTGGTGTAGGTCACAGATGCGGCTCAGATCCTGTGTTGCTGTGGCTCTGGTGTAGGCCGGCAGCTACAGCTCCGATTAGACCCCTAGCCTGGGAACCTTCACATGCTGCTGGTGCAGCCCTAAAACAACAAAAGGAAAAAAATAAAGAAATCACTGATGTGGAACAGAAAAGAGAAAAAAGATGGAAAAGAAATGAAGGCAGTCTCAGAGAACTCTGGGACAACATTAAACTCACCAATATCCATATTATAGGGGTTCCAGAAAGAGAAGAGAGAGAAAGGGCCAGAGAAAATATCTGAAGAGATAAAAGCCAAAAACTTCCCTAACATGCGGAAAGGATCACTCACTCAAATCCAGGAAGCACGAGTACCATATAAAATAAATCAAAGGAGGAACATCCTGAAACACATATGAATCAAAATGATCAAACTTAAAGACAAAGGGAAAATACTGAAAGCAGCTAGGGAAAAGAAACAAGTAACATACAAGGAAGCCCCCGAAAAGGTTATCGGCTGATTTTTTGGTAGAAATGCTGCAGGCCAGAAGGGAGTGGCATGATAAAATGCCAAAAGGAAAAAACCTACAACCAAGATTGCTGTACCCTGCAAGTCTCTCATTCAGATTTGAAGGAGAAATCAAGTTTCACAGACATGCAAAAGCTAAGAGAATTCAGCACCACTAAACCAGCTTTACAACAAATACTAAAGGAACTTCTCTAGGTGGAAAAGAAATGGGCACAACTAGAAACAAAAATATTACAAATGCCAAGGCTCACCAGTAAAGGTATACATACAGAGTAAAGCTAAGAAACCATCCACACACAAATACCCACCCACCAAATCCAGAAATTGTGAGCAGAGTACAAATGCAGGATACCGAACATGCATTTGAAATCAAGAGACCAACAACTTAAAACAATTTTGTATATATATAAACTCCTATATCAAAACCTTATGGTAGCTGCAAACAAAAATCTACAATACAGGGGTTCCCATCATGGCTCAGGGGTAATGAACACAACCAGTATCCAGAAGGACAGAGGTTTGATCACTGGCCTTGCTAGGTGGGTTAAAGACCCAGCATTGCCATGAGCTGTGCTGTAGGTCACACACGTGGCTCAGATCTAGCATGGCTATGGCACAGGCTGCAGCTGCACCTCCAATTCGACACCTAGCCTGGGAACTTCAGTATGCCATGGGTGTGGCCCTACAAAGACCGAAAAAAAAAAATCTACAATAGACATACACACAAATAAGAATAAGCAATCTAAACACAACACTAAAGATACTCATCAAACCACAAAAGAACAAGAAGGGAAGAAAAAAGACCAACAAAAAACAAAATCCAAAACAATTAATAAAATGGCAATAAGAACATACATACCAATCATATCAATAATTACTTTAAATGTGGAGTTCCCATTTTGGTGTAGCGGAAATGAATCTGACTAGGTACCATGAGATTGCAGGTTCGATCCCTGGGCTCTCTCAGTGGGTTAAGGATCAGGCATTGCCGTGAGCTGTGGTGTAGTCTGCAGACGTGGCTTGGACTGTGTTGCTGTGGCTGTGGCATAGGCCGGCAGCTGTAGCTCCGATTTGACCCCTAGCCTGGGAACCTTCATATGCAGCGGGTGTGGCCCTAAAAAAAGAAAAGAAAAAGAAAAAAAGAAAAAAAAGGATACAATGAACTTACTTGCAGAATACAGACTGACAGACTTCGAAAAACTTACGGTTACCAATGAAGACATGGTGGGGAGGGATGGGCTGGGAGTTTGGGATGGAAATGTTGTAAAATTAGGTTGTAATGATGGCTGTACAACTATAAATACAATAAAATTCACTGAATTGAATTTAAGAATAAAAAATTTTTGGTAAATGTGAAGTTACTTCAAAGTGAAAAGTTGGGGAATTCCCTTCGTGGCTCAGAGGTTAATGAATCCGACTAGGAACCATGACGTTGCGGGTTCGATCCCTGGCCTTGCTCAGTGGGTTAAGGAGCCAGCATTGCCGTGAGCTGTGGTGTAGGTTGCAGACGTGGCTTGGATCCCGTGTTGCTGTGGCTGTGGCGTAGGCTGGCGGCTACAGCTCCGATTAGACCCCTAGCCTGGGAACCTCCATATGCCGTGAGTGCAGCCCTAGAAAAGGCAAAAAGACCAAAAAAAAAAAAAAATAGAAAAGAAAAGAAAATTTGGGCATTTGGTGCTAGTAGATGCAAACTATTGCATTTGGGTGGATAAGCAATAAGATCCTGCTGTATAGCACAGGGAATTACATCTTGTCTCTTTTGATAGAACATGATGGAGAATAATGTGAGAAAAAGAATATATATATATACATATATATGTGTGTGTGTGTATATATATGCATCTATATTGTGAGAATATATATAATATGTGTGTATATATATGAATACATATATGTGTGTATATATAGGATATATTACAATATACACATATATACTATATGTATATATATATAGTGAGATGTTGTGTATAATGTGAGAAAAAGAATATATATATACATATATATAAAAAGAATATACACATACATATATATTATTATTATATAATAATGTGAGAAAAAGAATATATATATACATATATATACATATATACATATATATGAGACTGGGTCACTTTGCTGGCAGCAAAAAATTGACAGAACATTATAAATCAACTATAATAAAAAATTTAAAATCTTAAAAAATAAAATTGAAAAGTCAAAAATTTTCCTAAACATTTAAAAATTTGAGGAGTTCCCATCGCGGTGCAGCGGAAACGAATCCAACAAGGAACCATGAGGTTGCAGGTTCGGTCCCTGGCCTCACCCAGTGGGTTAAGAATCCAGCGTTGTTGTGAGTTGTGGGGTAGGTCACAGACGTAGCTCGGATCCCACGTTGCTGTGGCTGTGGCGTAGGCTGACAGCTGTAGCTCCAATTCGACCCCTAAGCCTAAGGAATCTCCATATGCTGTGGGTGTGGCCCTAAAAAGAAAAAAATTAAATTAAAAATTTGAGGACATCTAGAAAACAGTGCAAAACGTCAGAGACTGAAAATAATGGAGAGGAGCTCTTTCCGCCATCTTTCCATGCCACCACAATGGTGCGTGTCAATGTCCTGGCTGATGCCCTCAAGAGCATCAACAATGCTGAAAAGAGAGGCAAACGCCAGGTTCTTATTAGGTCGTGCTCCAAAGTCATCGTCAGGTTTCTAACTGTGATGATGAAGCATGGTTATATTGGTGAATTTGAAATCATCGATGATCACAGAGCTGGGAAAATTGTTGTGAACCTCACAGGCAGGCTAAGTAAGTATGGAGTTATCAGCCTCGGGTTTGATGTGCAACTCAAAGATCTACAAAAATGGCAGAATAACCTGCTCCCGTCCCATCACTTTGGGCTCATTGTACTTACAACCTCAGCTGGCATCATGGACCATGAAGAAGGTAGAGGAAAACACCCGGGAGGGAAAATCCTTGGATTCTTGTTCTAGGGATGTAATACATACAAGCAAATAAAATGGCTCAGTGGAAAAATAATAATGGGGAGGAGTTCCTGCTGTGGCACAACAGCATCAACAATGTCTCTGCAGTGCCAGGACACAGCTTCAATTCCTGCCTGGCAAAGCAAGTTAAAGGACACAGCATTGCCATTGCTGTGGCATAGGTCACAACTGTGGCTCAGATCTGATCCCTGGCCCGGAAACTCCTTTTTGCTGTGGGACGTCCAAAAAAGCAAATAATGGAGAAAGGTAAGAAAATCAAAGCATCAGATCAGAAGATCAAATATCCAAATAAAAGTTTCAGAAAGATAAACTAAGAAAGTAAAGGAAGAAGGAGGTATCAAATATATGATTCGAGAAAGTTCTCAGAATTAAAAGACATGATTTTATACGTGGAAATAGACTCATAGCAACATATATCAATTATGAAATTTCAGAATGCTGGGGGAAAAACTTGTATAAGCTTCAGGGAGGAGGTAGGGATGGGCAGGTAATGACAAAAAAGTATCTATATTATCATATACATATAAAAACAAAAACAAAGTATACAATATATTTATATGTAAAATATATATGTTCATATATTTTAATTATAAATATATTGTATACAATCATCTATATACAATACGGTGTTTTTATATAATAATAATATATATGTATATATATATGTGTATATATATATATATACATACACACACACACACACAAAATCAGAAAACAAAGTTTGCTGCCATTCTTATTAACACCAAGACTGGAAACTAAAAGAAAATATACTAATGCTTTCAAAGTTCTTAAGGAAAATTACTTTCAACATAAAATTTTCTTTCTTTCTTTCCCTTTTTTTTTTTTTTTTAGGGCTACACCTGCGGCATATGGAAGTTCCCAAGCTAGGGGTCATACTGGAGCTATAGCTGCCAGCCTACACCACAGCCACAGCAATGCTCAATCTGATCTGTGTCTGAGACCTACACCACACCTCAAAGGAACACCGGATCCTTAACCCACCAAGCAAGGCCAGGGATCAAACCCACATCTTCATGGATACCAGCTGGGTTCTTAACCTGTTTAGCCACAACAGGAACTCCGACACAGAATTTTAGACCCAAACTATCAATCAAAACTGAGGATAGAAAAAGTTTATTTAAATATATACCTCCATGCACCCTTTTCTCAGGGGGACACACCAGGAGGTACTCTGACAAAATGAAGTAATTTAAGAAAGAATACATGAGATCCAGGAAATGAGATCTAGAACAAGAGACATGTAAGAGGAATACTGAAGAAAATGGTAACAGTTGTAGTGACATCCACCAATGCAGAAAGAAGAGGTCAGAAGGCTCTAAGATGTCTCCATAAATGTGAAAATGATGTAATTTCTTAAGTGTCTAGCAGTTCCTGTCATGGCTCAGTGGTAATGAACCCCTAGTATCCATGAGGACACGGGTTCGATCCCAGGCCTCACTCAGTGTGTTAAGGATTCGGTGTTGCAGTGGGCTGTGGTGCAGGTCACAGATGCGGGGATCAGACTTTGGCTCTGTGGCAGTGCAGATTTGATCCCCAGCCTGACACAGCAAGTTAAGGACCCAGCACTGCCACACATGGTACAGGTTGCAGCTACGGCCTGGATTTAGTACTTGGCCTGGGAAATTCCATGTGCCACAGGAGGAACCAAAAAAAAAAAAAAGGCCCACAAGATCTAAATAGACATTTCTCCAAATTAGACATATAGATGGTCAAAAGGCACATGAAAAGATGCTCAACATCACTCATTATTAGAGAAATGCAAATCGAAACTACAACGAGGTATCACCTCATACCAGTCAGAACGGCCATCATCAAAAAGTCTACAAACAATAAACGCTCAAGAGAGAGTGGAGAAAAGGGAACCCTCCTACACTGTTGGTGGGAATGTAAATCGGTATCACCACAATGGAGAACAGTACAGAGGTTCTTTAAAAAACTTAAAACAGAGTTACCATATAATCCAGTAATTCCATTCCTGGGCAAATACTCAGACAAAACTATAATTTGAAAAGACACATGTCCTCCAGCGCTCACTGCAGCACTATTCACAATAGCCAAGGCTTAGAAGCAACCTAAATGTCCACTGAATGGATAAAGCAGATGTGGAACATATATACAATGGAATATTAGCCACAAAAAATAAAATAATGCCATTTGCCACAATATGGATGGGCCTAAAGATTATCATACTAAGTATGTCAGACAAAGACAAATATCATATATCACTTATATGTGGAATCTTAAAAAAACGGGAGTTCCCACTGTAGCACAACCAGTTAAGGATTCCCACAGGGGATGGCATGGGTTCGATCCCTGACCTGGGAACGTCCATATGTCACAGGTGCAGCCAAAAAAAAAGAAAAAAAAGTGATACAAATGCACTTATTTACAAAACAGAAACAGACTCTCAGGCTTTGTAAACAAACTTTCAGTTACCAAAGGGGAAAGGTCAGTGGGTGAGGGGAGGGATAAATTAGGAGTTTGGGATTAACATATACGCACTATTAAATAAAACAGATAATCAACAAAGATCTACTGCATAGCACAGGGAACTCTACTCAATATTCTGTAATAGCCTACATGGGAAAAGAATCGATATATGTGTAACTGAATCATTTCGCTATACACCCGAAACTAACACATTGTAAGTCAGCTATACTCCAATATAAAATGAAAACTGGCATTCCCATCGTGGCTCAGGGTTAAGGAACCCGACTAGTATCCATGAAGATGCGGGTTCCATCTCTGGCCTTGCTCAGTGGATTAAGGATCCGATGTTGCCGTGAGCTGTGGTGTAGGTCGCAGACTCAGCTCAGATCCTGTGTTGCTGTGGCTGTGGTGAAGGCCGGCAGCTACAGCTCCACTTCGACCCCTAGCCTGGGAACCTCCATATGCCGAGAGTGTGGCCCTAAAAAGACAAAAAAATTAAAAACACTAAAATGAAGGAGTTCCCTTCGTGGCTCAGTGGTTAACGAATCCGACTAAGAACCATGAGGTTGCGGGTTCCATCCCTGGCCTTGCTCAGTGGGTTAAGGATCCGGCGTTGCCGTGAGCTATGGTGTAGATTAGCCTGGGAACCTCCACATGCCGCAGGTGCGGCTCTACATAAAAAGGCAAAAAAAGACAAAAAAAAACCACTAAAATGAAAATAAAATTTTTAAAAATTAGGAAGGCATAGAAGGCAACAACTACTTGGGCATGATGCTTCATTTCTCTAAGCCTGTTAATAAATGAAAATGTGATCTATACCTGCCTTTTCAAACCATGAGTATCACCTGAAATGCTTTTTCAAAACTGCAAACACCTAGGTCCCATTTCAGATCTATTAAGGTAGTGTCTGAGCACCTGAGGTTTTAACGCCCCAACTGATTTTGATTCCCCTCCAGGTTTTAGAACCACTGAATTAGATGACCCTCAAGGTCTCCTCCATATCCATGACTTAAAATTCCAAACTGACAGTTCTGTGTCAAAGGAAGTGAAGACTGCACTTCATCATGCTCCACTGAGCGTCATCATCGTGTTACACTGAGAAAAGGCAAGTATCCTTAATTTATCTGACCAAACAATTTTAAGAACAGGTTCAACTCCCACAAGTCACTGAATGCATCTCCCTCCCCTCCTCCCCAAACACTTCTCTAACTTAAGGTCTATTAAACTTCAGAGAGGGAGTTCCCGTTGTGGCGCAGTGGTTAACGAATCCGACTAGGAACCATGAGGTTGCGGGTTCGGGCCCTGCCCTTGCTCAGTGGGTTAACGATCTGGCGTTGCCGTGAGCTGTGGTGTAGGTTGCAGACACGGCTCGGATCCTGCGTTGCTGTGGCTGCGGCGTAGGCCAGTGGCCACAGCTCCGATTAGACCCCTAGCCTGGGAACCTCCACATGCCGCGGGTGCGACCATAAACCCGCGGCCATAAAATGACAAAAAGGCAAAAAAAAAAAAATAAATAAACTTCAGAGAAACCAGTGTTTTTTTTCTAATTGAGAAAGGTTATCTCCTGAGATTAATTTAGAGTTGTAATGTCCAGTCACTCGTAGGATTCAAGTTTCTATTTACTCTCTGCACATTTTCAATCAACACGAAATGTTTTAGAGGCAAAGGGAGCAGTCCTCAAAAACTGCAAATTCCTTCTAAAGTGGGCCAAGATGTGAATGAAGCTCCTCCCAGCTTTTCTCCTAGAAAAGGCCTACCAGCTATGTTGAGTAAGGAGTAAAACTGACTTAGGTCATCCCTTACATACCAATAATGTGCCATCAAGAAGTATGAGACAGCTGGGTGACCAGGTGACACTGATTTCTTTCTAATGCTGCTCAAACCAAAGTAGAGACTGCAGTTAGGTTTTAACTACACAAGATCCTAGTATCTCCTCTGGCATCCTTCACCATGCCGAGCTTAGTTACTCTGGGTAAAAGACATAATTAAGAACCTACACAAAATGTCCTGGTTATTCTTAAACCGAGTTTAACCTGATTCCCAACACATTTCATGAGTAACCTTCTGCTTTCTTCATTTTCCCAACTAATTTATATAGGTATAAGAAAGTTCCACATTACATGGACTAAAAATGTCCACGCGAGATTAAAACCACTACCAAATGGCAGGCCAGGATTTCAACTCCGCTCTTCTGACTCAAAGTCCAAACCCCTTATCTCCCACATCCTCTCCAGACCCCTGGTCCTCTCAAAGCGTGGTCGTACAGTGGAACGAGGGTAGATACTGCCCAGCATAAACAGAATTGAAAAGCTGGCTTCCCACCACCCAAATATTCATTTTTGCCATGCCGGTTCACTAACAGGGTCCCCAGGAGTAAGAAAGAAGGAACCAAAGGCAGGAAGGAAGCAAAAGTGTCCAAACAAATAAAACCCAGGACGGCAGGAGCTGAAGAGTCTCCGTCAGCAGCTCTTCCTCTCAAAGCTTCCTCCGGCTACAGGAGCGCCCGGGGGCGCTAAGCCCTCTCCGTTCCTGCGTCTTGCAGCTCGGACCGGGGAGGAAGAGGGGAGGGCAGCGGTCCCTCGAGACAAGCTCCTGCCCCACCCCCAGAAAGGCACAGCAGGCCCAGTGAGAAAACCGCTGTCTCTGGTTCGGCACTGGGGGAAGAACAGAGCTCGAGGCCTCCAGGCCGGGATGCTGAGCTGGCGCGCACTGGCGCGGGAATGGCCAGCAAACCTGGTCCGTAAGTCATTCGCCTGACTTGACACCCGCACACCAGCTTACCTGCGTCCCTCGCTGCCGGCACTTGCCCCACCGTTGGTCCGGATACCGCGGCCGCTCGGACTGTGGCCCCGCCTTCGCCGGCTTTAGGGGAAGCCCCGTCAGCTAGAAGGTGTCTGGCCTGCTCACAGCGGCCACAGCGGCCGAGCTTCCTCTGGAGCTGCCGCCGCGACGCCGGCGCTCACTTACATCGTCACCTCCTGCTGTGCCCTTCCGCCTCGGCCCAGTCCGCGCCGCGTGCAGGGGGCGGGGAGCGAGTAGGGGTTTGGCGCTGGGGGCGTGGCTCCGCCTTCCGACCGCTTCCGGCGGCGCACAGCCCTCTCTCGACGCTTTTCGGAAGGGCTTCTCTCCAGATGAACGAGATCTGTACTCGTTCCCCACCGTCGCGCTTCTCTCCCGGCGCGCAAGGGCCGTAGAAACTGCGATCTGGAAATTGTAAACCGGGTTTGAGACTTTTGTTCAGTCTGGTCTCAAGTTTTTAACCTCCAAAGGGCTAAGGCTGACCACAGTCACTGTATGGCGGCTCCCTACGCTAATCCCTTTTCTCTTTTGCCAAAAGCGGGGGACCGCTTTCCTGCTCAAAATGCACTTTGAGGCCTCCCCCAGGCTCTCTCTCGTGTTTTCCCTTAGTGCTCTTTCCCCTTCGCATTGTGATGTGCCTGTTTGTCTCTGCCCCACCTCTCCTCAACTGAGAACAAACACTTCTCCTGGAGGGCAAAGCTCGGTCTTATTCATCATTGTAGCCCTAGCCAGCACCAATACGAGTGGCCTACAAGTGCTTAGTAAATTTGTTCAAAATACTATTCTCTTTCTGAAGAGAGAGGAAAGTGACCTAAGCCTAATATATTGAAGCACTACTCTTGCGACAAGCATTTTTTAAATGTGAACATGAAGGAATCTTTCTTTTGCAAGCCCTTATTCTAATTGTGGGAAGACGTAAATAATTATGATATCCTGACAGGTAGGAAACATAGCAGATTTAGGGTGGAAGATAAGTTCAATTTGAGCCATATTCGATTTGGAATAGAGTGGAGACGGATACTATGGAATAATAAGGATGGGATCCTGGGAGACTTGTGCCTCAGTTACAAGCACTAAGGGTGTGTATTGACTGTAAAGAAGTCATTATTTATTAAAAATAAATAAATAAAATAGACTACAGTGTGGTTTGCTTTTAATTATCCTGTGTCAGCAAATTCTAACCAATGTCAGTGAATACTCCTTTCCAAACAAAAGCTTTTCTTAGTGTTGTTGCAAACAATTGTTGTAGATATTTTTGAGGTTTTCTTTGCTTGTTTGTCTTTGTTCTTTTTCATTTTTGGCCACCCCGAGGCATATGGAGCTCCTGGGCCAGGGATCAGATCTGAGCCACAGTCATGACCTAAGCTGCAGTCATAACCTAAGCTGCAGCTGTGGCAACACTGGATCCTTAACCCACCGTTCCTAGCTGGGGATAGAACCTATGTCCAGTGCTCCCAAGACATCCATCCTGTTGATCTACAGCAGGAGCTCCATTATTGAGTTTTAATAACATGTCTAAGCTCAGATTGGCATATTGCCTGAATTTACAAGTAAGTCTTCTGAGATATCCATTTCCAGCCAGGATGGAATAACAAGAAATCAGATTTACTCTTCCAACTGAAAACTAAGAAACAGACAAAAAGAAGTTCCTGTTATGGCTCAGTGGTTAACGAACCCGACTGGTATCCACGAGGACGTGGGTTTGATCCATGGCCTGGCTCAGTGGGTCAAGGATCCAGCATTGCCATGTGCTATGGTGTAGGTTGCAGCTGTGGCTTGGATCTGGCGTTGCTGTGGCTCTGGCATAGGCCGATTGGACCCCTAGCCTGGGAACCTCCATATGCCATGAGTACAGCCCTAAAAAAAGACAAAAACTATGAAACCATTTAAAAACATTTGACATAAAACAAAGAAAAATGGTGATCCATGAGAAATGGACAATAAATGGGATGAGATCCTCAAATATGTCAGTTTACTACCTGGCCAGAGTCTCCAGGACAGTAACAGGTAAGGACAATCAGGAGGTGCCTGGTAGTCTCCCTGAGTTGAGGGGAAGAAGCAGGGAGCCTGGAAAGGCCAAAGCAGCTCGCTACCTCATGGATACTAGTCGAGATCTTAATTTGCTGAGCCACCACGGGAATTGTTGTTTTTTTAATGACCATACCCATGACGTATGGAAATTCCCAAGCCAGGGATTGAATCCAAGCTGCAGGTTCGATCCTTTAAACCGCTGTGCCAGGGATCAAACCCACACCTCCACGGTGACCCAAGCTGCTGCGTTTTTGTCTTTTTTTGCTTTTTAGGGCCACACCCTCAGCATATGGAGGTTCCCAGGCTAGGGGTCCAGGCAGAGCTATGCCTGCCAGCCTATGCCACAGCCACAGCAACATGGGATCTGAGCCATGTCTACGACCTGCACCACAGCTCATAGCAACACTGGATCCTTAACCCACTGAGTGAGGCCAGGGGTCAAACCCACAACCTTATGATTCCTAGTCGGATTCATTTTTGCTGTGCCACGACGGGAACTCCTGAGGTTTGATTCTTAACCCTGTGCACCACAGCCAGAACACCCATCTTTTTTTTTTTCTTGATGCTTCAGTTTGAATGTTTTCTACTGACCTGTTTTCGAGTTTATTAATTCTATGATCTCCAGTCTGCAGTCGAATGTATGCACAGTGTTCTTAATTTTTAATACGTTTTCAGTTTTTTTTTTTTTGTCTTTTTAGAGCCACACCCCTGGCACATGGAGGTTCCCAGGCTATGGGGTCAAATCGGAGCTGTAGCAGCTGGCCTTCACCAAAGCCACAGAAACTCAGGATCCAAGCTGTGTCTTCGACCTACACCACAGTTCATGACAACACCAGATCCTTAACCCACTGAGCGAGGCCAGGGATCAAACCTGCATCCTCATGGATACTAGCCAGGTTTGTTAACCACTGAACCACGATGGGAACTCCATTCTGTTTCTTTTCTTTCCCAGATGCACCTGCAGCATATGGAAGTTTCCAGGCCAGGGATCAAACCCAAGCCAACACAAAAACAGCACTGGATCTTTAACCTGTGCACCACAGTGGGAACTCCTTTCCTCTACTTCTGATTTATCATAGTTTTCTTTCTTTTTCTTCCCAGTGTTTGTCTGCTAACTTCAACGTTTTAATCATCTGGTTCAATGGTTCATTTTTCTGTTTTGATTCTCAGTCCAATTTCCTTGCCTCTTCACAGGCTTGGTATTTTTTTCCTTCTGTGCCAGTGTGTATAAAAGAATTGTGGACAAGCGTTCCCTTGTGATGCAGTGGGTTAAGGATCCGTCATTTTCACTGCAACAGGTTGGGTCACTGCTACAGCACTGGTTTGATCCCTCGCCCAGGAAACCCCCACATGCCATGGGTGGGGCCAAAAAAAAAAAAAAAAAAAGAGTGAGAGAGAGAATTGTAGAGCCATCGCTTGCTATTTCCCAGGGAGAGGTCCCACTTGCCTCCATTAGGTTGATAGTGAAGGTCAGATCATCACGATCTAATTAGGGACAGAGCTGGGTCTTGGCAAGCTTACCAACTTTCTTAGACTCACTCCACCTCTGGTTCGTTCTTATTTCTCAGGGATAGCCAGGCTTCTGATAGAAAACCCTTTGTCTCCTTAGACCTGAAGACTACAGTACATTTCTTTAGAGACTTTGAGTTTAGCTTTTTCTCCTGCAGCTATTCAACTTCAAAATATGAGAAATGCTTTGAGGGAGAGATATATAGGGCTGCTTTCATATAATGTTTGCAATATAATTTAAGATGTATCATGCTTTTTTTTTCCCCCAGCCAATGTGAGGCAACTTGATGGGGATCTCAGTTCCCTGACGAGGGACTGAACCCAGGCCTCAGCAGTGAAAGCACCGAATCCTAACCACTAAACCACCAGGGAACTCCCTCATGCAAATATATATTTCTGCTGCATCTGGAAGTTCCTGGGCTAGGGACTGAACCCACACGAAAGCAGTGACCCAACCACAGCAGTGACAACTCCAGATCTTTGCTAGGTCACCAGGGAATCCCATGCATATATTTATTAAAAGATGAGGTGGAGGAAAGGACAAAGAGCTCTGAGCAGCATTCTCAGTACATTAGCCCCTTATCTGCTATTGCATGATGTTAAAGGAAGGATTGTCCAATGACAGTTTTAAAAATGTCATAACAGGGGAGTTCGCATTGTGGCTCAGTGAAATAAATCTGACTAGCGTCTATGAGGATGCATATATTTATTAAAAGGCCTCCATGGGTTAAGGATCCGGCGTTACCATGAGCTGTGCTGTAGGTCACAGACGAGGCTCAGATCCCAAGTTGCTGTGGCTCTGGCACAGGCCGGCAGCTTAAGCTGCAACTTGACTCCTAGCCTGGGAACCTACACATGCCACATCTTTGGCCCTAAGTGAGGGAAAAAAAGGTAATGCTAGATCACACTTATCAAATGTTTAACATGTGCTAGGGACCATTTTAAGCATTTTATGTGAAATTAACTCATCTGACCCTAAACAACAACAAAAGAAACAACCCTATGATGTAGGCACTTTTATTATTACCCAAA
The DNA here is from genome assembly GCA_004024745.2 of Catagonus wagneri. Lineage (NCBI taxonomy): Eukaryota > Metazoa > Chordata > Mammalia > Artiodactyla > Tayassuidae > Catagonus > Catagonus wagneri. The sequence continues at coordinate 51,120,041 of PVHT021183693.1, forward strand.
ACAAATAAACAAAAAAATAACCAATTCACAGTAACAATTTTTAGTGCACAGTCTATTAGAATAATATTGTTACTAATTAACAGCATAACTCGTTCTCTCACTGGCAGGAAAATTTAAAATTATACACTCTAATTTTTATTTAGAAGAAACTCCCAAGCTCAAATGACTATATGATGAAATCAAGTTAAAAAAAAAGTTTAAATAAAGTTCTGGTTTTAGAGTGTTTAGTGATGGATGAAGAAATGTGCAGAAAAGTACTCGAATACTGTGTTAATACCATGGTCACCTGTCATTTAAACAAATATTGAAACAGGACACTCAGTGGCACACAGCAGAGAATATCAGTAGTAAAATACGCATAGATGAAAGTAAATGGAAAAGTATTTGCTTGGCCGACAACGCAAGTTATATGAAAGTGACTGATCCATATATCCAAGAGCCCATAGCCTAAACTTATTTTTCAATGATACCTTAGTCTTGGAACATACTCCAAAAGAGAGAGAGATGAAGAAAAGATAAAACATTTAAATACTTCTCACATCACCAAGAAGAATGTGATAACAATAGTGGCAATGTCCATAGTAAAAACTCAAATGGTTTTTTTTTTTTTCTTAAAGAGTTTATTGAAAAACAAAGCTCTTCAACAAAGTTACTAGCAGCAAAACTTAAAGTATCTTAAACTGTAAGGAATACTGAATGTGATTAAGATGTCTTCTAGTTTCAACCACAAAACTCCCTAAAGGTTTTAATGACAATATATTAAAGTAATCAGAATCAGATTGTTCTGTTAGACATTACTTAATCTTATGGCCCAGATCAAAGAGTTTTTGAAAATGGTCCATTTCTGTTTTGAAATATAGAAGTCACGGTGAAGTAATCCATTAAAAATAGAGAAAAATATTTTTGGCAATGCATTCCTGGCAACACTATATATATCTACACCTCTAAGAATAAAAGACAAGAATGTATGTGGCGCTGTTACTCCATTTTGATTGTTTAAATAAAAAAGCACGAGGGTGAGATGTTTTCACCTGCGACAGGACACCATCTTGGATCTGTGGATAAAAGGTGATGTGACAGATAGCTTTTAACAAGTATACCAGAAATCATATATCCACACAGTATTGTTCCTTTCAAAATAATCAACTTTATGCAAAAGTTGTCATTATACATTGAACCTATTTTACTTCTAGAAAGGGCAATATTTTTAGCCTTTTCCCCTAAACCAAAACTAAGATGCATAGGTTAAAAAGTTACCATCAGAACTACAGACACTGTAAAAATCTCTTTATAAAGACACAGGTACTCATCAACTCTGAATTTGTGACCAAGAATCTATGAGTGGTTTTTAAGGCTGGGCTGGCTTTCCTCTACCACTCACATTCCTAGTTAAGCCTTTCTCCTGTGGGTGCCCACATTAATATGCCAAAGAACAAAAACATGCTTTAAGACTAAACAAAATTGTCAGAAAGGCAAATCTCTTATTCAAACAATGTACATTACTAATTAGGTTCTGAAGAAATTTTTAAGGATTTGTTCTTTTTATCCTCACCACTCTTCCCTCCCAATTGGCTCAGTTCACCAAGAGCTGCTTGTATATTTTATATTCAATGGTGAAAACAGAGTCCTAATGATTAAAAGCTTAGCAAATCCATACCTACATCACATTCTGGACCTTAGCTCAAAATAAGTATCTGGTAAAAGAATTTTTTAAAAGCTAGGAATAAAAGTCCTAAATTTTGCATAAAGGAAAACTGATAGCAAGGATCTTAGAAATTCTCAAATACACCAGTGGGCACACTAGTTAACAGTCAAGGGAAGTCATCTTTTTGACATTTTGACAATCTCCTGGAAACTCGGTGCTTGGGAGATGCTGGTAGTTGGTAGGGGTAATTTCAATGACATGTTGAGTGTATAGATGCAATAGGATAATGAAGAGAAAAACAGCAAGTTTGGTCTCTTCGCTCCACAAGTTTACCTGAGAAAAGTCAAAGGAAACTGTTTTAAAAGGAAGAGAGGTGAGCATGCTTATTTTGCTGAGGCTTAGAAAGAGTACAGGGACGGAAAAAAGGTATAGGAGAGTTAGGGTCGAAGAGAGCTGGGAGATGGTGAAATACGGAGAACAGGTGCTTGGTGAGGCTGGCCATCGAGAGGAAGAACATTTTTCACTGAGACCAAAAGGAAGAAGGCAAAGACAAAAGCCCAGAGTTTTTGGCACTAAGGGAGAAGAAAGTGTTGAGATGGTGGGATAAAGGGGTTGCGAGTCATGAATTCTTTTGGAGAAAATGAGAGAGGAAAAAAAAGAGACCTATGCCAGAAATAAATGATTGGTAGGCAGTACCAAGGGTCTCATGGAAAATTGAGAAAAATAAATGTGAAATGAGGGTTTAGCGCAGTTCCAGTGTTACACTGGCATGACAGAAACAGTATTAAGTCTACAGGTATTCACCAGACATCTGTAAAAAGTCTTTATGTGAAGGACAGAGTTAAAATCAAATAAAAGAACCTAGAAAAAAGAAACAATTCCAGAGCTGACTAAAAACTTTTTTTTTTTTTGGCTTTTTTTAAGGCCGCACCTGCAGTATACAGAAGTTCCCAGGGTAAGGGTTGAATCAGGACTGCAGCTGCCAGCCTGCCCCACAGCCACAGTAATGCGGGATCCTCAACCCACTGAGCGAGGCCAGGGATCAAAACCTGTATCCTCATGGATACTAATTGGGTTTGTAACCTGCTGAGCCACATTGGTAACTCCCTAACTAAAAACTCAAGGGGGAAAAAAAAAAGCCCTATTATGGCCTGAAGGTTTTTTGTTGTTGTTGCTGTCTTTTTGCCTTTTCTAGGGCCACACTCACGGCATATGGCGGTTCCCAGGCTAGGGGTCTAACAGGAGCTGTAGCCGCCAGCCAACGCCACAGCCACAGCAGCGCAGGATCCGAGCTGTGTCTGCAACCTACACCACAGCTCATGGCAACGCCGGGTCCTTAACCCACTGAGCAAGGCCAGGGATCGAACCCGCTACCTCATGGTTCCTAGTCAGATTCGTTAACCACTGAGCCACAATGGGAACTCCTGGCTTGAATGTTTATGTCCATCCACAAATTCATATATTGAAGCCCTAAACCCCACTGTATTGGAATATGGAGATGGGGCCTTTGGGAGGTAACTGAAATTAGATGAGGCCACAAGGGTGGGGCTTTATGATGAGGCTAGTGACCTTGTAAGAAAAGACATCAGAAGAAGTTCCCGCCGTGGTGCAGTGGGTTAAGGATCTGCTGTTGTCTCTGCGGTGGCAAGGGTTCAATCCCGGCCCATGGTGCAGTGGGTTAAGGATCCAGCATTGCTGCAGCTGTGGAACAGGTCACAGCTATGGCTCAGATTGGATCCCTGGCTGGGGAACTTCCATACACCCCAGCTGCAGGCAAAAACAAACAAGAAAAAGGAGCTGAGATAAAATCAAGGAAATTCTCTACCAGAAAGTTAAAAAGGCAAAGAGATGAAAAGCAGGTGAGAAAGAAAAACAGATTAATACTGGAATTCCAGAAAGAAATAAAGGGGTGCGGGATGTGTGTGTGAAAATTATTAAAGAAATAATAAGAGGATTTACCAGAATTGAAGGAAATCAGTCTGTCACCAAGAAGCCCTGCCAAATGCCCTGCCAGAAGCTAAGATCCTCTCCAAGGCATTTAATGGCAAATTTTCAGACAAAAGCTCTAGAGAGGCAGAAAACTGGGTTACATGTAAAGATGTTACCAGAAACAGCAGGTTTTAAGATAATGAAGCAGGGACTTCAAATTTCTCAAGGAAGATGAGTTCCAACTTAAAATCTTGCACTATAAATTAAATGTGAGGCATTTTCATATATGTAAGCTCTTAAAAATCTTAACCCTTCCTCAGGACACTAATGAAAGATGTATTTCTCCAAAATGAGGAATAAATCAAGCAGGAAGAAACAAAGGACCTAAACTTAGGAGAAAAGTGAAATTGAGTTTTAGATACAAGAAGGCAGAAGGCTTGGAGAGCAAGAGCCCAAACTGGAGCCCCAAATCAATTTCCAGGAAAGAAAAAGTAACTCATTATCTGAGGCATCTAATTGTATAGAAAATAGTCCTCAGAGGGTTTTGTGGTGAGTTTGGAAAAACTTAGTGATAGGAACACAGAAACTTTGAAAGGAAACAAAAAGACAAAATTTAACAATAGAAATGCAAAGAGTTGCACAAGAAGTAACCTGTGGTGATGATAAAATTCAAGGAAACAACACTCCGACAGTCATAAGGTAAAAACTGACCACTAACGGAATAAAGCACTGCCATCTTTTTAAACTGGGAATTAGAGGGAGTAGAAATGGGAAAATGGGATGGTATAATAGTAACCACATTCTCAACTGTCATAAGAAGAAGTTTCTAGATAAGCAAAATGCAGAAACAGGAAGTTTCTAGATAAAGTAAAATATAGAAATGTCGAGAAATACCTGTATGTAATTTAGAAATCTGAAGATTAATACATGATAAAAACAGCTCAAAGTTAAAAGCAGCCCTCTGTGGAGCAGGACCCCACAGTAAGGAAATTTACGGCTGGGAGCTGGCTCTCTTTATTATGACTCCTTTAATAAGAGTATTTGAAATTTTTTTTTTCTTTTTCTTTTTAGGGTCGCACCTGTGGCATATGGAAGTTCCAAGGCTAGGGGTTGAATTGGAGCTGCAGCTGCCAACCACAGCCACACCAGGTCCAAGCTGCATCTGCGACTTACACCACAGTTCATGGCAACGCCAGATCCCTGACCCACTGATTGAACCCTTATCCTCATGGATACTAGTCGGATTCCTTTCCATTGCGCCACAATGGGAACTCCAAGATGATCTGAATTTTTAATATATGCACATTATTCTGCTAAAAACCTAAAATAACTAGGTTTAAAAAAGACCTTTCCCTTCATTGTTCTATTCCTCTTCCTCTTCAAACGATAAAACCTGTTAAGTAATTTGCATAAAAAATAATTCCCTAATTTAAAAACCACAAATCAAAGTAGTAGTAAAGCATGTATTAAGCTCCTACAAATAGTGCTTTTCAATCAAATCAATCACCCTGGCATTTACAAACTTTTCTCAGGTAAATGTGAGCATCTGCTATAGTTTAAAGAAATACAAATGTTAGAATAGCACTAAACATTTTACAGTGCAATAAATATGTTTTAAGCAGTCATCACCTACCCCCCACCCCAACTCCAGGCTAAAAATGTGTAACTTTTTTCAGAGTGAACTCTACAGTGCAGCTGTTCCCCGTATCAGGATATCCAGGGCTCAAATTAAATGTGTATAATAAAGTGATTCCTTAGAATATTGCACTTTTAAAGATCTCCTGGTGCATTTAACACAAAAATTCTAGTAAGACTCTTATTACTACTTATTAAGCTTTAGAATTTCAGGCGAAGTTATCGAAGGTATTCAGACATATCAGAAGCGCTTCCCTGAGTCTGACAGTCAGAACATTTTGAATAAGTTTATTCTGAACCTGATTTAGAAGAGGGAAGGCTCATGTTTATTACTCATAAATTTCTGAAAACCTTTCTGATTTGAAGCTATGTAATACATTCAGGGTGCATGACATGTTTAAAAAACTTATCCTTAAAAACACTAGAATGCTCTTTGAAAACTTATACTCAATGTTTTAAGCTATTCTGATCTAAATAAAGCATTAAAGTTTAGGAAAAAGGAAAAATGAACATAAAAAAATTTTATTTCTAGCCCTGAAAGAACAAAATTATTGAACAAGGTCATCAAATACAGCAGTTAATGTCAACGTAACAATTAAATAACTGAATGGGATTAAATTAAAAATTAAAGTCAATATAAAATCTGAAGACAAAATAGAAAAGACAGATTACTTAATTCCATTTCTATCTACCAAAAAAAAAAAAAGAAAGAAAAAGCAAGACATTCCTACCAAAGATGCTCAATTCCTAATAACTCTGCTTAATACAGAATGAAAATGTGTTTGACAGAAGTATCACATTTCTTTTTCTTTCATTTGGCAATATTCTAGAATGGTCAAGGAGAAAACCTTTAGCTCTCTCAAGGCCAGGCCAGTGCTTGGTTCTCCTTTGTAACTCTCACAATATCTACCACAGTGTCTTTACCAAAGTGGCAGATAAATGCTATTAGTGAGAAGTAAAACCTGCATGTGTATTTTCCCCCCTTTCTTGCACATACTCATATTCACTGCAGAGAAATGGATTTTAACTCTTTCTCTATTGTGGGAGCAGCTGAGACAAGGAAGATAATCTGCTTTTTACATTACTACGAAATTTCACTATAAAAAAAAACCTAAAAAGAGCATTAATCTGGACTTTAGCTATATCCAGTAACGATTTTTTGACATCTCACTGGATATGGATCTCAGTTTAGTTTTAAACCTTTGGATTAACTGATGCAAAAATTTTAAGCAACCGTTTTTTAAAAAATTATAGCTACTGCCTTACCAGATCCAAAATTATTCTGGCTAGAATATGGTATATATAATCAAATATGTATTTATGTAAGCCCTACAGAGATATACTCATAGGTAATTTAAAACCGCTTATTAAAGGCACAGGGTCATTGAGAACTGGGGGTAACTAGATAATGGTTTAAGCATCTTAATTTTATATGCTGAGGGGGAGATAATTCATACTATGCGCCAGGCACTCAACACCTGAAGACAGAGCTGTGTTAGCCCTGGTTTCTTATGCTAGCACCATCACTCTACTTGTCTACTGTTCTAGGTAGAATATTCAATCTTTTCATGGTTTCCCAGTTTTAACTGTCCCTAGAAGCAGCAAAAGGAACAAGAGGAGAAGGAAACTTTTAGACTGCCAGAGAGTCTCAAATATAATAAATACTATAGTAATATTGTCCTAATAACACAAGAGGACTACTATAAGGTAATTTTTAGATTTAAATGGCAATTTTCATTCTAAAGTTATGACAAAAAGGGTGAATACAAGAGGCAGTTATTTAAAAAAACATGAATTTTGATTCAGATAAATTTTTCTTGCAACAAGATCTAAACATTTTAATTTAAAATGAATAAATCACAATTCTGTATTGCTCTTTAAGATAGAGATTAAAAAATGACATGTTTCAGAATTAACCAAAGTGTATTTCTATTACAAGTTAGTTTGTCTGAGTAGGTAGAGAATACACCACAGTGTAGCTCCCTTAACCTAGGAGGTCAGGTTTTAATGACAAAGTCCGTTGCCAGCAATGGACATGCAGGTAACCATCAAAGAAGTTGTAAATACAAATCCCAAACTGCTTCTACAAAATTTTCAGACCTTTTCCGTGTCACAGGCATAAAAATGGGGCATTGGCACTGCATTCACTGATTATGGTCTTTATGACTGATGTGTATACAAGCGCTTTCTAGAGTGGTCATGAGGATCACAGTCTTACATCATCTAGTTGGGTTTTTCTTTTTCATTGGTAGCATCTTCTTTATCATAATCCATCCAGACAACTATTATAAAGAATGTTCAAATCTGCAACTCAAGAGACTCTATAGCTTTCCACCAGAAATAAACCAGCTAGTTTCTGTACAGTGATTCAGCAACAGCTATAGAATGCCAATATAATTCCGAGAAAAATGAAATCAAAAATCAAGTTGAAAAGAGACCATTAAGTGCTCTAGATACAAGTTTCAGTATTTTACTCATTTTTGTGAAAACCGTCCTGCATTATCAATAATCAAAAAAAAAAAAAACCCCAAACACAGTCATTTCTATCCTTATACCTATATCTTAACACAGATATGATGGGAATGACAGGAAATAAAACTCATTAGTTCTCCTAATGTACTCTAAAAACATCAAATTATTTTATTCATGACTTGTACTATTGCAGGATGGCAAGTAGATGTGAAGTCAATTAGAAGAGAATGGTGGGAACAAAATGCCAGAACCAAAACACAGATTTTTCTTTTATGTGGCACTTGACAGGCCAGAAGGAGCAATACTGCCTGTGAAAGCCAGACAATTAAAAAAAGAGTGAGAGAGAAAGAGGAGGGAAAGAAGAAGGGGGGGGGGGAGGATACTCTAATAATGCTACAGGTCACAGACCTTTTTAAAATCTTTAAAATAAAAAAGTACTGCTATCAACAAGCACATTTTTCTTCCTTTGTCCAGTTTTTTACATGAATATTATTTACTCCTTTGAAAAAAAATCTAAAGTAACTCACCATCTCAAATGACCCATGAATTTATCAAGAAGTCCTCTGTCACTTAAATTCTCACAGAGAGTAAAAGTAATAGGTTGGGAACGATGTTTATAATAAATCTTAATGGTTTACCGATCAGAAGCTATGTCACTATGTAACTGGCATTTCTCTTTAATGAATATAATCTTTTCTAATTATTTAGAGCTCACCAGGGTTCAAGTCTCTCATTTTGTCTCTGCTAGTTCTAAATATTTTTCTCCTTTATATGGGAAAAAAGTTAACTTTTAAATTCTGAAAATTCAATGGTTATTATATTATTTACCATAGGAAAGAGGCGAGGAGTAGGGTGAGAGAGGGTTAATTAAAAAACAAACAAAAAACCTAGCTAAAATTACAACATATACAGAAACTTATTTCCAAAATGAAGGGAGAAAAAGAGGGAAGGGGAAAGGAGCGGCACAAACCAAAGTCCTAAAGCCAAACCTGAAGGGGATACAGTCAGAAACGAAAACAAAACTGTAACAATGTAAAGTCAATAGGATTCTTTTTCTGTTTCAATGATTCAGTTATAAATATAGATTATTAGTCTTCTCTCTATACATGTAACAAATGCCAAACAACTCACTATCATGAAATTTCTAAAACTGATTCTTTCACATTTGTTAAAAAAGGTAAAAATCACATACTTTTCTTCCCTTCTTTCAGTTCAAATTCTGAACTGAAATATTACATGTAACAATAGCTGGTCCTAACTTCTCTACAAAGTTAAACCATACTGAGCTCCTTTGCCAATATAAGAAGCTACAGAATTTGTATCACGCTTGCCTCCAATTTAGGCAAAAGATAAATTTCCCAAAGCAACTCAAAAGGAGCAAGATGAGGAAAAAGAAAGCTACGAAGAGAGAAAAGAAAAGTGGCAGATAAAACAAATACTCTGAAAAACTCAAATTCGCCATTCAAGTATTGAAAATACCCCAAAAGGGACAATGAATGGGATCTACTATAATGAAGTCGGCAAAATAAAACGCAAATCTCAAGCATGATAAATGGCCTTGATGGGCTTTCTGCTGAAAGATGTAAGGCTAGTGATTCAGTCCACAATTCCTTTTGGACCCTAAAGAAGGGATTCAATAGAAAGTTGTCATTCTGTTTTGCAATTTTTTTCTTGGTTGTCTTCAGAAAGTAGTAGTTTGCTTTTTTTCTCCATGTTATGCAGACCATTTCTTTAAACCCCCAAAGAGTAATAATTTTCATATATTAAAAGACTTCTTTTAGAAAAATGGAAAAAAGAATGAGGCCACGGCAATGATGTTAACGGTTACTCTTCATTGCTTCTTTAGCTGCCATGATCAGTGGTGTCAAGCTGGATAACGGTTTGGCCAGTTTCAGAAAGGGATGCTGCCAGAAAGATGGGGGAAAAATAAATGTGTAAATGTTACCAGTTTAGAAGCTAAACAGTTCCTTTCAATCCCAAAGACTACTTCATGGATCATAATTTACTTAACAAACATATTTTAATACCTATATAAAACCAACATAATCAATACATCACTTTTATGATTCAAAGTGTACTTTTTTTTTTTTAAGTTTTCTAATACTATAAAATCTGTTTAATGACCCAGATACCTATGCCTGCAATGAACTGGTCTGAGAATTGATAATATGAAAAACTCATATACTTATTACAATATTATGCGTATTTTATTCCAAGCAGATCTTAAACTATAGCAGCTGCCATGCTGCTGGTCATTAATGAATAGTGAAATGTAATTATGAACCCTATGTAAACTTTCTGCTGGTTACTCAAAAAAGTCAGCTTTCCTACCAGACAGTATTATATGCAAATTCACCTGTAACAATTCTCTGGCTGAACCCCTTTTCTCTACATCCATCTCCAAACATCGATTTAAGAAATCTCGAAATATTGGGGTAAGTTTCTCTGGATTCTGAAGTTCTGGGGTTCCATTAGTTGCTATCAGGTACAAGGCCTAAAAACAGAAAACAACTCTGACATATTTAAGGCAGCTCAACAAAGTGATAAGGTACTATAAAGTTTATGGATCTTTAACTTATTTAAAGACAATTACCATACATACTAAAATGAGGTTATTACTTCTGCCCATTTTGATTGGATATTTTTTACTTTAAATTAACACTTTTCCACCACATCTTTGGCACACGGAAGTTTGGTGGCTAGGGATCGAATCCACGCCACAGCAGCAAGCCAAGCCACAGCAGTGACAATGCTAGATTTTTCATATGCTAAGCCTCCAGGGAACTCCTACATTATTTTTAAATGTTACATTCCCCTGACTTCTTTTTCAAAATCTTTACCTTTTTCCTTTTTGGACTACAAATGCAATACACATTGATAAAAAAATAAAAAAAACTACTATCATACATAATGATATAAAGAAAAATGACCACAATCCCTACCATCAACAAATTGTGTCTCATTTACCTTTAAGATTTTTCTAAAGTCATATCACATTTCAAAACAATGGGATTTGTTGAAACTTTAAAAAAAAAATTAGATTAGCTATATCTATACAGCTATAGATGAACAGGTTAGAACAAACAGGATTTTTAAGGCAGTGAAAATATTCTTTAAGATAATGTAATAGGAGTTCCTGTTTTGGCTCAGCAGTAACAAACCAATTAGTATGCATGAGGATGTGGGTTCAATCCCTGGCCTCGCTCAGTGGGTTAAGGATCTAGCATTGCTGAGAGCTGTAGGGGAGGTCAGTTGGGGCTTGGATCTGGCATGGCTGTGGCTATGGTGGTGGCTGCAGCTCCGATTGTACTCGTAGCCTGGGAACTTTCATATGCCATGGGTGTGGCCTTAAAAAAAAAAGAACACTGCTGTGGCTGTGGTGTAGGCTGGCAGCTGTAGCTCCAACTCGACCCCTACTGTGGGAACCTCCATATGGTGCAGGTGTGGCCCTAAAAAGCACACACACAAAAAAGGAACCCTAAAGTTAACTATGGACTCCGGATGATAATGATGTGTCAGTGTAGGTTCAGTGACTGAAGAAATGTACTATGAGGAATGTTGACGATGAGGGAGGCTGTGCATGTGTGTGGGAAGAGGGCTTATGGGAACTCTCTGTACCTGCCTCTCAGTTTTGCTGTGAACATAAAACTGCTCCAAAAAACCCTTCTGTAGTCTTTCTTTTTTTTTTTTTTTGGTCTTTCTAGGGCTGCATTCGCGGCATATGGAGGTTCCCAGACTAAGGGTGCAATCGGAGCTACAGCTGCCAGCCTACACCACAGCCACAGCAACGCCCGGATCCTTAACCCACTGAGGGAGGCGTGTCCTTACGGATACTAGTACGGCCGGTTCGTTAACCACTAAGCCACAACGGGAACTCCTGTGTGTTTTTTAAAAAGGCAGCAGCTGAAATTCACAACTTGCTGGCAAACACATTTCTGCTGAGGAAAGGGGGAGAGAGGGAGAGTGAATGCTATATTTCTCCATTGGCCCCAAAGTGCTAATTCCACAAAAGGACTTTCCAAACAATAACTTTTTCTCCACTTTGAGATAAATTTTCTCATACTCCTCATCTTTATTTATGTTGGTGATTATAAGCAGCCTACTCCTCCCGGTCATTCTTTTGGCTTCTCCATATCCATGTGGCTCAGCATATTCCCTTTTCTGGTGTGAGTTTTTTCATATCCCACCCCCATTTCTCAAACATTCCTCTTATTGAGGCCTGCCTCACCAGTGTTACCAGTGCTCTGGTGGTAGGTTTCTCTCTCCACATCTTTGTACCACTAAGCATAGAGATGGAGTGTCCTTATGGCCACTCACTGACTCTTTGAGATCTGTATTTCCCTCCTACTCTTTAACTTCTGGCCTTCCAAACTCATGTCTACCTTTTCTCGTTTATCAAACACTGCTACCATCTCTGACATAACTCATAACTCATGGAGATTCCAATGGCTACAAAGATGTTTGCTACAGTTCTTTGGCCTCCTCTGATGTTCTCGTCCTTTGGCTGACCTCAGCCACACACACCCATGGGCGTATCTCACGCCTTTATCAGTACCAATAACTGCACTCTTAAATCTCTGCTGTATTCCACCTCCTATCTCTCACTCCTGGTTTCCAACACCAGCAATCCTGTGACCCCATGGACTTAAATAAATCCCCACTCATCTTCCAGTGTCCATCATTCCTTTCGCATAATCATTTCTTCGATCCTCTCATATTTCACAGCATTTACTTGGCTTATTAACATGGTTAAAAAACTGGGCCTGTTTCTTGTCTGAACCCATGCGGCTAAGTCTGGTGGAAGAAAAAGACACATCCCTGCTGACTGGCATCACTAACCCCATAAGGGCCCTTAGGGCTTCCAGCATTCACACTAGATTTCCCTAGTTCACCCTCTCGCCCACTCTCCTCTTTCTGTTCCAAGACACTAAACATTACATTTAGATGTTATGTCTTTGAAGGCTTCTCTTGGCTCTAACACCTTCACAGGACTTTCCTTTCCTTTTGATGACTTTCACAGTTTTGGTGGAGTACTGGTCAACTATTGTATTGCACAATGCCTCCCTGCTGGAAGTTTTCTGATATTTTCCCCCTCATGATTAGATTGGGATTATGGATTTGGGGGAAGAAGATCAGAGTTAGAGTGCCATTTTCATTACATCACATCAAAGGTACATCCTATCGACATGATTTATGACTGCTGATGCTAACCTTATCACCTGGTAATGTTTGTGAGGTTTCCCCACTGGGAAGTAACTCTTTTCTCCCCCTTTTCATACTCTGCAGCCCACACTTAAGGAGTCCTGAGCCACAGGGGAACTCCCAAACCTCTTTTATTTTTATTAAAAAAAAATGTCTGGGAGTTCCAATCGTGGCGCAGCAGAAACGAATCCAACTAGGAACCATGAGGTTGCGGGTTCACTCCCTGGCCTTGCCCAGCGGCTCAAGGATCCAGTGTTGCCGTGAGCTGTGGTGTAAGTCACAGACGCAGTTCGGATTTGGCCTTGCTGTGGCTGTGGTGTAGGCCGGCGGCTACAGTTCCAACTAGACCCCTAGCCTGGGAACCTTCATATGCTGCGGGTGCAGCCCATAAAAAGACAAAAAGTCAAAAATAAATAAATTTCCGGCACCATCTGTGACATGCAGAAGTTCCTGGGCCAAGGATAGAAACTGCACCACAGCAGTGATCAAGCTGGATCTTTTAACCGCTAGGCCACCAGGGAACTCCTAAAACTTCTTTTTATCTTTTTACTTTTTTGGGCTGCACCCATGGCATATGGAAGTTCCCAGACTAGGGGTCCAACTGGAGCTTTGGCTGCTGGCCACAGCCACAGCCATGGCCAAGCCAGATCTGAGCTGCATCTGCAACCTACACCAGAGCTCACAGCAACGCTGGATCCTTTAACCCACTGAGCGAGGCCAGGAATCGAACCCGCATCCTCATGGATATTAGCTGGGTTCGTAACCTGATGAGTCACAACGGGAACTCCTAAAACCTCTTTTAAATAATTGCTTTATTGAGATATAATCCACATCACTCTTAAAGTGTAAAATTCAATGTTTTAGTATATTTACAAGAGTGTACAACTATGACCACTAAATCCAGAACATTTTTATTTTTTAGGGCTGCACCTGCAGCATATGGAGGTTCCCAGGCTAGGGGCTGAATCGGAGCTGTAGCCACTGGCCTACACCACAGCCACAGCAATGCCAGATGCGAGCCACGTCTGTGACCACAGCTCATGGCAACGCTGGATCGGTAACCCAATGAGCAAGGCCAGGGATCGAACCCGTAACCTCATGATTCCTACTTGGATTGGTTAACCGCTACGCCATGATGGGAACTCCAATCCAGAGTGTTTTATCCAAACACTCATGTGTATTATTATTATTACTTTTGCTTTTTAAGGCTACACGTGCAACAAATGGAGGTTCCCAGGCTAGGGGTCAAATAGGAGCTACAGCTGCGTGTCTGCACCACAGCCACAGGAAGATCAGATCCGAGCTGCGTCTGTGACCTACACTATGGCTCATGGCAACACCAGATCCTTAACCCGCTGAGCAAGGCCAGGGATCAAAACCCACAACCTCGTGGTTCCTAGCTGGATTCATTTCCGCTGAGCCACGACAGGAACTCCTGTGCGTATTATTAAGTCACTCGTTCCCTTCTCTCTTCCATCCCCAGAAACCACTAATCTCTTGTTTCTATTCTAGAGATTTCGTATGTAGTTGATCCTCATTATTTACAGATTCCATACATGTCAATTTACCTATTCACTATTAATTTGTAACCTCAAAATCAATACTCTGAGTGCTTTGTGGTTATCCGTGGATATATGCAGAGCAGAAGAGCACAGTGCCAAAGTGCTGTCCAGTGTTCGTAAGTATAAGAAGGCTCTGATGTGCCTTATGGAGAACCTTGTTTGAAAGGTTCATTCAGGCATGAGTTATAGTGCTGCTGACCATGAATTCAACATTACTGAATCAACAATACATACAAAGTGTCTTTTAAACGGAAACAGACATGAAACAAGGTTATGTATATGTGCTGATCAGCTGACAAAAATATTATCAAGGCTTGCAGGAACCTAACTCTGTATTTCCCCTGGAAGCAATGGTTCAGAGTTATGTTAATTCAGCTTGCTGCTCTGTAGAACTACCACAAATAGGAAGAATCAACTATAAAGAAAATCATATAACATGTGATCTTTTGTGTCTGATTTCTTTCACTTGGCTTAGTGCCTTTAAGGTTCAATGTTGTATGTATCTTTACATCTTCCCTTCTATTATGGTTAAATAATATTCCACTGTATTGAGACACCACTTTTGTTTATTCCCTTCTCAGGTGCCAGACATTTGAGTTTCCACCTTTTGGTTATCATGAATAAGACTGCTATGAACATTTGTGTATAAGTTCTTGGGTGGATATACGCTTTTGATTTTCTTGGTTATAGACCTAGCAGTGGAATTGCTAACTTATATGGTAACTCAACGGTAACTTTTAAAGGAAGTGGCAAACTGTTTTTCAGAGTGCTGTCCCATTTACATTTTCATTAGCAATACATGACGGTTCCAATTTTTCCACATTCTCACCAACATTTAATATTGTCTGTCCTTCTTTTTGGGCTGCAACCGAGCCACAGTAGCGACAATGTGGGATCCTTAACCTGCTGAGTCACCAGGGAACTCCTGTCTGTCTTTTCTTTTTTTTGACCACGCCAAAGTATGTGGAAGTTACCAGGCCAGGGATTGAATCCTTGCTGCAGTTACAACCTGCACCACAGCTGCAACAATACCAGATCCTTAACCTACTGTGCTACCAGGAACTTTCTCATCTGTCTCTTGGATTACAGTCATTCTAGTAGGTGTGAAGTGTTATCCTGCTGAGGTTTTGATCTGTATTAATTAAATAATTAGTGATACTGAATCATATATGGCAATTTAAAAGTAGAAGAAAAAAGAAAAACAAGGAAACACTGAAGACTCCACCTCATCTGCTGGAATATGTAACTTTAAAGTTTACTGATTTCGGAGTTCCCGTCGTGGCTCAGTGGTTAACGAATCCGACTAAGAACTATGAGGTTGCGGGTTCGATCCCTGGCCTTGCTCAGTGGGTTAAGGATCCGGCGTTGCCGTGAGCTATGGTGTAGGTTGCAGACGAGGCTCAGATCTCGCGTTGCTGTGGCTGTGGCGAAGGCCGGAGGCTACAGCTCCTGTTAGACCCCTAGCCTGGGAACCTCCATATGCCGTGGGTGCGGCCCTAGATGAGGCAAAAAGACAAAAATAAATAAATAAATAAAGTTTACTGATCTCATCTATTCCTCAGGATCCTCACTCTTTTGTTTGAATATGGGCTTTAACATTGCCATCTACAATGGAGTTCCCTTTATGGCACAGCAGAAACAAATCCAACTAATAACCATGAGGTTGCAGGTTCGATCCCTGGCCTTGCTCAGTGGGTTAAGGATCCTGCACTGCTGTGAGCTGTGGTGTAGGTTGCAGACGTGGCTCGGACCCTGTGTTGCTGGCTGGCAGCTGTAGCTCCAATTCAACCCCTAGCCTGGGAATCTCCATGTGCTGCAGGTGTGGCCCTAAAAAGCAAACGACAACAACAACAACAACAACAAAACACTGCCATCTACATAGCTTTCTCACGGATGTGATCCTGTTTTCCTCTTTGTTCCTGGGGATATAGAGGCCGAGGTTCAAATTGATAACCTGAAAGATATATCTACAATCCCTTAATTCTATAAAAAAGCAAGCAAATTCTTATGTGCAAATTTAGAAACTATACAGCTTACTAAAAATTTATAAACTCTTTACCTAACACAACCAACTCAATAACCCAGAAGCAAACGATTTTTAAATGTAGTGAGGGAAGAGGCTAGATTTTAGCAACTCCATATCCTAAATTCTTAGTCGGTGACTGGCACAAGCAGGTTCTAATAAATGGTGGGTTTTTTTTTTTTTTT
>PVHT021183693.1:51137693-51161134 GCA_004024745.2 Catagonus wagneri
ACTCTGGGGGGGGGGGTCTTTTTAGGGCTGCACCCGACGCATGTGGAGGTTCCCAAGCTAGCTTCCATGGTGCCGGATCAGAGCCATGCTTATTACTTACACCACAGCTCATGGCAATGCCAGATTCTTTAACTCACTGAGCGAGGTTATGGAGTGAACCTGAGTCTTCATGGATGCTAGCCGGGTTCGTTATTGCTGAGCTACCATGGGAACTCCCTAAATAAATGTTTTAAAGAAAATTATTTTCTCAAAATAGGTTGGTGTTTAATTGGTCTTACCCTCAAAGGATTTTCATTGAGGTATGGAGGCTCTCCTTCTACCATCTCAATGGCCATAATACCCAGAGACCATATGTCTACTTTAGGGCCATAAGCTTTCCGTGTAACCACCTCTGGTGCCATCCAGTACGGCGTTCCAACCATAGTACTTCGCTTGCTCTGCTCAGGGGTGATCTGGGCACAGAAACCAAAGTCAGCTACAAAACAAAACAAAACATCTTGAGTTAATGATGTCCATGAACTGTTTCAGAGTTTACTTTATATGACTCAACTAATTACATTTGTGTACTCAGCCTCTATTTTTTAAGAATGTGTTAATAAAGTAAGCCAGAATGGGCTTCTAAATATTTTGATGATGTTATATAATCTCACATTTTAACTTTTACTTCCCACAAGTAGAGGGTAAATTAACAGGAGGTCTCTTTCTAAATAATTCTACTCTAAAAATTTTAATAAAGTTGAAAAGGTCTAAAGGAAAAAAAATCACCAAAGCTGGATACCAAAACTGTTTCCACCGTGAATCAGGCAAAGGTCAGGAGGTGGAAACTACTTTTGAAGAAAATAAACAGAAGCTAGAATTAATAAACATCCAACTCAGCCGAAAGCCTAGAAAACTTTTAACTTTGCCAGCATTACTCTATTCTAATCACCTTATTTTATAACTGAGGAGGAGAATGCAGTGTTAATTTAGTGGGAAAGTCAATATAAGAATCTAGAATTATTTTCCTTCCTCCTGCTGTTAAAGCCATTCTATTCCATATAACTACTATTAATAATTAGATACAGCTGTAAGCTTTAGACTCTTTTTATGCATTTACAAATAATATCCATGAACTGCTTGGTTTACCTTAACCTAATCAGGATATCTTATAAGCTGCTTTTTTTTTTTTTTAATCGTTTCAGGGCCACACTCGCGGCATATGGAGGTTCCCAGGCTAGGGGTCTAATAAGAGCTGTAGCATCAGCCTACACCACAGCCACAGCAACGCGGGATCCAAGCCGCATCTGCAACCTACACCACAGCTCACGGCAACACTGGATCCTTAACCCGCTAAGCAAGTCCAGGGATTGAACCCACAACCTCATGGTTCCTAGTCGGATTCGTTTCCTCTGAGCCACGATGGGAACTCCATAAGCTGCTTTTTAAAAGCTAATTTATTTTTAGAGGTCTTTCCGTATTAGTATGTTAGCCTATCTGATTATAACTACAAAACTTTACAGAATGTAACAACACCATAATGTATTTAACTATTTCTATACTACTAGGCATTTACAATATTGTTGGTTTTTCTTTACGAGGTTGCAGAGAACACTTTTGTGCTTACTGCTGTGTGTATATCCAATAATTCTACAGGAAAGAATCCTAAAAGAGTAATTGTTAGGTCAAATCATAACATTTATAGCTAAAATGACTGCTTATAACTCTTGCAAGTACCTCATAAGAATTAACATACCTCATGATAACTTTATAAAACAGGTACATGTATTATTATTATGATTCCCATTTTAGAAGTGGGGAAACTAAGGCATACATATTTTTAGATAACTTACCCAAGATCATTCATCACTAAGCGGGAGAGCCAGGATAAAATATTATCCAAGGTAGTCAAAATTAGTTTACCTGTGTATCCACCAAAAATGTCTGAGAATACTGATTTCTAGTTTTCCCATTAAAATTACAATTAGTAATCACATGTTTTGACCATCTGATAGAACCTAGATTCCTTTTCTTGTGGTTGAATAACCTTCAGAGAATCTATCTGAAAAAGGAGTCAGACTCTCTAGGCAAAGAGAAGAAAAAGTTTTTAGTCCCTTGATCCAAGAAATGCCTTGAATTTTGCAGAGTTGGAGAACCTCAAGAGAAGTGCTTCTTGAATCCTGCAGAGGGCATGGTTAGAACTGAGATTATAGCCGGGCAGAGGAAAAGGTGTCCGTCTCCCCCCCCAAGCCCATGACTCTACTCTGTCTGATATAGAAGAAGATAATTAGGGAAAGAGGTTTACACACTGTTTCTTTTAAATTTTTTCACCTCTGATGTCAGGGTCATACGACCCTTCCCCAGTTAGGGCACACTTTTCCAAATCCAAAGAAAGATAAACAGCAAAATGAGGAAAAATCTACCCCAGCAGACAGCAAAGATAAATCCAAGTTTATGTTTGGAAGACAGCAGCAACAAGACAACAGTCCCAGGCACCACTCCTCAGTGCTTTCATTTTTTTTTTTTTTTTGGTCTTTTTAGGGCTGCACCAGTGGCATATGGAGGTCCCCAGGCTGGGAGTCAAATTGAAGCTATAGTTGCTGGCCTACGCCACAGCCACTTTTTTTCCCTTGTCTTTTTAAGTGCCTTACATTTTTAATACTCAGAAGAATTCCCTGAGATAGGTACTATTATTTTCCTTATCATACAAATGAGAAAATGAAAAAAAAAGAGATCACATAATCACCCAAAGTTATTCAGCAAGTTAGTAGCAGCTCTGCTATTTAAGTTCAAGCTGTCCAGGAGTTCCCATCGTAGCTCAGTGGTTAACGAATCCGACTAGGAACCATGAGGTTACGGGTTCAATCCCTGACCTCGCTCAGTGGGCTAAGGATACGGCGTTGCCATGGGCTGTGGTGTAAGTTGCATATGCAGCTCGGATCCAGAATTGCTGTGGATAGGCTGGCAGCTGTAGCTCCCACTGGCCTGGAAACCTCCATATGCCATGGGTGCGGCCCTAAAAAGACAAAAAAAAAAAAATAAAAATAAACTCAAGCTGTTCAGCTGAGAGTACATGTTTTTTTTTAACTACTTTTCTCCCTACGTCTCTATATATTGTCATAAAAATTTAATAGCAGAAGAGGGTTTTTACTTTAAAAAAAGCAGAAAATTATAATAAGTAACATATAAATATTATTTCACTTGTTACTTACTAAGTTTAACCGATCCTTCCATGCCTAAAAGCACATTGTCACTTTTGATGTCTCTGTGGATCACTTGATTAGCATGCAAAAACTCCAATGCCTGCAAACACTGAATAGAAGAAGAAAAACACCTGTCAATGGAACAGCCCCCGAAAATTCCAAGTGACATTCCTATGGCCTTGAACATCATCTCTAGTGTCCAGTAGAAAGTACTCTAATAATACATTTACAAAGAAAAAAAAAAACTTCTCATGTGTGAAACTATGAAAATAAGACACCTTAAATAATTACATCCCCCTCCTTCCTGTCCTCTGGGCTTACCCAGAGATGATTATTAATAATATCTTATCTAGTCCTATTTTTGCCACGGATTATTTAAAACCTTAAGAATACCACTGAGTCTTCAGTGTTCTCATTTATGAAATGATGGCTGATTCCTAGGTCTGTGCAGGTTTAAATGCTTAAAGGTAGCAACACTTAGTAAACATGCACAAGGCTTTTTAGAATCATTTCAACAATAAAGGATAAACTTGTGATCATTCCCATTTGAATCTGAGATACTCAGAAGTCTAGTCAGTATAAACCACTGGGAGGTCTGGTTCTCTCTAGCTGCTCAATGTGATATAAAATGTTTTCTTCATTTCTTCTACGGCAGGTTTTACATAGTTATATCCACACCTTAGACATTAATGATGAAAGAATAACTCTCCTCTTATGGCATATTTCAGAAAACACTGACTCAAAAGAGCAGAAAAACTATTCTCACTTTCTTAAAAGCAAGAATGACATTACACATTAAAAATCTGCTTGCTACAGTTTTTAAATGTAAACTGAATGTAAATGTAAACTGTTTCAAAATGTAATTTGAAACAGTTATGTTTCTATTTCTTACTTCCATTAAAAGAGGACAAAATAAAACTAAAAATAAAACAAAAAGATACAAAAAATAAAAAATAAAGCAATAAAAATATTTTCGTATTGTAGGACAACAAATAAAGTCTGTACATCATTAATAACAACTAAAAATCCTATTCAAAATACTTTACGATTCAAAGAAAAGAAACAGGTTAACTGTGTATTATTGCATTACATTTACCAAGCAGTTAGGCAGATTCCTGAAAAGAAAAAAATAAATCCCCAGAAAAATACTTGCAGAAATAAGTAAAGACAAACTTTGTCACAATTAGAGGAACTCCTAAAATAATTTCCTTTTGTTTTTTTTTTTTAGGCCACACCAGTGGCACATGGAAGTTCCCAGGCTAGGGGTCAACTCGGAGCTATAGCTGCTGGCTTACACCAGAGTCACAGCAACGTGGGATCTGAGCCTCATCTGTGACCTACACCATAGCTCACGCAATGCTGGGTCCTTATCCCATTGAGTGGGGACAGGGATTGAACCCACATCCTCATGGATACTAGTTGGATTCATTCCCATTGAGCCACAATGGGAATGTCCTAAAGTAATTTTATATCAGTTATGAAAAAAGTCATTAGAAAAACAAAGTATATATAGATAAATTCTTAAGTTTTTTTCCTTTTCATTTTATGGCTACACCTGCAGCATATGGAAGTTCCCAGGCCAGGGGTCAAATTGGAGCTGCAGCTGAGGCCTATACCACAGCCAAGGCAACACTGGATCCGAGCTGCATCCAAAACCTATGCTGCAGCTTGTGGCAATGCCAGATCCTTAACCCACTGAGAGAGGCCAGGGCTCAAACCCGAATCCTCAAGAGATAATGCTGGGGCCTTAACCCACTGAGCCACAACAGGAATTCCTTTGTTAAGTTTTTATCAGATTTAACTGACCAAACATTCTTTCTTAAGGATATCATATTATTAAACTACCATATTAATAACAATTAAAAATTATTTCCTTCCCTCCTGAAACAACCAAGAGGGCTATCCCTTAGTGGAACACAATTACCCAAGAATTAAAATTTTCGAAGAACACTTTTTTCTGAAATACCTACTAAAAGCTAAAAAAGGAAAAAATATCACATACACTGTTTACACGAACAAAGTTTACACTTTACTTACAATTCACTGTAAAAATGTTCAAAACCAAATCATAGGAAACATAAGGTCATAAGAACTTTTACAATTTTGTCCTTTGTGACAAGATTCCTAGGATATTCAAAGAAAGTAGTGTCACAGTTTTAATGACACTAGTCAAGTCATTAACCTAAGTTTAATCTGTAGGAAAAGATTAGAAGAATGAAAGGCTCATTTCTGGCTTAATTGTAGAATACTTAAACAGTATGTCTGGAGATTCATTAATGAATATCACCTCATTGATCATCCTCAATGAGATCAATAAAGCCAGAAGTTGGAGTTCTCATTGTGGCTCAGTGGGTTAAGAACCCGATATAGTCTCTATGACGATGTGGGTTTGATCCCTGGCCTTGCTCAGTGGGTTAAGGATTCAGCATTGCCTCAAGCTACAGCACAGGCCTACAGCTACAGCTCTGATTCAACCCCTAGCTTGGGAACTTCCATAAGCTGCAGATATGATCATTAAAAAAAAAAAAAAACATACACACACACACACACACACACACACACACACACACACACATGAAAGTTGCGGAATTCCCGTCGTGGCACAGCAGTTAACAAATCCGACTAGGAACCATGAGGTTGAGGGTTCGATCACTGGCATCACTCAGTGGGTTAATGATCCAGTGTTGCCGTGGGCTGTGCTGTAGGTTGCAGACGCAGCTCGGATCTATCGTTGCTGTGGCTCTGGTATAGGCTGGCAGCTACAGCTCCAATTAGACCCATAACCTGGGAACCTCCATATGTCGCAAGTGTAGCCCTAAAAAGACAATAAATAAATAAATAAATAAATAAATATATATATATATATATATAAAAGTTTCCATTGTGGCTTAGCAGATTAAGAACCCCATACAGTCTCCATGAGGATGTAGGTTTGATCCCTGGCCTCACTGAGTGGTTTAAGGATCTGAGCTGTGATATAGGTCGCAGACGCGGCTCCAATTGGACCCCTAGCCTGGGAACTTCCACATACATATATATATGTATGGGGGGGGCTACATCCACAGTATGTATACACACACATACATATATACACAAGGCCAGAAGCAGACTTAATACATACTTAGGGTGAAGATATGTACCACTTTGTCCTTATTTCAAAGAATGATGTAATCTTTTTTTTTTTTTTTTTGTCTGTTGTCTTTTTAGGGCTGTACTCACTGGCATATGGAGGTTTACAGGCTAGGGGTTGAATCGGAGCTGTAGATGCCGGCCTACACCACAGCTACAGCAACACAGAATCTGAGCTGTCTTCGACCTACACCACAGCTCTGTTAACCACTGAGCCATGATCAGGGAACTCCGAATGGTATAATCTTAATGACACCCTCTCTCACCCTCAAAAGTGTCCTGCTGGGATGCTAAATAAAATTTCCCTTGGTTCCCCTCCTACTTGTTAACCACACATTATCACAACTCATCAAAAAGGGAGCAAACTCACCTCTCTGCATACGGCAGCAATCTGTGCTTCATCCATGCAGGTCTCTGTTACAACATCAGTAAGTGATCCCCCAGCAAGGTACTCCATCACCACAAACAACTCATCTCCCACCAGGTAACTAAAAAAAAGAACATACAAAATATATTACACTTCTACCTTTTCTACGCATGACACTACTTTGAAGAATTTAAATGCCAGGCACTAATAAAAAATCTAGAAAGAAAAAGCTAGGAAAAAAACTGAAAAGTTGTTATGTAACAGCACAGAAAAATAACTGAGAGTCATGATTTTCCTGAATCACTTTAAACCCAACCATGACTGATTCTAAAGCTTATGGCTTATCTTGGAGTTCTGATTGTGGCACAGGGGAAACACTCCAACTAGGAACCATGAGGTTGCAGGTTTGATCCCTGGCCTCGCTAAGTGGGTTAAGGATCTGGCATTGCCGTGAGCTGTGGTGTAGGTCCCAGAAGCAGCTCGGATCCCGCGTTGCTGTGGCTGTGGCGTAGGTCGGCTTCTATAGCCCCGATTTGAACCCCTAGCCTGGGAACCCCCATATGCCGCATGTGCGGCCCTAAAGAGCAAAAAATACATAAGTAAATAAGGTTTACGGCTTATCTTAATCACCATGATCTACTTACCTGAAGTACTATTTTAAAAAGTAGGGACAGAGTTAGTGCTACGGTACAGAGGGTTAAGAATCAGACTGCAGAGGCTTGGGCCACTTCAGAGGCATGGGTTTGCATAGGTTGTAGCTGAGGCTTGGATTAAATCCCTGGCCCAGGAACTTTCATATGCTATGGGTGTGGCCATTAAAAAAAAAACCAAAAAGGTAGGGAAATGTACCTAGAAAGTTATTTCTATGAACATGGTCCCCAGAGTTAGCACTAAAGTCTAAAACTATGTTTTCTTTTAACCCATTCAAAACAAATTTAAATATGGAAATTAAAAAAAACTACCTATAATCCTCCATTTCCAATACAATCACTACTATAATTTTAATTTATTTTTCTACTATTCTTTTCATTCATATATATGTAACTGCTTTAAAAAATTTTGTAAGGTACATACTTTTCTATTCTACTTTTCTTCTACTATTTAGTATCAATTCCTGAATTAAATGAGTTTCCTTTTTTTTTCTTTTTAAAGGGCTGCACCGACATGGAAGTTCCCAGGCTGGGGTCAAATTGGAGCTGCAGCTGCTGACCTACACCACAGCTCTTGGCTACACTGGATCCTTAACCCACTGAGCAAGACCAGGAACTGAACCCAAGTCTTCAGGGATACCAGTCGGGTTTGTTACACCTGTGCCACTACAGAACTCCCTAAATGAGGTTTTGATAGATATATTATTTGCCCAGGAAAGACAAAATGTGAAATAAAAATTGACCTGAAAGTTTAAAAACTGTGTGGCTCATTAGCTCTGTCAGTGAAGAAATCAGTTACAGGCCACCTTTCCTTAATGTTTCTGCTTCTGATCATTCGTAATTAATTCAAGCACCAGCAGCAAAATCCTTTATTTAACTGCTTCCTCTTGTTTGCCAAGTGATACCCTGGGAGAAAAAGGACCTTCTAAACTGAAATATGCTATTTTTAACCTCTCTTCCTCCTTCAAGTTTACTTTTCAGTGTTGACATTCGACTCTAGTCTAACTAAAGTGGCTACTCCCAAAGCCACAAGACTACAAATTTCTACATTTTTCTCTCAGCAGTTAAGAAATATTTATATTTACCTGTCCAAAAAGTTAACTATGTTGGGATTCTTTAATTCTTTCATCACCAGAATCTCATTAATGATCAATTCCTTCTTTGGCTGTTTCTGTAAATTAATCTGTTTGATAGCAACCTATGATGGAAACAGAAGAAAAGAAGAGAAAAATCAGAACCAGTTTCCTAATTTTCTTAGAAATTACAAACACCAATCAGTTAATAATTTAAGTTATTATATATATACTAAATAATGAAATTATAATTTTCTCATAGGCAATTCTTTTACTTTCACACTGCCAATGCACAATGGTTTACAATACATAAAGCCTAAATATTTTATTTTATTTTATGTACTTATTTATTATTTTTTGGCTTTTGTGTTTTTAGGGCCGCACCCCGGGGCATATGGAGGTTTCCAGGCTAGGGGTCCAATCAGAGCTACAGCTGCCGGCCTACACCACAGCAATAGCAACGCGTGAACCAAGCCACATCAGTGACCTAAACCACAACTCATGGCAACACTAGGATCCTTAACACACTGAGCGAGGCCAGGGATCGAACCCACGTCTTCATGGATACTAGACAGGTTCGTTAACCACTGAGCCATCACAGGAACTCCGAGCCTAAATATTTTAATAATTCTCTCTTTTTTTTTGGTCTTTTTAGGGCTGCACCCACAGCATATGGAGGTTCCCAGGCTAGCAGTTGAAGTGGAGCTGTAGCCACTGTCCTACACCACAGCCACAGCAACTCAGGATCACAGCCACGTCTGTGACCTACACCACAGCTTACAGCAACGCCAGATCCTTATTAACCCACTGAGCAAGGCCAAGGATCAAACCCATGTCCTCGTGGATACTAGTTGGGTTTGTTACCACTGAACCACGCCAGGAACTCCTTAACATTTCTCTTGAAATCTAAACCCAAGGTCAGCCCAGTACCAGGAATTAATCTTTTCATCCCAAGCTGGGAAAATAATTTTTTAAATATTTATTTATTTATGACACTAAATGTGTATTTCTTTTTTCTCTTTAATAAGTGCTATAAAATTACCTAGAGTAATTCTTTCAACATATTCAACTAAAAAAGTGATTCTCATTGATTACTCACAAGCAGACCTAGTTTATTCCTATATTAAAAGCTAATATTAACACCCAGAAGGATGAAAAAGCAGCTACCTCTTGTCCCAGTGCCACATCAGTAGCAGTGAAAACCGTGCCAGAAGCCCTAGAGGAAAAAAAAAGACACAACTAGATTTAAGGTTTCTAAATCACTCATTTATAACATCCAAAGACTTCATGCTCAGAACAAACGAGAAGCGGTTAAAGAACGTCTACGATGGAGTAAGGCCACACTACCATGAACGCAACTGATCCTGTCTGAATCTCTTTAAGGGCAGTAAAAAAGCAAAAACAAGGGGGGTAAAATAAGAAAAAGAGGCAATCTTGGTGGTCAAAACTTAGGTTAGAAATTTGTCATAAGTCAGACCTACAAAAATACAGGAAAAAGATAAAGAAAAGAGAGAAAAAAGTGGCATATACTCATGGGTCCACTTCTCCAATGAAGAAACAAAGAAATACAAATAAATTTGAAGGTTCTTGTATGCCCTTTCCAAAGGCACCCACCCTCCTCCCAAAAGTAATATGTATTCAGTGTTTATTCAGTATTTGATGGGCATCATTTCCACGTACTTCTCTATACTTTACTAGGGACATAGTTGTGTACCACTATGGAAGACATTTAACGTAATTTTTAAACTTCATATAAATGATTTTATATAATTTGCTATTTGTTTATTTATTTTTGTCTTTTAGGGCCACACCAGCGGCATGTGGAGGTTCTCAGGCTAGGGGTCTAACTGGAGCTGTTGCTGCCAGCCTATGCCACAGCCACAGCAATGCCAGATCCGAGCCACATCTGCAACCTACACCACAGCTCACAGCAACGCTGGATTGTTAACCCACTGAACGAGGTCAGGGATCGAACCCGCAACCTCATGGTTCCTAGTCAGATTCGTTTCCGCTGCGCCATGACGGGAACTCCTAATTTGCTTTTTAAATTCAACACTGGATTTGGGATGGTCATCCGTATGGATAGGTGTTACTCTTCTTCATTCTTAATTACTATAGGTATTACTCAGTATACTACAATTTATCCATTATCATGCTCAAGAATATTAATATGATTTTCAGTTTTTCATTATTAAAATCAGTGCTTCAACTGAATTTGTTTTTCTTCTATTTTGTGGCATATAGAAGCTCCCAGGCTAGGGATCGAATTGGAGCTACAGGTGCTAGCCTACACCACAGCCACAGCAACAAAGGATCCAAGCCGAGTCTGTGACCTACACAGCAGCTTACGGCAACCCTTTATAACCCACTGAGCGAGGTCAGGGATCAAACCCACAACCTCATGGATACCAGCGGGTTCTTAACCTGCTGAGCCTTGACGGGAACGTATGAATTTGGTTTTTCTAAACTTACAGAACACTTTCCAGAGATTAATCACATTAAAAATTCAAGATGTTCCTTTGCCCCCACCCAAGAGAAAAAAAAGATTTAGCTAGTGTAGTTTAAAAATACAAATCATTGGGAGTTCCTGTTGTGGCTCAGCAGTAACAAACTTGACTAGTACCCGTGAGGATGCAGGTTTGATCCCTGGCCTTGCTCCGTCGGTTAAGGATCCGGCGTTGCCATGAGCTGTGGTGTAGGTTGCAGAGGTCGGATCTTGCATTGCTGTGGCTGTGGTGTAGGCCAGCAGCTGTTGCTCCAATTTGACTCCTAGCCTGGGAACTTCCATATGCCACAAGCGCAGCCCTAAAAAGCCAAAAACCAAACTACTGGAGTTCCTGCTGTGATGCAGAGGGTTAAAGATCTGGTGTTGTCTCTGGTGGTGCAGGTTCAATCCCCAGTCCAGCACAGTGGATTAAGGATCCAGTATTGCTGTAGCTATGGCGTAGGTCGTGGCTGCAGCTCACACTGGATTCCTGGCCTGGGAACTTCCAAATGCTGTGTGACCGAAAAAGAAAAAAATACGTGGAGTTTCCATTGTGGCTCAGCAGGTTAAGAACCTGACTAGTATCCATGAGGATGTGGGTTCGATCTCTGACCTCGCTCAGGGGGTTAAGGATCCTGCATTACCACAAACTGCGGCGTAGGTCGCAGATGTAGCTGGGATCTGGCATTGCTGTGGCTGCGGCACAGGCCAGCAGTTATAGCTCTGATTCATTCCTTAGTCCGGGAATTTCCATATGTCACAGGTACAGCCCTAAAAAGGCAAAAAAGAAAAAAAAAATATTGAACAAAATCAGAAGATTAGTAGAATTAAAAATCCACACTCATAAAATGCAGGTTTTTAAACTATAATCACGTGGTACGTTTTCTTACTTTTAAATGTCTGATGGGAAACTTTCCCACCCATTTCTTACCACTAATGGGAAATAACACTTAAGAAAAAATGTATAGTCATTGCTAAGTAGTAGAGTATTTTAATAGCATCTAGAAATAAATGCATTACGTATTTACACAAATCCAAGGATACTACTCATAGATACTACTCAATGTCAGCAGGCAAAAGAGATATGCAGGACACTTAGGAAATAATGAATATTTTGGCAAATACTTACCCTTGCCCAATTTTTTCATATCTTGTATATTTTTTCTTAGGATCACCAATGCTTACAATAGTTCCTATTTTAAACAAAAATAACACAAAGTTGGAAACTGAGTGAAGCATTTTTAAATTGCAAATTTTGATAAAATTATTTCTTTTAATAAACTCTAATGATTTCATGACAGTAGCTTTCAAACAAAAAACTGTATTTCAAAATAATATATGTTCCAAATACGAAACACTAAAGAGTAAGTAATAATAAAGTATCAGAAGCACAAAGATACACTTTTTCCACTAGGTTAGCCCTCCTAACCGAAGTCTTGATTACCCTATCATTTTCTCAAAAATGACCACTTTTACTTCCCCGAGCTGCAGCAGTGACAACACTATATCCTTAACCTGCTGAGCCACCAGGGAACTCACAAAAATGATGTTTTAAAATAATCAACTATACCAGTTTCTCTGCGACTAAGGGGTTCCTCAGGATGTAGCATGTGGGAACTGAGAAGTTGCTGGGCAAAGGATGAGTTGGTTATGGTTATCCTACCTTTTTTTTTTTTTCTGGTCTTTTTGCCTTTTCTAGGGCTGCACTTGCGGCATATGGAGGTTCCCAGGCTAGGGGTCTAATCGGAGCTGTAGCCACCAGCCTACGCCACAGCCACAGCAACGCGGGCTCTCAGCCGTGTCTGCAACCTACACCGCAGCTCACGGCAATGCCGGATCCTTAATCCACTGAGCGAGGCCAGAGATCAAACCCACGAACTCATGGTTCCTCATCGGATTCGTTAAACACTGAGCCAAGATGGGAACTCCGATTATGCTACTTTTCACACTCAACCAAAATGTATTAAACTAATGATAAGTTACAACACTACTTAATATGAGAGAAAAAAAATGATACCCAAATGAATAACCCTAAATGGCTTTTCTGACTCTTCTCATATATCTTCTATCTTTCAATATATTTAGGAAACCACTTTTTACTATCAGGATTACTCTACTGTAATGTAAACTAATCATTCATCTGTTTTAGGAAAGCTCACAAAGTCACAACCAAGAAATAGGTTTTAAAATTAGGATGTTGCACATAAAACCCTACCTTATATCCTTATTACCAGTAAGTCAAAAACTCACTAAATTTTCACAAGGTAAAAGAAGAGACAGGCATATCAACGAAATTTACAGAAAGAATCCAGTTTTACATAGGTACCCAATCTCAAACCTACAGCCAACATGAAATATTTTTCCTTGATCCCTCTAGGTCACGGTCCTTTATAACCACAGCTGCTGTAGACTTGTAATGAGACATTACTGCTACCCTCTCTCTGACACTGTGCATTACTTCCATGCCTGATCCAGGCCAATGACAGTTGATGGATGAAAACGAAGAAGAGAAAAAAATATATATTTTCTGTTTACACATATATCTATATAGGACATTTTGTTTAGTTATTTAGGGACATTCTGTATTCTAGAGATGTGCATAAACATATACAAACTTCCTTTGATAAAGTTTCCAACTATTACTCTTAAATTTGGCCCTTTGAGAAAAAGTATTACTCCCCAAAATACTGATTGCAAAGATGCTGCTCACTAGTCAGCATATAATAATAAACAAGCAAAGAAGAGTATTATTTTTGCTTTACTGCAATTTAATTGAAGCTGTTGTTCTTAGAAGGAAACTATTTTTTACATCTCAAGCCAAAAATAGAAAATAAATTAAGATCCATCTAGGCCAACTGTTTCAAGAGCTGCTAACAATTTAAGAATAATGTAAATGTAGGTAACATACTTAATTTCTCCATAATCTCTTCATCTGTCATTTTGGCCTTCTTTTTCTGTTTGTCTGAAGTCTTGGCACCACTATCAACATTAGAATCACCGACTGGAGCAGGAATAGGATCAATTACAGACCGCGTATAAATCTGCAGAGAGAAGAGTTAATTACTTAGAGTTGAAGAAAAGTATTTTTAGTTATTCTTATTGGTACACTATTCAGTTCTTTGATTTTTGCCAACAACAAATTAATCTGTCTCTTGTGTTCAAAAGAATGAGAATAAAATTTTCAGATTTGTCTTATAAAAGACTGGGAACTAAGAGCAACAAATGTGAAACATTTTTCTTTGGTACACCACATAAGTATGTCTTTCTTTCTCTTTCTTTCTCTCTTCCTTCCTTCCTTCCTTCCTTCCTTCCTTCCTTCCTTCCTTCCTTCCTTCCTTCCTTCCCCCTTTCCCCCCTTCCTTCCTTTCTGTTTTTTTCTTTTTGGCTGTACCTGTGGCATATGGAAGTTCCCAGGCTAGGGGTCAAATTAGAGCTGCAGTTACCAGCCTACGCCACAGCCACAACAATGCTGGATCTTTAACCCATTGAGTGGGGTCAGGGATCGAACCTGCATCCTCATGGATACTAGTCAGGTTTGTTACCACTAAGCCACAATGGGAATTCCCCCACATATGTATTTTAAAAGTCTCTCTAGCAAAGCACATGATCCGTGAATGAAATCTAAGTGCAACCAGATCTAAAATAATATAATAAAAATGAAGGAAAAGTAGTACAAGTATAAATATGTTTTATTCTATAAGAGAGAAATAAAGAGCAAAATAATGGAAACCTTGATGTTGAACTATTATTAATTTGCATAAAACTTTTTTTACACAAATATAATTTCTGCCATTTTATTTCAAACAGTGACTTCTAAGTAATAAAGAAAACAGTGCCCTCTATCACCAGATGAGGGGCCAATCTGTCTATTGTGCCAACACCTCGCCATGCTCCACTGCCTTTATTTGTATTAGAAAAATGCAGACTCTTTCTGTCTCTATCTAAGGTTGTTACTGTTAAAATTCTCCCATATCTTTTAGAAATTTCATTGAGCAGCCTTGTGAAGGCTTTGAGAGAAATGTAAAATGGGAGATCAAATATATAATTTGAATAAAAGGTAACATCCAAGTTTTAGATATAGTACTTATCTGCACTGAGATAAAGGTAGAAAAACAGATGAACTCTCTGGAAGAGAAGGTGTAATACAGAAAGAAAAAACAACAAGAAAAGTATTTTAACTTTTTTTTTTTTTTTTTGCTTTTTAGGGCCGCACCCACGGCATATGGAACTTCCCAGACTAGGGGTCCAATCAGTTACAGCTGCCAGCCTACGCCACAGCCACAGCCATATCTGCAACTTACACCACAGCTCACGGCAATGCCGGATCCTTAACCCACTGAGCAAGGCCAGGGATCAGACCTGCAACCTCATGGTTCCTAGTAGGATTCGTTTCTGCAGAGCCACGATGGGGACTCCTATTTTAACTTTTAAAGAAAAGTAGTTTTTTGATGACTAGTGTTTGGGTAAATTTCTCATACTAAAATATTTTCAGCCTGAGGACTTCTTAGAAATTAATCACTGGAACTCAAATACAGACTGCTGTTGCTAAAAACATACATGTACAGACACGTACAATCCAGTTCACTAAGCAGAAACTCACTGATTTTGTATGATCTGGTCGTGGGGCAATAACAGGAGGAGCAGTCTCTTCGTCGTCATCGTCTTCCTCTGTTACTACTGCTGATGTTTCCGAGCCCTTGGTATGCAGCTGCATTTGTCATATGAGCAAAGGATGGGAGACAAGTCAAGTATAATGATACTTTAGAATATGACTACCTCTCCTTTTTAAATACTTGAAAAAACTATTTAATAGCTCATTTCAAAACAACAGAACCTCACTAGTGCTAATCTCATAATCATTTTAAAAAGTAAAGGCAATTCTATACATTATAGAAAAGTAAGTTTACAAAGCAAATATATACAGTAAATACCAGCATTCTTTTTCTTTTTTTTTCTTTTTAGGGCCGCACTCTTGGCATATGAAAGTTCCCAGGCTAGGTGTCGAACTGGAGCTATAGCTACCAGCCCCAAGATGAGTCTGTGACCTATACCACAACTCACGGCAACGCCTGATCCCTGACCCACTGAGCAAGGTCAGGGATCAAACCCACATCCTCATGGATACTAGTTGGATTCGTTTCCGATATGACACAATGGGAACTCGCCAATAACAGCTTTTTTTTTTTTAAGGGCTGTACACGAGCTTTATGGAAGTTCTCAGGCTGGGGGTCAAATCGGAGCTGTAGCTGCCAGTATACACCACAGCCACAGCAACGCAGGATCTAAGCAGCATCTGTGACCTACACCATAGCTCATGGCAACCAGATCCTTAATGCACTGAGCAAAGCCAAAGATCGAACCCACGTCCTCATGGATACTAGTTGGGTTCATTGCCGCTGAGCCATGATGGGAACTCCCCAACAGCAGTATTACTAAGAGAGAATTTATGCCTTTTAACAAGTTCGAAAATAAACACTTCATTTTTTAAGTCCAAAACCAAAAATCTTCTGGGTTCTGTATAAGTCAGAGTCATTTTCAGTTATTTAAAACAGCCAGACTAGAGTTCCCTGGTGGCCTAATGGGTAAGGATCCGGCATTGTCACTGCTGTGGAGCAGGTTCGACCCCTGGCTCATGAACTTCCACATGCCAGGAGTGCAGCCAAAACAAAAATCAGCCAGATTCACCAAAAAAGTTGTGGCTAATGAAGGAAAATTATCCTTTTTTAAAAAATTTTTTGTTAGCCTTTTAATTTTTTTATTATTCTTTTTAAATTTTTTTGGCTGCACCCACAGCTGTGGCAATGCCGGATCGTTAACCCGCTGCACCCAGAGCAGGAATTCCAGGGCATTATCCTTTATACAGAGTTCATTATATGACAGGTGTGTGCTAGGCAGGTACTTTACGTGATATTGCATACAGTCAAATAACTCCAGAAGATTGTTTCCTCCAAACTGAGGAATGGAAAATAAAACAACCATTTGCAGGAACTATTTGTGCTTATATGATAACTTAAAGTTTCAGACAACTCTGAAGATTTTAATAGGCTTCCACTGTTCAGTATATTTCCATAGTCTATAGTCAGTAGGATGGTGCCACAGGAAAATGTTGGCAAGTTCTTTTTTTCTTTTTCTGTCTTTTCAGGGCCACATCCACAGCATATGGAGGTTCCCAGGCTAGGGGTCGAATCACAGCTATAGCTGCCAGCCTACGCCACAGCCACAGCAACGTGGGATCTGAGCCAAGTCTGTTACCTACACAACAGCTCCTGGCAACGCCGGATCCTTAACCTACTGAGTGAGGCTAGGGATCAAACCTTCATCCTCATGGATACTAGTCAGATTCGTTTCCACTGGGCCACAAAGGGAACTCCTGGTGGCAATTCTTTGCATTCATGTCTATATATGGAAACATCATCAAAAGTAGCTAAACTACTCTAAAGATCCCAAGTTTTAACTACTTTAAGCATCATCTAAGGAAATTGTATTTGCTTAATACAGCTTATTCAACTTCTCAAGCAGGTAGCTAAAAACATATAATTAAGTAGTTATTTCTTTTCTTTTTTGCTTTTTTAGGGCCACACCCACGACATATGGAAGTTCTTAGGCTAGGTGTTGAATTCGAGCTGTAGCCGCTGGCCTACGCCATAGCCACAGCAATGCCAGACCTGAGCCGAGTCTACGACCTACACCACAGGTCACGGCAATGCCGGTTCCTTAACTCTGAGCGAAGCCAGGGATCGAACCCCCACCCTCGTGGATACCAGTCCAATTTGTTTCCGTTGCACCACCATGGGAATTCCTAAGTAGTTATTCCTGATGGCTGTAATTTTTTTGTAATTTATTTTAGAAAGTAAAATAAAAACTGAGTTTTTTGGTGAGGGTAACTGAAATTAGAACAGGAACTGTAAGAAATAACATATTAACTTACTGCTGCTGTTCCAGAAGGGAAGCTGTCTTTCTCTGAATACAAAACAGAAAACAATGCTAAGTTCACAATTCAAAAAATAAAACTACTTCTCTACAACAGAAGATAAAGCAGAGCAAGTAAAATATTCTTAGACTGATTTCATTTTAAGTTGAATTAAGTCGAAAAATATTATCAGTATTCAAACATGAACTTATACAAGTTTATAAAACTCAAATTTACTAGACTCTAAATTTGCTAAAAATCACTGAATTATGTTCTTCAAGTGGGTGAATTTTATAGTATGAAATTATACCTTAATTTAAAAAAGCTTGAGGCTACACCTGTCAATCTGTAGTTATTAAAATAAAATGGTGTTTATTTCTAACAGTATTTATTCCAGCAAATTGCCAACTGAGAACTTAAAGCAACCAACCATTCAGACAATGCTAACTGTGCAAAGGAAAATTGTTTACATAAATTTTGATCAATATGAAAGGAAATCCCTGAAGGCAGAACAAAATTCACAAAGACCAAATATCAAAATATTCATTCTCAAGTTTAGAAGAGCAAGTTTTGCTTTGCTTTACTTTTTAAAATGCCCAGACATACACACACATACATATGGATTCATATATATGTATTAATATACCATTTTCTTGTTCAAAAACTGTAAAAAGATTATTCATTCACACAGATTAATTCACACAGATTAACTAATTGCTAAAGACGTACTTATACTATGTAAAAAAGGTCAAAATCATTTTTCAAGTGGTCTCTATTTCTTCCTTCAACAAAGCCCTTATTTCTGTGAGGATATAATCAAATAAGTATAATTAATTAAAACTATATGTATGATTTTTTAGCTCAATCATACTGTTTTTTAAAACTATGTATGACTTGAGAGGACAGAGAAATCCATTAAATGACAATCTAGGATGTAATTAAAATCCACACTGAGGGAAACAGGACTAACGATCCTGTTTTTCTTTAACGAATAAATTATGGAAAAGAGTGTGTGAGAACTAGTGTGAGGGAGGAAGAGCCTAAATATCAAGAGATTCAAGAGATACAGCAATCAGCTGTAAGGCATGGACTTTATTCTAATCCTTATTTGAACAAATAAACTAATTTTTTACCTGGTGGTATTCTATTTCTGGTTCAAAATTCTTTTAGTTCTAATGCTTAGTTTATATTTATATATTTGATGAGTTTCAACTTTTTTTTTTTTTAGAGCTGCACCAATGGCACATGGAAGTTCCTAGGCCAGGGGTTAAACCGGAGCCACAGCTGCCGGCCCACGCTACAGTCACGGCAACGCTGTACCAAGCTGCCTCTGCAACCTACACCACAGTCAATAGCAACCCCAGATCCTCAACCTACGGAGCAGGTCAGGGATTGAACCTTCAACCCCATGGATCCTAGTAAGGCTCATTAACCGCTGAGCCACAAAGGGAACTCAAGTTTCAACTTTTGAGTAGACAAACTTTTTTTACTTCAAAGTCTACATGCTGATATGTAGTATAACAACCCTCCTCCTGCTGCATGAACAATAAATATATTCCTATAAGTCAGCCTTTTTCCCTTCTATTGCTGGAACTCATTCAGAAATAGTGAAGAGACAATGAAAGACCAAAACACCCACTTTTGGCAAAACCAAGAGATTAGTATAATCCCCAGATTCCAAATTATGCCTAAAAGCTGTCCCCATCAGTTTACAAAAGACAGATCTACGCAGGGGAAAAAGCTGCGTAGCCTAGCTTTTAATTTTTCCAGAGGAAATCTTTTCATCTACAAGTGCTCCCCAACTCTGTGATCCTGTTTAAGCCAGCCTTTTACCATGGTCTGATGTCTTACCGGGAGGAGTAAAGCTCAGGTACTTCTGCTTCACTGTGTTGGAGTCATAGAACTTTAAGACGTCCAGCACAGCCTGTGGATTCTTCTTTTGCTCTAGTTTGGTGATATTGGAGGTCTGTAATAATCGAGCCCACTGCTCTGGCATGCCCTAACAAAGAGATATTCAGAAATTAGCTGTTTTGAATGGCTCTAATAAAATCAATTTCCAGGGGTAAATGAAAAAATATATAAAAGAAATCAATCTACACAACTGTACGTTTGGCTAAATTCTAAAAGGCCTGGTTTTCTGAATCTATTTTGCATAATTATAATCAATAAGCTCAGCTCCCTAGGAAAAGAATACAAACACTTTTATAAGAAAAGAAAAACACTAAGAATTCACAGTTTACATATGGACAGAAAAGTTAACTTCAAGCTTAATACTGAAAGGAAAGTTTGAGTACTGCTTGATAAATGAGTCCCTGTTAGGTATACTTACAGTGAATTCTCCAGTAACAGCATCAAAGCCAACATGGATGGTGTGCTCAAAATCAGACGGAGGAGAAATTTCTGGCCTTTCCTTTTCTTTCTTCTTACTTCCTAGAGGGCAGTAAAAAAACAGCTTAAATAAGATTAATAATGGTACACATAATCCTGCTTAAATTTTTTGTAAAACAGATTAGGAACAAAATTATTCTAAAGAAGAGATTTCCCCTAAAAACACTGGCTGATAAGCAAACTGATAAATCAAGTGCTGAAACTTACTTCTATCATCAAGTGCGGGCGGGGTCAACCAGTGTCCTGACTAAAGAGGCACAGTGACTAACCCAGCACCAGGCCTGAATAGAAGCCCCAGAACAGGAGAGAAAGCCATTTAGAACACTGGTTCTCTCATAAATGAAGAGCTCTCAGAAAATGACCAATTTGGAAAATAAAGTTTATCAAGCCCTCCTTCCAGTGAGCTATACACATCTAGAAAGAACAATTTACATTACAATGACTGTGGATAATATACACTATATACAAGGACCATTTCAACCTTTCTTATCTAACTCTTCCTTTTTATTTTTTTGCTTTTTGGGGCCACACTTGCAGCATATGATAGTTCCCAGGCTAGTAGTCAAATTGGAGCTATAACTGCTGGCCTATGCCACAGCCACAGCAACTCGGGATCTGAGCCAAGTCTGCAACTTTCACCACAGCTCGCGACAATGCCAGATCCTTAACGCACTGAGTGAGGCCAGGGACTGAACCCGTGTCCTCATGGATACTAGTCGAATTAATTACCGCTGAGCCACAATGGGAACTCCTGACTCTTCCTTTTTACTGAAGTTAATAACTGCTATCCTTTACTATTTCCCAGTTTTTCTGTGGTTCCATCATTTTTGCAACATTTCTGCCACATATCTATTAATAACATTCTCTCTAAATTCAAACACATCAGTCCTCCTCACTCCCAAGCCACCAAGCTCTCAGAACCTTTTGCTCTAATATGCCTAGGCTTCTGGCACAGGTACTATTCCTAGGACATTCCTTCACTCATGCTGTGTATCTGTTTTCTGTATCCTATGTTTTTCTCTTCTTGGTATGCCTCTTTGTTTTAACTGATATTTTCTGACTAACTATTATGTGTTTAGGTTGAAAATATCTGCCCCCTTCCCCCTGAATTTCTTCTAACTTCCAGTGTCGTCATTTAGAAGGTCAGTGTCACTTTGATTTTCATTTTGAACCACTGTTGAAAATCAACTCACTATACATATGCATGGGGCTATTTCTGGATGTTCAACTCTGTTGGGAATGAACTTGATTCTACAAAAAAAACCTGCTGGGATTTTGACTGAGAGTACATTGAGTCAATAAATCATTGTAGGGAGAAGAGATTTAATAACAATATTGAATCTTCTAATCTATGAAAACAGTGACTCTCTCCAATTATTTAGGTCTTTTTAAATTTCTCTTAGCAATGCTCTTTTTTGGGGAGCGGGGGGGCTGTGACTGTGGCATGTGGAAGTTCTCAGGCCAGGGATCGAACCTGCGCTATAGCTGTAACCAGAGCCACAGCAGTTACAATGCCAGATCCCCAACCCACCGAGCTACCAGGGAACTCCTCTTAGCAATGTTTTATAGTAATCAGTGTACGGATCTGCTACTGCTTATGTCAGATTTCTGCCACAGTATTTCAAAAAGTCTGGTGCAATTGCAAACGGTACAGATTTTTTTTTTTTTTTTTTTGCCTTTTGTCATTTTATGGCCGCACCCGCGGCATGTGGAGGTTCCCAGGCTAGGGGTCTAATCGGAGCTGTGGCCACTGGCCTACACCGCAGCCACAGCAACGCAGGATCCGAGCCGCATCTGCAACCTACACCACAGCTCACGGCAACGCCGGATTGTTAACCCACTGAGCAAGGGCAGGGATCGAACCCGCAACCTCATGGTTCCTAGTCGGATTCTTTAACCACTGCGCCACGACGGGAACTCCGCAAACGGATCAGATTTTTAAATTTCATTTTTCTTGAAGTTTGGGTAGAACTGTTCTTCCTCACATAGTTTGCTAAAATTCACCAGGGAGCCATCTGAGTCTGATATTTTCTTTATGGGAAGGCTAGTCACTATAAACAAAATTTTCCTAAGAAACACAGGATTTTCAGGATTTTACCTATTTTTTTCTTAAGCTTTGAAAACCTGTGTCTTTCAAGAAAATTTTCCACTTTATCTAATGTGTTGAATTTTTCTTTTTCTTTTTTTTTTGGTCTTTTTGTCCTTTTATGGCCGCACCCGCGACATATGGAGGTTCCCAGGCTAGGGGTCGAATAGGAACTGTTGCCGCCGGCCTACACCACAGCCACAGCAATGCCAGATCCAAGCCGCGTCTGTGACCTACACCACAGCTCAGGGCAACGCCAGATCGTTAACCCACTGAGCAAGGCCAGGGATTGAACCCTCAACCTCATGGTTCCTAGTAGGATTCATTAACCGCTGTGCCAGGATGGGAACTCCTAACGTGTTGAATTTAGCTGTATAATACTTGCTCATAATATTACCTTATCTTTTAAATAACTGTAAAATCTAAAGAGATGCCATCTCTGTCATTCTCAGTATTAGTAATTTGTGTCTTCTCTGCTTCCCCACTACTCCACCAAGCTTGCTAAAAGTTTATCTATTTCATTGGTATACCAAACAAATCAGTTTTTGGTTTCATTAATTCTTCTGTATTTTTAAAAATTTTCATTGATTTATACTCTGATTTTTATTATTTCTCTTAACGTACTTACTTTGGATATCATCTGCTCTTCCCTTCTAGTTTAGTTTAAATGACTTAGCTGAAATCACTGATTTAAAATCTTTCTTTTCTGGAGTTCCCGTCGTGGCTCAGTGGTTAACGAATCCGACTAGAAACCATGAGGTTGCAGGTTCCATTCCTGGCCTTGTTCAGTGGGTTAAGGATCCAGCGTTGCCGTTAGCTGTGGTGTAGGTTGCACACGTGGCTCGGATCCCGCGTTGCTGTGGCCATGGCGAAGGC
The DNA here is from genome assembly GCA_004024745.2 of Catagonus wagneri. Classification (NCBI taxonomy): domain Eukaryota; kingdom Metazoa; phylum Chordata; class Mammalia; order Artiodactyla; family Tayassuidae; genus Catagonus; species Catagonus wagneri. Next base: position 51,160,837 of record PVHT021183693.1, read on the forward strand.
CGGCAGCTACAGCTCCTGTTAGACCCCTGGCCTGGGAACCTCCACATGCCACGGGTGCGGCCTCAGATAAGGCAAAAAGACAAAAAAAAAAAAAAAACAAAACTTTCTTTTCTAATGCAGATGTTTAATACTAATATTATGTTTCTTCTAATATTTGAATTTTAATTTTCATCTAGTTTAATACATTTCTTAAAGACTCAATTTCTTCATTTACTGGGAAGCCTTTTTTTGGGGGGGGGGTGCTGTATCCACGGCATGCGGAAATTCTTGGGCCAGGGATCACACCCTTGCCACAGCA
>PVHT021183693.1:51165101-51180635 GCA_004024745.2 Catagonus wagneri
AAAAAAAAAAAAAAAAAACTTCAGGGTAACCGCAAACCAAAAATCTACAATTGATACACAAACAAATAAGAAAAATCAACTCAAATACAATATTAAAGATAGTCATCTTGTGAGAGGAGACAGCAAGAGAATAAGGGAAGAAAAAAAGAGCAACAAAAACCCCAAACAGTCAATACAATGGCAATAAGAACATATATATCAATAATTACCTTAAATGTTAAGTGGACTGAATGCCTCAACCAAAAGACATAGACTAGCTGAATGTATACAAGAAGTAGCAATTCCAATGAAAAGTATCATGTTGTTTTCATTTTTAAAAGTTTAATTGAAGTATAGTTGATTTACAATATTGTAACATTGATGAGTTTGGAAAGAATAACTTTTATGGAATGGTGAAGGAAGACAAATTAAAATAAGCTGAGGATACAATGCAATGTGAGAAATATTCTTCAAGATCATATAAACAAGCACCAGTCTTTTATCTAAAGCTAGCGTTTTATATATAGAACACATAAAATATTCACAAATTTATGTAAACATCATTCATTTTTATATCATGATTTTGGGAAATACATACTACTTGGTATTAAAAAAAAAGAATATTTATTTGCTTGCTTGATATATTCCTGGAAGCTGAATTTCTAAATCAAAGGAAATGCGCAGTTTAAATTTATCACCTGACTATGAAAATGACTGTACCAACGTATATGCCACTGCCATTATAAAAGGCTGCCTATTGTTCCATACCTGCACCCAAATTGCTTAATATCAATCATTTTCATATCTAATTATCTGATCATTGAAAAACATTTAAAAAATTTTTATTGGAGTATAGTTGACTTACAATGTATTAGTTTCAGGTTATTGTCTTTTATAAAAGTTATTTAAAAAAAAAAAAAGAAATTCCTAGGCTAGGGATCATATTGGAGCTGCAGTCAGAGCCACAGCCACAGCAACACTGGATCTGACCCACATCCCCAACCTATACCGCAGCTTGCAGCCAACACTGGATCCTTAATCCACTGAGTGAGGCCAGGGATTGAACCCGCATCTTTTTGGATACTAGTCAGGTTCATTATCATTGAGCCACAATGGGAACTCCAGAAGAATATTTTTTTAATTTTTTTTTGTCATTTTTTTTTTTTAGGGCTGCACATGCAGCATAGGTGTCGAACGGGAGCTGTAGCTGCCAGCCTATGCCACAGCCACAGCCATGTAGGATCCAAGCCACATCAGTGACCTACACCACAGCTCATGGCAACACCCGATCCTTAACCCACTGCATGAGGCCAGGAATCGAATCTTCATCCTCATGGATCCTAGTCGGGTTCATTAACCACTAAGCCACAAAGGGAAATCCAGAGGAGTATTTCTTGCCTAAAATCTACTTTTATATTAACATAGCCAGTTTAGATTTCTTTTCATTGCTAGCATACTTTACAACTTTGTATTCCTAAAAATATTTGTGAGCTTTGTTCTGGGACATAGATAAATGCTTCTTAGTTGTCTGCTCATATAGGAGAGAAACGCATTTAGAAACAAGTGATCCCTTTAGGTATTATTTTTAAAGTTTTGTTAGGCAGGACTGGAGCAGCATTTAACCTAGGGCTAATTCTGTCCCACTAATGAGGCAAGACCTCTATCCAATATTTTGTACTGTGAACTATGGGAAGAGGAAATATTCTGGGCCCTGTGTGAGCTCTAAGGGCTGTTCCTTCTAATAATTTCCGATAGCTTTTTCCCTCCAGCTTTGGGTAGCTTCCTTACATGTATGTGGCTACTGAAGACTCAGTATTTCCTCTCTTTCTGTTCAGCTCTTTCCTCTCTGGTATTGATTGAGAACTTGTAGCCTTGGTTTCCCCAATTCCCAGCTCTGTTTTTCAACTTTAGGAGACCATTTAATTGTCTCTCCCTATGCTGTAAACTCTCAGGCAATAAGCTAAATCAATTGTAGGACACATCTCATTTGTTTCCATCTCTTAGGGATCACTTTCCTTTACTGCCTGATATTCAATGTCTTGAGAACCGTTGTTCTGTGTATTTCCCCCCAGCGTTTTAGAGTTTTGTTTTGTTTTGTTTGATAGGGAGGTAAATCCTTGTCACTCCACCTTGAGTGGAAGTAACAGGTCTTGCTATTTTATCTGTGATATAATGAATTTTGAGAATGATGTGATTTGATATGGTCTTCACTCATTCATTGTGTCGAATACTCAGTGACAATCCTTCCACTTGGAAATCATATTCTTCAGATCTATGAATTTTTTTTCCTATTACTTGATTATTTTCTTCTATTTTCTTTGTCATTATTCCATCCAGCCTGGTCTGATCTTATAACTGTCATCTTTTCTCTCATATTTTTCATCCGTGTATTTTTAGCCATCTGGGAAATTTTTCTTGACTATCTTCCAAGATGCCTATTGACATCTTTTGTGTTGGCAATCTTTTTTTTTTTTTGTCTTTCTCTCTTTTTAGGGCCACAATTGTGGCATATGGAGGTTCCCAGGCTGGGGTCCATTCGGAGCTACAGCTGCCGGCCTACGCCAGAGCCACAGCAACACGGGATCCAAGTGCATCTTTGACCTACACCACAGCTCACGGCAATGCCGGATCCTTAACTCACTGATCAAGGCCAGGGATCGAACCTGCGTCCTCATGGATGCCAATCATGTTTGTTAACCACTAAGCCACAAAGGGAACTTCTGTGTTGGTATTTTTTTTTTGTCTTTTTGCTTTTATCTAGAGCCGCACCCGCGGCATATGGCGGTTCCTAGGCTAAGGGTCTAACAGGAGCTGTAGCTGCTGGCCTTCACCACAACCACAGCAACGCGGGATCCAAGCCACATCTGCAACCTACACCACAGCTCACGGCAACGCCGGATCCTTACCCACTGAGCGAGGCCAGGGATCGAACCCACAACCTCATGGTTCTTAGTCGGGTTCGTTAACCACTGAGCCACGACAGGAACTCCTGTGTTGGTAATCTTAACTACTGATATTCCAAGAATTATTTCTCATTGTTCTCTGATCATTTTTTGCTGAGAATACTTTTGTTATTTCATGGGTGTACTTTATCTTCTCTCTTTGAAGATTATACTGTTTATGTGTGTGCACAGACTGGGTTTTTCTTCCCTCCTTGTTTCTTCTACATTACTTTCTTTATTCCCTGTTGTTTGGACTCTTATGTTAAGGGTTTTTTCCTCAAATGTCTGGTGATCCTTTGCTGTCTACTCACACGGAAAAGTATTAAAAAGTTAATAACTGGGAGATAAGTCAGCCTTTTCATTAAAGATGGGGATAGGGTATGGGGTATCTAAAATATTTTTTCCCAGGACATTCTGTTTATTCAGAGAAAAATCTTTCAGTCTCTTTTCTGAGGGCTTTGACTCACGACACAAGTTCTCTAAAAAGCAGGGCAGAAGAAAGGAGTTGAGTATGTTAACTTCCTAGAATCCGCTTTTTTTTTTTATTCTGGTATTATAGCTTCCTGACTCCTCTCACATGAATAAGGACCCTCTCAGATTTAATTCTCCTCCAAATAAACATAAATATCATTTTGTTGTGTGTCCTCTCCAAGAATGGGAGTTATATTTGCATGGCTACGGGATAAAAGAGGAGCCCCGAGGGCCTTCATCTCATCTTACATAGACTTTCAACCAATTCCCCCTTTTTTAAGCCTATGTATTACACACAACCACACACCCACACCCCCCCCACCATTGTGTGTCTCTAAATCCTGAGTCTCTGAGATTTTTACAAGGGAAACTGGTTCATTTCTCAAAAACATTCCTCTCCGCAAATGCTTAGGATGTCTTCCTCTGTTCTGCTTAGTCAGTTACCACTTCTCCACCACTTCAATCTTCCAAATACGTATCGAAATCACTGTCTCCTCTCCCAATCTCTTTGCCCTTGCAATTAAAAAAAAAAAATTTTTTTTTTTTACACTATCATTTTAGTTGGGTCTGGGGAGATTAAATAGAGGCATGTGGTCAATTTGTTGCTATGTTTAACCAGAAGATTCTCCTAATAGGCTATGGCAGGAATGCCGGGCGCAGTGCCGGGCGCAGTGGCTGTGGAAAGGAGCACAGGGAAATCCAAGTATTAAATGTAATATATACTTTGCTACCTTTACAACTCTCATAAAACAACTTAGATTCCACTAGACTGTGAATACTCTGAGGTCATGCCCCTACTTTCTCTCTTATTATTCGGTTCCTTGACTTCTAACTTGGCATCTTGCATAGAGGAGGAAATTTTTATTAACCAACCATAAACCAATAGTTTGCTTTTTATACATTGACTCTGAACCATTGACAGAAAAACATACAATTTCATGTGCTATATAAAAGCACTTGTTTCTTCTTTTTTTAAATCTGCTCACTATCCTGCTTCTGATATCTGTATAGCTGGGAAAGGTGCTAATTTCTTATATGATTCTGATTACAGATGACTGGCCCAAGGTAGTCATCTAATCCAAGTCATGTCGGTCACAGGTCCCCACACACTGCCAGTCAATCAGATTGGCCCAGGGTGATTATCTAACTAAGTCAGACTTAGAACCCTTAGAATGGGTCTCTCACCAGTGAATACAGGAAATTAAAAAAAAAACAAAACAGTCTGGTATAAGAAAGAAATATGAGCATACACACAGAAAGGGGGAAAATACAAGACATGCTGCAAGAGAATCCCTGGTTCCTACTGTGTCTAAGGCCTAGCTATGCTTTTTTAACTTGGGAATGTTTAAAAATTTAAAGACATTTAACAAACACTTCATATAATAAAAGGAGTATAGAATAAAACGCTAAAGAAGAGAAAATGATTACGCAGGACCTGAGCCACAATACCCTACAAATATGTTTAATTTCATTTGTTTTTATATAACACACATACACACAAACAAATACTCCCTATATTTTAGTAGTCCTAGCAGGACAGGAAAGGGATATTAAAAACAGTACAAAAAGATACTGAAGCATGTCTCAAACAATGTGCTAGAAGGATATTGCTATGTAAACAGAATCACTGCTTTACTACTCTGAAATCCAAGAACTATAAGGACCACTCCACCACCAACAAAAAACCACAATCATCTATCTACAGGAGTCTACGCAGTAACTGGAATACATGATGGGAAGTAATGGAACAGGGAAAGAACTTCTTTTAATAAAAATGCACAACTTGGGAGGGGCACGGCAGAAACCAATCTGACTAGTATCCATTTAGAATGCTGGTTTTGATCCCTGGCCTTGCTCAGTGGGTTGGGGATCTGGCATTGCCATGAGCTGTGTGTAGGTCGCAGATGCACCTTGGATCCTGTGTTGCTGTGGCTGTGGTGTAGGTTGGCACCTGTAGCTCCTATTTGACCCCTAGCCTGGGAACTTCCACATGCTGTGGGTACGGCCCTAAAGAGGAAAAAAAAAGTGGGGCGGGGGAAGCACAACTTGTTAGTATATAGGGTAAAACAAGATTCTAAGAGTTATTTTTCAACTTCATGAGACAACAACAACAAAAAAAGCAGGCAGGCAGCAATCCTCAACTAAAAGTTTGGGACCCTGAGTGACATGCTGCACAAAAAGGTACTTAAAAGAATCCTAATCCTAAGTATGCCACTAGCACATCCTTTAAGGCCACCTCCTTTCAGGCTACATTTGAGCTAGAGACTAAGGCTAAAAATGCCCCTACTTCTTTAAAAGGAAGGCTTTTCTGTTTTAACAGAATCAGTGATCACCCCTTTGATCTAATGACCCAGAACAGCTTCAAACTGCTGAATTAAACTTGTTCTACCACACAGAAGTGTATTCTCTACTAGGAAATAGGCAAGAGTATGGGTTACTATTACTAATCTCAGAATTAGATTTTTTAAACCAGAAGGGACATTTACAGTTCTAAGTCTGTCATCTTCATAACCAACTAGAGGTGATGGTATACATTGATTGAATAATTAGATGTGAAAACTGCTAGAGTTTATAAATACACACCACACAATACTAAGAAACTGAATACAGCCTTTAAAAATAAGCCACGACAATGGCTCACTGCCATTTCCATTATGAAAACTACTGGACTTGTTAAGCCCATTCCTCACCTGGACTACCGCAAAATCGTCCTAACTAGTTTCCAACTTCAGTCTTAGACCTCCTCCAAAAACTGTTTTCTACACAGCTACCAGTCTCGCCTGTTTAAGTGGGAAATGGGACCAGGTCTTTCCCTTGTTTAAAATTCTGTAATGGTTCCCCAGGAAACAGGATAAAATCTGAGCTCTGCAGCATGGAATACAAGGCCCTTTATGACCTGCTCCTTGCCTACCTCTTATTTAGCTTCTTCTGCTGTCTGCAGTTTCCTACACACATCATGGTGTTCTTCTCTCTTGCTCTCTGCTTTCAGATCACAACAGACTATACTCCAGCTCCATGAATGTGCTATGATCCCTCCTGTAGCTGGGCCACTGAAACTCTTTTCTAGACAAGGAACATACTTTTTAACTATCAAAATCCTCCTATTTTCACTTGCTCATCCTTTAATCTTCAGCTCTAATACCAGTTTCTTTAGAAAGCCATCACAGACATGACAGACATCTTACTCTATCCCTATTATCACTTCTCACAGTCTGAAGTTACAGGATGGAGTTTTTGATTACTGTCATAAGGGCAGGGATATCATCTGCTCTACTTACCATGGAATTCTGATGACTCACAGAGTGCAAGATGCATAATTACAAGCGCTGTGGAAAGTTTATTCAGTCAACTTGTTATAAAAGGTATAATTTCCTTTTCTTTTCTTTCTTTTTATGGACTCACCTGCAGCATATGGAAGTTTCTGGGCCAGGGGTCAAATGGGAGCTATAGCTGAGGCCGATACCACAGCCATGGCAACACGGGATCCAAGCCACAACTTTCGGCAACACTGGATCCTTAACCCACTGAGCGAGGCCAGGGATCAAACCTGCATCCTCACAGAGATAACGTCATGTCCTTAACCCACTGAACCACAATGGGAACGCCTATAATTTCTAATTTTCTTAATATTTCCAGTAATACTAATTAAAACCAATAATAACTAACTGAAGATACTCTAGAATCTTCTTTTTTTTTTCCTTTCTTTTTTGGTTGCCCAGTGGCATATGGAGTTCCCAGGTCAAGGATCACAACTTGCATCCCAGCATTTCAGAGACACTGCTGATCCTGTTGTGCCACAGCAGAAACTCCAAGAGTCTTTTTTTTTTTTTTTAAATGAAAGTACTAGCTGTCTGTTAATAAGGACTGCAATGAGTGCTATAAATTTGAGTAGAATAAAATTAATACCTTTATTTTTATTTATTTACTTATTTTTTGTCTTTTTAGGGTCACACCTGAGGCATATGGGGGTTCCCAGGCTAGAAGTTAAATCGAAGCTGTAACTGCTGGCCTACGCCACAGCCACAGCAACTCCAGATCCGAGCTGCATCTGCGACCTACACCACAGCTCACAGCAACGCCGGATCCTTAACCCAATGAGCAAGGCCAGAAATCAAACCTGAGTTCACCAGGATGCTAGTCAGATTCGTTTCCGCTGAGCCATGACAGGGTCTCCCAAAATTACTATCTTTAACTAGGCTTTACATTAGAGATGACAAAGATCTTAGGGTCATTTGAATTTTTTAAAATACAAATACAATGTTTTCCTCTTATTCTTCTGTTTCAACATGACAGACGAAGCACAGACAGTAGCGTCCCCTTTTACTCCAAACTTCTTTATTCACCATGGAACGAAATCTATGTGGAATACCCAAAGAGGAAAAGCAGTTAGAATAAAACTAGAGAGAGCAACAGCAGCTCAGGATATAGGCAGGAGAATGCAACTGCAGACAGATTTCTGTATTCATATATGCATGAATGTGCATACACATCCACATTCCTGACCCTCATTCCTAATCTTCAATGTTTAAGTCCCCTCAAAAGTGTTTGCTTCCAACCCACGCACCTACAGTCAACTAATCTATGACAAAGGAGGAAAGAATATACATTGGAGAAAAGACAGCCTCTTCAATAAGAGGTGCTGGGAAAACTGGACGACTGCATGTAAAAAAATGAAATCAGAACACTTCCTAACACCATACACAAAAATAAACTCAAAATGGATTAAAGATCTAGATATAAGACCAGATACTATAAAACTCTTAGAGGAAAACACAGGACAAACACTCTCTGACATAAATGATAACAACATCTTTTCAGATCCACCTGTTAATGACAATAAAAAGAAAAATAAACAAATGACTTAATTAAACTTCAAAGTTTCTGCACAGCAAAGGAAACCCTAAACAACACGAAAAGACAACCCATAGAATGGGAGAAAATATTTGCAAATGAATCGACCGACAAGGGATTAATCTCCAAAATTTATAAACACCTCCTACAGCTTAATACCAAAAAAAAAAACAACCCCATCAAAAAATGGGCAGAAGATCTAAACAGACAGTTCTCCAAAGAAGACATACAGATGGCCAAAGAACACAAGAAAAGATGTTCAACATCACTCGTTATTAGAGAAATGCAAATCAAAACCACTATGAGGTACCACCTTACACCAGCCAGAATGGCCATCATCAAAAAGTCTACAAACAATAAGTGCTGGAGAGGGTGTGGAGAAAAAGGAACCCTATTACACTGTTGATGGGAATGCAAATTCGTGAAACCACTGTGGAAAACAGTATGGATATTCATTAGCAACTGTTCAAGCAGCAGGCTGAGGGAATCTGCAGATGCTAAGAAAGATACTAGGATGAACACTGACCTCAAAGTTTTTGGTGCCAAGGATGGGATCAGAAACTGAGTACTAATGAATGCCTGCAGGGCAAGATGTATGGGCACGGTGCCTGCTAAACCATTTGAGTTCCCTGTTCTTGTTACTGATGGCCGTGGTTGTCTTCTCTGTGCTTCTATTAGCAACAATGAATCAGCCCATCAACTGAGAATAACAAGTGGGAAAAGAATGTTGGAGGACCAAGAGGTAAAGAGATAGGAATTTGAAGAGAAAATGTGACAGTATAAGAAAGCAAATATCTAAGGAAATTTTGCCCTTTGTGAAGAGGAGCCAGTTTCAGATTTCACCATAGAATTCTTGAAGTTTCCAACCAACAAGAGACTGGATTAAGGTGGTAGAATAGAAGAACTGGAGCTCAACTTCTCTCCCAAAAAACAGCAAAACTACAAACAAATGCCGAGCACCTTCAACCAAATGGACTGGAAACTTCCAAAAAAGATATTCTACTCCAGAAGACAAAGACAAGAACACATCAAGAGGTAGGAAGGGCGATTACGTGATAGAAGTAACCCCATACCTCCCAGGTGGAAAGCCCCACAGAACAGAAAGTAACTGCATCACAGAGACTCAGCTACAGGACTGAGAGTTCTGAGCCCCATGTCAAATCCCCACACCTGGGGATCTGGCACAGGGAGAAAGAGCCCCTGGAGCATCTGGCACTGAAGGTCAGCGGGGCTTGTGTGCAGGAGCTCCACAGGACTGGAGGAAACGGAGACCCCATTCTTGAAAGGCACACACAGACTTTCACGTGCACTGGGTGCCAGGGCAAAGCAAAGTCTCCATAGGAATCCAGGTGGAACCTGACTGCAATTCTTGGAGGATCTCCTGGGAAAACAGGGGTGACTGTGCCTTGTTGTGGGGGAAGGGCATTGGAGGTGAAGCTCTCAGGAACATTCATCAGCCTGCATTTCTCAGGAGGTGGCCATTTCTGGGAAAATCTGGTCCCTCCCATCAGCACTGAGAAGCCCCAGGCCAAACAATAATCCAGGTGGGATCTCAGCCCCACCCATTGGTAAACAGGCTGCCTAAAGACCCCTCAGGCACACAGCCAGCCTCTAACCTCATCCAGAGACAAAGCCCCACCCATCAGAGGAATAGGAATCAACCCCATCTACCAGTGAGCAGGCATCACTCCCTCCCATCAGGAAGCCTACAGCAAGCCCCCTCCATACCAACTTTAGCCACAGGGGAGACAAACACCAGAACTAAGAGACACTACAACTCTACTGTCAGCAAAAAGCTCACCACACCAAAAACCTATAAAAATGAAAAGACAGAAAACTGTAACTCAGATAAGGGAGAAAGAAAAAAGCCCAGAAAAACAGCTCAGTGATGAGGAGATTATCAACCTCCCATAAAGAGACTTTAGACTGTTGATGCTGAAGATGATGCAAGACACTGGAAATAGACTGGAGGTAAAGACTGATAATTTAAAGGATACACTGAGCAAAGAAATACAAGCGGTAAAAATTAAACAAGAAGAGATGCAAAATACAATAACTGAAATAAAAAATTCATTAGAAGCAGCCAACAGTAGAATACAGGAGGCAGAAGAACGAATCAGCAAGGTGGAGGACAGATTAGTGGAAATCACTAACACAGAAGAGAAAAGAGATAAAAGATTGAAAGGAAATTAGGAGAGTCTCAGAGAACTGGGATAATGTTAAACGCGCCAACATCTGTATTATAGGGGTGCCAGAGGGAGAAGAGAGAGAGAAGGGGACAGAAAAAATATTCGAAGAGCTTATAGCTGAAAACTTCCCTAATATGGGAAAGGAACCACTCACTCAAATCCAGGAAGTGCAACGAGTACTATATAAAATAAACCCAAGGAGGAACACCCCGAGACACATATTAATCAAAATGACCAAAATTAAAGACAAAGAGAAATTTTTTTTTTGTCTTTTTGCTTTTATCTAGAGCTGCACCCACGACATATGTAAGTTCCCAGGCTAGGGGTCTAACAGGAGCTGTAGCTGCCAGCCTTCGCCACAGCCACAGCAATGCGGAATCCGAGCCGTGTCTGCAACCTACACCACAGCTCACGGCAACGCCGGATCCTTACCCACTGAGCAAGGCCAGGGATCGAACCCGCAACCTCACGGTTCTTAGTCGGATTCATTAACCACTGAGCCACGATGGGAACTCCCAAAGACAAAGAGAAAATATTGAAAGCAGCTAGGGAAAAGAAATGACATACAAGGGAACCCCGATAAGGCTATCAGCAGATTTTTCAGCTGAAACTCTGCAGGCCAGAAGGGAGTGGCATGATATATTTAGCGTGATGAAAGGAAAAGACTTCCAACCAATATTACTTTACCCAGCAAGGCTCTCATTCAGATTTGAAGGAGAGATCAAAATTTTTACAGATAAGCAAAAGCTAAGAGATTTCTGCAACACTAAACCAGCTTTACAACAAATACTAAAGGAACTTCTCTAGGCAGAAAAGAAAAGGCCACATAACCAGAAGCAAAAATACTGCAAATGACAAGGCTCACCAGTAAAGTCATACATACAGTAAAGGTTCTAAATCATCCATGCACAATTATGCTACCAAAATCAAAAATCGTGAGAAGAGAGCACAAATGCAGGTCACTGGAGACGTATGTGCAATTAAGAAATCAACAACTTAATACAATCTCATTTAGATATAGCCTCCTATATCAAAACTTCAGGGTAGCTGCAAACCAAAAATCTACAATTGATACACAAACAAGTAAGAAAAATCAACTCAAATACAACATTAAAGATAGTCATCTTGTGAGAGGCGACAACAAGAGTATAAGGGAAAAAAAAAAAGAGCAACAAAAAACCCAAACAGTTAATAAAATGGCAATAAGAGCATACATAGCAATAATTACCTTAAATGTTAATGGAGTGAATGCCCCAACCAAAAGACAGAGACTAGCTTAATGGATACAAAAACAAGATCCATATATATGCTGTCTTCAAAAGACCCACTTCACTTCTAGGTACACATACAAATTGAAAGTCAGAGGAAAGAAGAAAATATTCCATGCAAACGGGAATCAAAAGAAAGCCGGAGTAGCAATACTCCCATCAGACAAAATAGACTTTAAAATGAAGAACTTTTTTTTTTTTTTGTCTTTTTGCCTTTATGTAGAGCCGCACCCGCGGCATATGGAGGTTCCCAGGCTAGGGGTCTAACAGACAGCAACGCGGGATCCGAGCCGCGTCTGCAACCTACACCACAGCTCATGGCAACGTCGGATCCTTAACCCACTGAGCAAGGCCAGGGATCGAACCTGCAACCTCATGGTTCTTAGTCAGATTCATTAACCACTGAGCCACGAAGGGAACTCCAAGAACATGTTTTTTTTTATTGTCTCATTGCCTTATCTAGGGCCGCACCTGTGGCATATGGAGGTTCCCAGTCTAGAGGTCTAACAGGAGCTGTAGCTGCTGGCCTTAGCCACAGCCACAGCAACACGGGATCTGAGACACGTCTACAACCTAAACCACAGATCACGGCAATGCCGGATCCTTAACCCACTGAGCAAGGCCAGGGATTGAACCCACAACCTCACGGTTCCTAGTCGGATTTGTTAACCACTGAGCCATGACGGGAACTCCTAAAATGAAGAACATTTTAAGAGACAAGGAAGGGCACTACATAATGATCAAACGATCAGTTCCAGAAGAAGATATAACAAGTTTAAATATCTATGCACCCAATATACGATCACCACAATATAGAAGGCAACTGCTAACAACCTTAAAAGGAGAAATCAACAATAACACAGTCATAGTGGGGGAATTTAACACCCCACTTCAGCAATGGACAGGTCATCCAGACAGAAAATCAACAAGGAAACACAGGCCTTGAATGAAGCATTAGATCAGATGGACTTAATAGATATTTATAGGACATTCCATCCAAAAGGAGCAGAATACACATTCCTCTCAAGTGCGCACAGAACATCCTCTAAGATTGATCACATCCTGGGCTACAAATCAAGCCTCTGTAACTTTCAGAAAATTGAAATCATATCGAGCATCTTCTCTGACCAGAATGCTATACATCTGGAAATCGACAAGAAAACAGTGGCAAAAAATACAAACATGTGGAGACTAAACAACATGCTACTCAACAACCAATGGATCCCCGAAGAAATCACAGAGGAAATTAAAAAATACCTAGACGCAAATGACAACAAAGATATGACACTCCAAAACTTCTGGGATGCAGCAAAAGCAGTTCTAAGAGGAAAGTTTATAGCAATACAAGCCTATCTCAGGAAACAAGAAAAAGCTCAAAGAAACAACCAAACTTTACATCTAAAGCAGCTAGAGAGGGAAGAACAGAAAAGACCTACAGTTAGTAGAAGAAAAGAAATCATAAAGATCAGAGCAGAAATCAATGAAATAGAAACAAAGAAAACCATAGAAAAGATCAATGAAACTAAAAGCTTGTTCTTTGAAAAGATCAACAAAATTGGTAAACGCCTAGCCAGACTTACCAAGAAAAAAAGAGAGAGGACACAAATTAATAAAAGTAGAAATGAAAAAGGAGAAGTAACAACAGACATCACAGAAATACAAAGAATCATAAGAGACTACTATATGCAACTATATGGCAATAAAATGGAAAACCTAGAAGAAATTGACAAGTTCATAGAAAAGTACAATCTTCCAAGACTAAAGCAAGATGAAATAGCAAGTATGAAGAGACCAACCACAAGTTCTGAAATTGAAACTGTGATTAAAAAACTTCCAAAAAACGAAAGTCCAGGACCAGATGGCTTCACAGGTGAATTCTATCAAAATTTAGAGAAGAGCTAACACCTATCCTTCTGAAACTATTCCAAAAAATTGCAGAGGAAGGGACACTCCCAAACTCATTCTATGAGGCAACCATCACCCTGATACCAAAACCAGACAGAGAAACCACCAAAAAAGAAAACTACAGGCCAATCTCATTGATGAACATAGATGCAAAAATCCTCAACAAAATACTAGCCAACCGAATCCAACAATACATTAAAAAGATTGTACCTCACGATCAAGTGGGATTTATCCCAGGGATGCAAGGATTCTTCAATATCTGCAAATCAATCAGTGTGATACACCACGTTAACAAACTGAAGAATAAAAACCATATGATCCTCTCCATAGACGCAGAAAAAGCCTTTGACAAAATCCAACACCCATTTCTGATAAAAACCCTTCAGAAAGTGGGCATAGAGGGAACCTACCTCAACATAATTAAAAGCCATCTATGACAAACCCAGAGCTAACATCATTCTCAATGGTGAAAAGCTGAAAGAATTCCCACTGAGATCAGGAACAAGACAGTCCACTCTCGCCACTACTATTCAACATAGTTTTGGAAGTCCTAGCTACAGCAATCAGAGAAGAAAAAGAAATAAAAGGAATCCAAATTGGAAAGAAAGAGGTAAAACTATCACTTTTTGCAGATGACATGATACTATACCTACAGAATTTTAAAGACTCTACCAGCAAAATGTTAGAACTCATCAATGAATTTGGCAAAGTCACAGGATACAAAATTAATACACAGAAATCAACTGCATTTCTGTATACCAACAACGAAAGATCAGAAAGAGAAATTAAGGAAGCAATCCTGTTTAACATCACATCAAAAAGAATCAAATACTTAGGAATAAACCTGCCTAAAAAGAAAAAAGACCTGTACACTGAAAACTGTAAGATGCTGATGAAAGAAATCAAGGATGAGATGAACAGATGGAAAGACATACCATGCTCTTGGATTGGAAGAGTCAATATTATCAAAATGACTACAATACACAAGGCAATCTACAGATTCAATGCAATCCCTATCAAATTACCAAGGATCTTTTTCACAGAACTAGAACAAAATAGTTTAAAGTTTGTTTGGAAACACAAAAAACCCAGAACAGCCAAAGACATCCTGAAAAACAACGGAGCTGGAGGAATCAGGTTCCCTGACTTCAGACTATACTACAAAGCTACAGTCATCAAAACCATATGGTACTGGCACAAAGGCAGAAATATAGATTAGTGGAACAGGATAGAAAGCCCAGAATTAAACCCACGCATCTAGAGTCAACTAATCTAAGACAAAGGAGGAAAGAATATACATTGGACAAAAGACAGCCTCTTCAATAAGTGGTGCTGGGAAAACTGGACAGCTACATGTAAAAAAATGAAACTAGAACACTTCCTAACACCATGCACAAAAATAAACTCAAAATGCATTAAAGATCTAGATATAAGACCAGATACTATAAAACTCTTAGAGGATAACATAGGCCAAACACTCTCTGACATAAATGATAACAACATCTTTTCAGATCCACCTGTTAATGACAATAAAAAGACAAATAAACAAATGACTTAATTAAACTTCAAAGTTTCTGCAGAGCTAAGGAAACCCTAATGAAAAGACAACCCTCAGAAAGGGAGAAAATATTTGCAAATGAATCGACTGACAAGGGATTAATCTCCAAAATTTACAAATACCTCCTACAGCTCAATACCAAAAAAACAAACAACCCCATCAAAAAATGGGCGGAGGGGAGTTCCCGTTGTGGCGCAGTGGTTAACGAATCCGACTAGGAACCATGAGGTTGCGGGTTCGATCCCTGCCCTTGCTCAGTGGGTTAACGATCCGGCGTTGCCGTGAGCTGTGGTGTAGGTTGCAGACGCGGCTCGGATCCTGCGTTGCTGTGGCTGCGGCGCAGGCCAGTGGCCACAGCTCCGATTAGACCC
>PVHT021183693.1:51181635-51274297 GCA_004024745.2 Catagonus wagneri
AAAAAGAAAAAAAAAAAAAAAAAAAAAAAAAATGGGCGGAGGATCTAGGCTGACAATTCTCCAAAGAACACATGCAGATGGCAAATAAACACATGAAAAGATACTCAACATCGCTCCTTATTAGAGAAATGCAAATCAAAACCACTATGAGGTAGCACCTTACACTGGCCAGAATGGCCATCATCAAAAAGTCTACAAACAATAAGTGCTGGAGAGGATGTGGAGAAAAAGGAATGCAAATTGGTGCAACCACTGTGGAAAACAGTATGGAGATTCCTCAGAAAACTCAAAATAGAATTACCATTGGATCCAGCAATCCCACTCCTGGGCATCTATCCAGAGGAAACCATGACTGGAAAAGACACATGTACTCCAGTGTTCATTGCAGCACTCTATGCAACAGCCTGGTCATGGAAACAACCTAAATGCCCATCAACAGAGGAGTGGATAGAGAAGATGTGGTACATATACACAATGGAATATTAGTCAGCCATTAAAAGAAACGAAATAACATTTATAGCAACATGGATGGACCTAGAAATTATCATGTGAAGTGAAACCAGTCAGACAATTAGACAGCAACATTCAATGCTACGGCTTACATGTGGAAACTAAAAAGACACAATGAACTTCTTTGCAGAACAGACAATGACTCAAAGACTTTGGAAAACCTTTGGTTTTCAAATAAGACAATCTGGGGGGTGGGGGATACACTGAGGGTTTGGGACGGAAATGCTATCAAATTGAGTTGTGATGATTTGTGTACACTTATAATTGTAATAAAAATCATTAAGCAATGAAAAAAAATTTTTAAAAAAGAAACCAGTAGCAGTAAGGTATTTAGAAACATAAATACCACAATAAAGAATAAAAAGACCTGAAAAAAATAAAATAATTTAGAAATTAAAAAAACAACAACAGTATGGAGATTCCTTAGAAAACTAAAAACAGAATTACCATGTGATCCAGCAATCCCACTCCTGGGCATCTATCCAGAGAAAACCATGACTCAAAAAGACACAGGTATTCCAGTGTTCTCTGTAGCCCTCTATACAATAGCCAAGTCATGGAAACAACCTAAATGCCCATTGACAGAGGAGTGGATAGGGAAGAAGTGGTACATATACACAATGGAATATTACTCAGCCATTAAAAGGAAAGAAATAACAGCAACACGGATGGACCTAGAAATTATCATGCAAAGTGAAGTTCAGTCAGACAATGAGACGCCAATATCAAATGCTAACACTTACATGTGGAATCTAAAAAAAGGACACAATGAACTTCTTTTCAGAACAGATACTGACTCACAGACTTTGGAAAACTTATAGTTTTCAAATGAGACAATTTGGGGGGGTAGGGGGATGCACTGAGGGTTTGGGACGGAAATGCTATAAAATTTGGTTGTGAAGATTTTTGTACACCTATACTGTAATAAAATTCATTAAGTAATTAAAAAAAAAAAAAAGTATTTGCTTCCAGAACAGAACTGTAATGTAAGTGTGGAAGGCTGGGGTGGAAATGGAAAAGAGATCCAGAAATAGAAAGAATCAAAGAGCACCCTACCCTCCAAACATCCCATCTTTTTCTCTGTTCTACCGAAAATGGGAACCTCCTGGGAACCTCCATATGTTGCAGGTGCAGCCTTAAGTATCTCCCTGCTAGTAGGCTACATAAAGAGACTCTGCAGATGTTCTACTCTCAGCTACAAAGGAGAACGCAATTCTCCCTAACTTACTGTACAAATTCAATGCAATTCTAATCAACAAGTTTTTTTTAAAAAAAGTACATGACTGCATATTTGAAAACTTACAGAAAAGAGCAAAGGGTCAAAAGATTCTGAAGAACTACCTGGTACCAGATGTGCTCTATCAGGTATTAAGAATTACAGGATATAACAATTAAGGCAGTATGGTATTAATGCATGTACAGACAAATAAGCCAATGCAATAAAACAGAAAACACAGAAACATATCCTGGCATACATGGAAACCTGACAGATAATGGCTGATACAGTAAGTCAGTAGGTAGGGAAATGGTAAAAGTTTCAATAAATGGTCTGGGAATTGTTTAAAAAAAAAAAAGTAAAAAGTAAATCTCCTTTACAAATATACAAAAAACCCAGACAGTTCAAAAGTTTAAATTATAAAAGCCAAACTGTAAAACTTATAGAAAAACTTAATATCGTTGACTCCCAAATTTGGTAAAATTTTTTCTTTCTTTCTTTTTTTATTGCCGTACTTGTGGTATATGGAAGTTCCCAGGCTAGGGGTCAAATCAAAGTTGCAGCTGCTGGCCCGCACCACAGCCACCACAATGCTGGATCTGAGCTGCATCTGCAACCTATGCTTTGTGGCAACGCCAGATCCTTAACGCACTGAATGGGGCCAGGGATTGAACCAGCATCCTCATGGACACTATGTCCGGTTCTTAACCTGCTGAGCCACAAGTGGAACTCTGGCAAAAATTTCTTAAAACACAAAAAGCTCAGGAGTTCCCGTTGTGGCTGAGCAATAACGAACCCGACTAGGATCCATGAGGATGTGGGTTTGATCCCTGGCCTCGCTCAGTGGGTTAAGGATCCGGTGTTGCTGTGAGCTGAGGTGCGGGTTGCAGATGTGGCTCGAATCCTTTGTTGTCATGGCTGTGGTGTAGGCTGGTAGCTGTAGCTCCAATTGGATACCTAGTCTGGGAACTTCCATATGCCACAGGTGAGGCCCTAAAAAGCAAAAAAATAAATAAAATAAAATAAAAGCTCAAAGTTTATATAAAGGAAAGGAACTGATCAATTCAACTACATCAACATTAATAACTTCTATTTATCAAAAGGTATTACTGAAAGGGTGAAAAGGTATACTGCATTCTGGAAAACTATATTTAATAACATATAACTGACAAACGATTAGTATACAGACTATAAAGAATGTTGAAGGAAAAACAACTCCATGGAAAAGCAGATATATAACAGAAAATATTATCACAAATTAACATATGAAAAGACATTCAATTTCCCAAGTAATCAGAAAAATCCAAATTAATACCACAGTGGGATACCATTTCACACCCCCCCAAATTGGTAAAAATTAAAATTACACAACACAATATTTGCAAGGTTATTCAGCAATAGGAACATTTGTGTTCTGTGAATGAGAACAAACATTCAAAAAAGAAAACTACAGGAGTTCCCGTCGTGGCTCAGTGGTTAACGAAACTGACTAGCATCTGTGAGGACACAGGTTCAATCCCTGGCCTCGATCAGTGGGTTAAGAATCCGGCATTGCCATGAGCTGTGGTGTAGGTCGCAGATGCGGCTGGGATCCCGAGCTGCTGTGGCTATTGTGCAGTCTGGTGTCTACAGGTCCAGTTCGACCCCTAGCCTGGGAACCTCCATATGCCACGGGTACGGCCCTACAAAGACAAAATGACAAAACAAAAGAAGGAAGGAAGGAAGGAAGGAAGGAAGGAAGGAAGGAAGGAAGGAAGGAAGGAAGGAAGGAAGGAAGGGGAAAACAAATCAATCTGATAAACCTAGTCGAGTCAAACAGGGGAATACCCTGTAACCCCACAATTTTACTGCTAAGTATATACCTCAGAGCAAGCTTTAAATCTCTGACCTGGACCCCATCAATACATTTTATATCCCAACACACACACAACTGAAACAAAAGTTTCATGAAAGAACTCTTTCACTGTGTGCAATATACTCCATTTATACTCCATTTCATTTAGTGTCATTCACTACATAGATTTCATAACCCACTAACACAGTGGTTCTTAACATTAGACGAACATCAGAAATCACCTGAGCATTTAAAAAATTAAAAACAAAACCAAAACTGATCCCAGGTAAGCTCCTGAAGACTGATTCAATTGGTCTGGACATGGAAGCAATCTAAATGCCCACTGACAGAGGAATGGATAAAAAAGATGTGGTACGTATATACTATGGAATATTACTCAGCCATACAAAAGAAGGAAATAATGCCATTTGCAGTAACATGGATGGACCTAGAAATTATCATACTAAGTAAAGTTAGACAGTGAAAGATAAACATCATATGGTATCACTTATATATGGAATCCCAAAAAAAGAAAAAAAGGATACAAATAAACTTATCTGCAGAATAGAAACAGATTCACAGATTTTGAAAAACTGATGATTATAAAGGGGACAGGTGGTGAGGGAGGGAAGGACTGGGGTTTTGGGACTGGCATACGCACACTGAGGTATATGGAATGACCGGCCAATGGGGACCTGCTGCATAGCACAGAGAGCTCTACCCAGTATTCTGTGATAATCTATGTGGGAAAAGAATCTGAATGGATGTGTGTATATGCATAACCAAATAATTTTGTTGTACAACAGAAATTATCACAACCTTGTAAATCAACTAGACTTCAATAAAACTTTAAAAAATGGAAAAAAAAGATTAGCACTAGAAAGTTATTACATCTTAGATATATATATAGTAAACATAAAAAAAAAAAGGACTTCAGAAATCATCAAAAAAAAAAGTAATAGATGCTAATCACAGACTTCAAAAGCTGATAAACCTAAAGACAACCATAGGCATCTCTAGGATCCCAGTACCTTCACTCTACCTTCGTTAGGAGGAGAGTTAGTTACTTCAATTAGTTACAACTGAGAAGTATTCTGGTAAAAAGGAAAAGAAATGGGAATTAATGAACTCAAAGATGTTTCTTCTTTTTTTCTTTTTTTTTTCCTTCTTCGGGCTGCACCAGCAGTATATGGATATTCCCATCCTAGGGGTCGAATCAGAGCTGCAGCTGCTGGCTTACACCAACCACAGCCATGACAACAATGGATCTGAGCAGCATCTGTGACTTATGCCACAGTTTTCAGCAATACTGGATCCTTAACCTGCTGAGCGAGGCCAGGTATTGAACCCACATTCTCATGGATACTAGCTAATTTTAATTTTAATTTTAATTTTAATATCCATTACAGTCCATAATCCCTTATCCACTTCTAAAATCTACAAAGCTCTGAAAACCAGAAGTCTTTTCCTTAGGTTTGGCACCAAAACATATTTAGTGAATTCAACTTACGTGAGATTATTTCCAGTCTTTATCTCACTTTGTGTTGCTAGACCAATGGTTCTTAACTGGAGGCGATTTTATCCCACAATGACATCTGGCAATATCTGGAGACATTTTCAGTTGTCACAACTGGGTAGGAGGTGCTACTAACATCTAGTGGGTAAAAGCTAGAAGTGGTGCTTAACATCCTACAGTGCTCAGGACAGGTCCCTGCAACATGGCATTATGTGGCCCCCAAATGCCAATCTTACTGAGACTGAGAAACCTTGGACTAGACTCTTGTTTATGGAAGACACATTAATGTGTTGATTACTGAGTGCTGACTCAGATAAATCTGAGGGTATTAGAGAATACATGATAAAAAAGGCAGCATTATGACAACTCAAAAGTCTTGAAGATGCAACCTACGCTAGAGCTGCGGCCACACCAAATCCTTAAACCTACTGCGTAGGCTGGGTACTGAATCCACACTTCCACAGAGACAAGGCTGGATCCTTGACTCGGTGTGCTACGGTGGAAATTCCTAAAATAGGGTCAGAAAAACTGTTACTTTTATTTTGCTTTTTAGTGCCACACCTGCGGCATATGGAGGTTCTCAGGCTAGGGGGTCAAATCAGAGCTACGGCTACCAGCCCAGGCCACAGCCACAGCCACACAGGATCCAAGCCACATCAGCAACCTACACCACAGCTCATGGCAACAACAGATCCTTAACTCACTGAGCAAGGCCAGGGATCAAGCCCTCAACATCATGGTTCCTAGTCAGATTCGTTTCCGCTGTGCCATGATAGGAACTCCAGAAAAACTCTTAATTTCAAAACACAGTTGGCTCCAGAGATTTCGGACAGGAAAGAGTGGACTCTATATTTCCATTCTTACAATAGTAGTCATTCTTAAATGCCACAAATCTCACTAATGTGGCCCAAGTCTTAGAAAACAAAGGAGAGGAGTAGAGAAATTCACCTGACATAACAAGTAGGATGAGCAACAACTTTAGTTTTATTCTTCTTTATCACAATTTAAAATAAACTAGCCTTTCCAATAGTGTCCACATAACATCAGTTGTTATGTTTAGTGTTTCCACATAAAAGATATCATCTTAATATACTTTACAAGATATCAAAACCAGTAACAGAAAACGGTCACTGAGACTCTTGAAACCACATAACTATTTACCTTTCTCTGTGCTTGAGAATATAGAGATGATTTTATTCCTGGGCTTTTTTTCCTCTGGAACAGAGGGCAAAGGTTTCAAACTGTGATTGGCTGACAAAGGGTCTTTGCCTCCAGTGCTAAAAATGGTACTGCTCATTCGCACAGGGGGTGCTGGAGGCTTGTCTTCCAGTTCTCCGTTATCAGACATGATTCAGAATTATGATATGGCCTGAAACAGATAGGCAAAAACATACAATTAATAACAAGGTAAAAAACAGTATGGATAAGTATAAGACAGCAATAATCCCAGCCCAACTTCAAATCAGAAAATGTTATCAACTTGGAGTTGAATTCGCTAAATTTGTAAAATTTAAGAGATGAAATTGGTTTTTAATACAGGCAATCTCTCCTAACAAAGCTGGTAAATGGCTAGCTAGCTGAGGGAATCTTTGAAAGGCCATAATCTGTTAAGAGGACTAGAGTAATTTTTGGAAAGCATGATGACAATAACATATCAAAGTATATCCACCTAATCAATTGATTCTAACAGCAAATGTTCTCATGAACAGATAACATGGAGTCTTAAAAAAGGATAATTCTGGAGTTCCCATCGTGGAGCAGTGGTTAACGAATCTGACTAGGAAGCATGAGGTTCCAGGTTCGATCCCTGGCCTCATTCAGTGGGTTAAGGATCTGGCATTGCCGTGAGCTGTGGTGTAGGTCACAGACATGGCTCGGATCTGGTGTTGCTGTGGCACAAGCCGGCAGCTGTAGCTCCAATTCGACCCTTAGCCTGGGAACCTCCATATGCCGTGGGTGCACCCCAAAAAGAAAATTCTAAGAGAATGCCTGTATCCTAACCAGCCAATAAAAGGATATGTCTCTGACAGGTCTATTTTTAGAGCAGAGATAGGTGCTTGCTACTAAAAATATCAACCATTAGCCTCCAAATGTGATTCCATGCTCTCTAGCCTTGTGATTACAACTTAACCTCCATATAGACTTTCCCAAAGGATGAGAATGTGCCACTGATACAATATTTGGTTTCTTTGAAAATTTGACAATCTAACTACGTATGTTAGTTTGTCCCCTGCAAGTCTGGGAACGCTGACAGAAGTAAATCCAGAGCTTGGCCAAATCCCAAGGTTCTCCTGTCATCCTGTGATGCCCTATCCAGGCAGTCAAGTTACCCTCCCCCTTATCCACATGGCTAATTCAGCAGAAATTCCAAACTTGTTTACATATACTTATATACACATCCATTTTATGTCTTTTAAGAAAGTGTATTACACATATTTAAAATCAGCACTAACTAAAGGAGAGGGGATGCCTAACTTATGGATGAGCTCTGATACAAAAGTATATATGTTAGACATGGATGGAACTAGAGACTCTCATACTAAGTGATTTAAGTCAAAGACCATATGATATTACTTATATCTGGAATACAATAAATGGCACAAATGAACCTTTCTACAGAAAAGAAACAAACTCATGGACTTGGGAGAACTGACTGGTGGTTGCCAAGGGGGAGGGAGTGGGATAGACTGAAAACTGGGGGTTAGTAGATGCAAACTATTGCATTTGGAGTGGATAAGCAATGAGTCTGCTGTATAGCACAGGGAACTCTGTCTTGTAACTTGTGATGGAACATGATGGAGGATAATGTTAGAAAAAGAATGTATATATGTGTGTGGGGGTGTGTGACTGAGTTACTTTGCTGTGTAGTAGAAACTGACAGAACATTGTAATTCAACTATAAGAGAAAAAATAAAAATCTTACAAAAAAGTATATATGTTAGGAAATAACACAATACTTCACTAAACAAAGTTTTGTTTAATTAGATCCTGATTTGATTATAAAGTTATTTAATATATGTAAGTGAACAAAACTTGTATATGTATAAAAAAGAATGTCAACTGTGGAGTTCCTATTGTGGCTCAGCAGGTTAAGCACCAGACTAGTATCCATGAGAACGCAGGTTAGATCCTTGGCCTTGCTCAGTGGGCAAAGGATACAGTGTTGCCTCAAGATGTGGTACACCAGACATGGCTCATATCTGGCATTGTTGTGACTGTGGCATAGGTCGGCAGCTGCAGCTCCATTTCGACCCCTAGCCTGGGAACTTCCATATGCTGCAGGTGTGGCACTAGAAAGAATTAAAAAAAAAAAAAAGAATGCCAACTGTTTCTGGATAAAATTAAAAATAATTTTTAAAATATTTTATTTAGTCTGAATGTTAGTACCTGAAGAAAAGTAGGTATAATTCGAGAAGAATTGATGGATGAAGAATTATACCTAATTTCACTCTAAATCTTAACAGCTTTTGTTTTCCTCAATAGCAGCACTACTGTATATTTTATATGCCATGTGATAGCTATTTTTCAGCCTACAAAAGAGGAAGAAAGAGTGAAGGTAAAGGGGAAAAATAAACATTTCTGGAGCTAACTAGTTGGAAAATGGAGTAAAAAAATATTTGTACCTGTGTATGTGAAAGACCGCCTAAAGTGAAATTAAACTACTGATGATCAAAGGAAGTAGAAATGAGGGCGGGATCAAGAAGGGAATGCAAACAACATACAGTCAGACAATTCTTCTTCTTCTTCCCTTTTTTTTTTGCCTTTCAGGGCAATGCCAGAACATTAACCCACTGAGCAGGGACAGGGATCAAACTTACATCCTCATGCATACTTAGTCAGGTTCTTCTTTTTTTTTTTAGTGATTTTTATTTTTTCCATTATAGTTGGTTTACAGTGTACTGGTTTGGTTCTTAACCCACTAAGCCATAAAGGAAAATCCCAGATGATTTTTCTAAACCAGCTGATCACAGCATGTGGATTACTTGATGAATTGATAAATCAAGACAGATGTTTACCTACTATGTGACCAAACATTAAAGCAAAACAGATTAACCCTAGAACAGCTTATTTTTATCTTTTTCTTTTTTAGGGCTGCACCTGCGGCAGACGGAAGTTCCCAGGCTAGGGATCCAACTGACACTGCAGCTGCTGGCCTATACCACAGTTACAGGAAAGTCAGATCTGAGCTACATCTGTGACCTACACTGCAGTTCATGGCAGCACTGGAGTTCATGGCAACACTGGATTCTTAACACACTGAGTGGGGCCAGAGCCCCCTGGATACTAGTTGGGTTTGTTACTGCTGAGCCACAATGGGGACTTCTCATTGTTATCTTCTTCATTTTTTTTTTTTTGGTCTTTTGAGGGCTGTACCCTCAGCATATAGAGGTTGCCAGACTAGGGGTTGAATCAGAGCCGGCCTACACCACAGCCACAGCAATATCAGATCCGAGCCGCATCTGCGACCTATACCACACAGCTCACAGCAACAACAGATCCTTAACAAAGTGAGCAAGGCCAAGGATCGAACCTCCATCCTCATGGATGCTAGTCAGATTCATTTCCGCTAAGTCACTATGGGACCTCCACTCCTCATTTTTATCTTAATCACCAGTTACAATACAGAAACTGCACATTCAGATTTTGATTACACCGTGAATGCTCCTTCTTATGCATATTAAATTTAAAAATCAGAATAACAAAATTCCAAAATATATTTGCATGCATTTATTGAAAGAAATGCACCAAAACATTAACAGTGGTTATCTGTGATTAATTAGTAATTTTTAAACTTGAATATAATCATCATAGCTGTGGTTAGAAAAAGATCAATATAGAACAGCCAGGGAGTTCCCTAGTGGCCTAGCAGTCCAGGCAATGTCACTGCTGCAGCTCAAGTTCAATCCTTGGCCTGGGAACTTCCACAAGCCATGGGCAAGGCCAAAAAAAAAAAAAAAAAAAAGCCAGGGTGCAATAATTACTTAGTGTGAACTGACTTATAAATCCTTTCCCTAAGGCTGGCTCATATATGGAATATGACTAGAAACTGCCAAAGTACTTTCAATTGTATGTTGTCCAATATTATGGTTGCAGAGTCAGATTGTTCTGATTGAAACCCTAGTTCCGCTATTTACTTAAGTGTGTGACCTTAGGACTCAACTGTACCTCAGAACTTCTTGGAGAAATACCTGGTTCTAGGCCTGGACTGTGAAAATACAAGATGAGTCTACAGTGTCTTATAGAGTCACAAGACTAGGAAGTACTTATAAAGGATGAGGGCACGTCAAAGGGGCACATGATAGAGTTCCCAAAAGCCAATACTGTAATGACTCGAGTAGTAGTCTAATACTACTTCAAGCTAATAAAAGTAGTATTAAACTATAATCCAAAGTATAAAATAAATATATATAATTCATATCAATTCAGAAAGCTTAATACGTAAATAAAATGGGTGGGGGACAAATCTTCCTTACAAAAGAATTCCAAATAATATTTCGGTAAATACATTCCCTTCTAGGAGATGGAACTTAACTTCCTCGCCAGTTGACTGCAGGCTAGACTTAGTGACTCATTTCCAAAGAACAGAACGTGGAAAGGGGAATCTAACACCACAATGGAAAAATCTGGTATTAACCAAGTGATCAAGGCTAATATCACCAGTGATAAGTTACACTGATATCACTCACTTTCTGATCTAACGTGATGAGAGGTACCATTCACCTCTGCGGTATTCTTCTCCCAAACCCATAACCTTAGTCTAATCACAGAGGGAAAAAAAATCAGACAAACCCAAACTGAGAGGCATCCTATAAAATTCCTGACCCATGCTTCTCAAAACTGTCAAGGACATGAAAAACAAGGAAGGACTGAGAAACTGTCCTAGAACAGAGGAATCTAAGAATACATGACAATGTGATATCTTGGAAGCAAAAAAAAAAAAAAAAAGACATTAGTGGAAAAACTGGTGAAATCCAAATAAAATTTAGAATTTAGTTAATAGTAATGGACCAATGTTGGCATCTTTGCTTTGAGATACACTTTATGGTTCAGGTAATGTTAATATTAGAGGAAGATGGGTAATAGTTACACAAGAAATCTACTCTTTCCAACTTCTCTGTAAATCTAAAATTATTTCCAAGTAAAAAGTCTACTAAAAAAGGAGTAAGTTCCTCAAAAAGTTAAACAGAGTAAACTGCCATATGACCTAGCAATTCCCCTTCCAGTGTATACCTAAGAGAACTGAAAACGTGTATCAGCACAAAAACTTGCATATGAATGTTCATAGCAACATTATTCATAATAGCTAAAAGATGAAAAACAAAACAAAATATCAGCAGATGAACAGATAGCCAAAATATGTCATAGCCATACAATGGAATACTGTTTGGCCACAAAAAGTAGTGAAGTACTGATACATGCCACAACATGAAATAAACCTTGAAGACGTAAGTGAAAAAAGCCAGACACAGAAAGACCACAAATTATATGATTCCATTTATATGAAATGTTCAGAGCAGACAAGTCCACAGAGACAGAGAGTCAGATTAGAGGTTGCTAGGGGGTGAGGGGAACGGGATGTGACTGCTAACGCTTTGAGGAGAATGAAAATGTTCTGGAATTAGACACTGGTGATGAGCTACACAACTTTGTGAATACATTAAAACCACTGACTTGTATATTGTTTGTTTTGTTGTTTTTATTTTTTTCATTTATTTATTTACTTATTATTATTTTTTTTTTATGGCTGCACCTGCAGCATATGGAATTTCCTGGGCTACAGGTCGAATCAGAGCTGCAGCCTCACTGGATCTGAGCTATACCACAGCTATACCAAGCTGTGGTATAGCTGCCACACCTATACCACAGCTTGTGGCAATGCTGGATCATTAACCCTCTGATGGAGGCTAGGGATCAAACTCGCATCCTCATAGACACTATGTCAGATTCCTAACCACTGAGTCACGATGGGGACTCTCTAAATTGTGTATTTTAAAATGGTAAATTTCAGCTATGTGAATTATATCTCAATTTAAAAAAAGGAATTAATATTTACCTCACAGAATAAGTACTGAGTTAATAAATTGACTGCTGCTATTACTTTCATATTATTATTTATAAGATTCTATGCTAGAAGCTGGAGAAAATAAAAGAGGACCTAATTCTTCTCCAGGAGTCCATAATATACTGAAAGAGACCAACACATATGTGTTTAAGTTAGGTTATGCCCTTTATCAACATCTGTCCTCAACACAAGGATTTTATTTATTTATTTATTTATTTATTTAGTATTTTTGCCTTATCGAGGGCCACACCTGCGACATGTGGAGGTTCCCAGGCTAGGGGTCTAACAGAAGCTGTAGCTGCCGGCCTTCGCCACAGCCACAGCAACGCAGGATCCGAGCCGCATCTGGATCCTTAACCCACTGAGAAAGGGCAGGGATCGAACCCACAACCTCATGGTTCCTAGTAGGATTCATTAACCACTGAGCCACCACGGGAACTCCAACACATGCATTTTAAAAGCCACTTTGTTTCTTCCAGTTCTCAAAACATTTTGGATTAAAGCTTCTTTCACACTCGAAAAAATTACTGAGGATCTCAATTTTTTGTTTTTGTGAGTTATATCTATATTCCCTATAAAAATTAAAATGTTATTTAAATATTTAATTAAATAATCTAAGAACACAGCATATTTTTTATCTGTGTCATCTCTGATTTTTTTCATCAGTGTCTTACAGTTCTTGGAGTTTAGAACTTTTGTCTGGGTTTATTCCTAGGTATTTTATTCTTTTTGATGTGGTGGTAAGTGGGAGTTGTTAAAGAAAATTCCTTAATTTTCCTTTCTGATTTTTCGTTGTTAGGGTATAGAAATGCAACAGACATTTGTGTATTAATATTTATATAATTATTTGGCATATGGAAGTTCCCAGGCCAGGGATCATACCTGCAACATAGCAGTGACAACACCAAATCCTTAACTCTCTGTGCCACAAAAGAACTTCCGTGTATTAATTTTGTACCCTGTAACTTTAACAAATTTACTGATGAGCTATTTTCTGGTACCATCTTTAGGATTTTCCATGTATAGGATCATGTCATCCACAAAGAGTGACAATTTAACTTTGTTTCTTTTCTTTCTTCCCTTTTTCTCCCCCTTTTTAGGGCCGCCCCCTTGGCATATGGAAGTTCCCAGGCTAGGGGTCGAGTCAGAGCTGCAGCTGCTGGCCTACACTACAGCCACAGCAATGCCAGATCCGAGCTGCATCCATGACCTTAACCCACTAAGCAAGGACAGGGATCAAGCCCACATCTTCATGCAACCAGTCAGGTTCTCAACCTGCTGAGCCACAACGGGAACTCCAGTATTAATTATTTTCCAATTTGGATTCCTTTCATTTATTTTCTTTTCCGATTGTTGTGGCTAGAACGTCCAAAACTATCCTGAGCGGTGAGGAGTGGACATCCTTGTTTTGTTCGTGATCCTGGTGGAAATTCTTTCAGCTTGTCACGATTGAAAATGTTAGCTGTGGGTTTATCATACATGACGTTTATTATGTTGAGGTATGTTCCCTCTATTCCCATTTCCTGGAGAGTTTTTAGCATAAATCGATGTTGATTTTGTCAAAAGCTTTTCTGTACTATTTGGGATGATCATATGGTTTTTAGTCTTCAACCTGTAATTTTTTTTTCTTTTTATGGCCAAGCTTGCAGCATACTGAAGTTCCCAGGCTAGGGGTAAAATTGGAGCTGCAGCTGCTGGCCTATGCCACAACTTCAACTTGTTAACGTGATGTATCACATTAATTAATTTGTGGATGATGAAAAATTCTTGCATCCCTTAGATAAATCCCACATGATCATGGTATATGACCTTTTAATATATTGTTCAATTTGGTTTGCTCATTTTGTGGAGGATTTCTGCACTCATATTCCTCACTGGTACAGGCCTGTAATTTTTTTTTTTTTTTTATGGTATCTTTGTCTGGTTTTGGTATCAGGGTGATGGTAGCAGCCTCATAGAATGAGTTTGGAAGTGTTCCTTCCTCTGCAAGTTTCTGGGACAGTTTCAGAAGGATAGGTGTTATCTCTTCCCTAAATGTTTGGTAGAATTTATCTATGAAGCCATCTGACCCTGGACTTTTGTTTGTTGGGAGTTCTTGAATTACAGATTCAATTTCAGTACTTGGAGTTTGTCTGCTCATATTTCTTCTTTCTTCCTGATTCAGTGTTGGGAGATTGTCAAAAAGACTATACTAACCAAGGCAACTGACAGATTCAATGCAATCCCTATCAAATTACCTATGGCATTTTTCACAGAAGTGTAACAAAACATTTAAAAATTTATATGGAAACACAAAAGGCCCCAAATAGCCAAAGCAATCTTGAGAAAGAAAAACAGACGGAGGAATCGGGCTCCTTGACTTCAGACTACAATACAAAGCTACCACAGTCAAAACAGTATGTTACTGGCACAAAAACAGAAATAAAACTAGACACCTTTGATAAATTAATCTACAATAAAGGAGGCAAGAATATATAATGGAGCCTCTTTAGTAAGTGGCACTGGGAAAACTGGACAGCTACATGTAAAAGAATAAAGTTTTTTTAACACCCTACACAAAAATAAACTCAAATGGATTAAAGATCTAAATATAAAGCCAGATACTATAAAACTCCTAAAAGAAAACAGGCAGAACACTATGACATAAATGGCAGCAACATCTTTTGGGATCAGTCTCGTAGAATAATGGAAACAAAAATAAACAAATGGGACCTAATTAAACTTTTAAAAAGCTTTTGCACAGCAAAGGAAATCATAAACAAATGAAAAGACAACCTATGGAATGGAAGAAAATATTTGCAAGTGATGTGACCCACAAGGGGTTAATCTCCACAATATACAAATAGCTCATATAGCTCTTTATCAGAAAACAAAGATCCCAATCAAAAAAATGGGCACAAGATCTAAATAAACGTTTCTTCAAAGAAGACATGCATGCAGATGGCCAAAAAGCACATGAAAAGATGTTCAATGTCAATAAATATTAGACAAAGGCAAATCAAAACTACAAAAAGGTATCACCTCACACCAGTCAGAGTAGCCATTCTCAAAAAGTCTACAAATTATAAACGCAAGAGAGAGTGTGGAAAAAAGAGAACTCTTGGCACACGGTTGGTGGGAATATTAACTGGTACAACCACCATGGAGAACAGTATGGAGGTTTCTTAAAAAAACTTAAAATAGAGGAGTTCCTGTTGTGCCTCAGCAGATTAAGAATCCAAGTAATATCCATGAGGATGCAGGTTTGATCCCTGGCCTCGCTCAGTGCTGGTCACAGACAAGGCTCAGATCTGGATTTGCTGTGGCTATGGCATAGGATGGTCGCTGCAGTTCCGATTTGACCCCTAGCCTGAGAATTTCCATGTGCTGCAGGTACAGCCCTAAAAAGACCAAAAACAAAAAACAAAACCCCACAAAACTTAAAATAGAGTTATCATATGATCCAGCTGTCCCACTCCTGCGTATATATGCAGAAAAGAGGAAAACTCTAACTCAGAAGTTTACATGCACCCCAGTGTTCAGAGCAGCACTATTCACAATAACTGAGACATGGAAAAAACCTAAATGTCTATTGACAGAGGACTGGATAAAAATAGATGTGGTATATTCATACAATGGAATACTTACTACTCAGCCACAATAAAAGAAAGAATGCCACCTGCAACAACACGGATTGACCTAGAGATTATTATACTAAGAGAAATAAGCCAGAGAAAGACAAATATTATATGACGTATGTGGACTCTTAAAGAAAAAAAAAGATACATATGAACTTATATATAAAAGAGAAACAGACCCACAAACACAGAAAACAAATCAATGGTACCAAAGGGGAAAAGGATAAACTGGCAGTTTGGGATTAACATAAACATACTACTACATATAAAATAGATAACCAACAAGGACCTATTATATAGCACAGGGAACTATACTCAGTTTATAATAACCTATAAGGAAAAAGAATCTGAAAAATACATATATGTATAACTGAATTACACTTTGTTATGTATTTGAAACTAATAAAGCATTGTATTATATTTCAATTTCAATTATATTTCAGTTTAAAAAAACAAAAACAATAAATCCATTACATGCTAGTATAAAGAACATTTTCATGAAAAATAATATTTTCCAAAACAATATAGTGAGAAGTCATATTATTTTACATTTCTGGAAATCTTTCATATGTCTGGCTTAGTTGAAGACAGTCTGATTCTCATATCTGCTTCTGCATTCAACTTATTGTATTATGTTTTGGTTGAAGTATATGAAAAAAATCTGGTCTTACACACTTATGTCACTAAAAAGGGAGTATTTTATAGCTTTCAGATAATTACGGATATTCTTGATACTACATCAAATTCAGCCTTCATAAGGCTGAATCTGAAGTTACAATAAATCTGAAGTTACAATAAATTTTTTGTACTATAGAGTTCCCGTCATGGCGCAGTGATTAATGAATCCGACTAGGAACCATGAGGTCGCATGTTCGATCCCTGCCATCACTCAGTGGGTTAATGATCCAGCGTTGCCGTGAGCTGTAGTGTAGGTCCCAGACGCGGCTCAGATCTGGCATTGCTGTGGCTCTGGCATAGGCCAGCAGCAACAGTTCTGATTAGACCCCTAGCCTGGGAACCTCTATATGCCATGGGTGTGGCCCTAAAAAGCAAAAAAAAAAAAAATTTGTACTATGTTACATTAACCCCACTAATTTCTTTTGCATTTTGAATCCTTTTAATCATGCACGAATTATGTAATGCCAAAAAGTTGATTATCTGAAAAATACTGGCTCATCTAATTATTAAGATATTCCAAAGATGACAAATGTCACTATACAATAAAAAAAAAAATCACATTCATTAATACCACAGATCTCATCAGATCTAAGTCCAGGGAAACCGCAAAACTCAAGAAAGTTGATACAGGTTTTCTAAAATTCTACTTTTCATTTGATACTTTAAATTTTATCAATTAACAACAAATTCTGTCACTTCATTCATTTTCAAGAATATGTCTGCCAAATACCTAAGACTCAACAACCAGAGTTGTTCAGCGGGGCCAGCCATTCTTTCACGAGTGTTCAGGGAAAAGGGCCTTTTTAAGTTCAATCACATAAGTGGTTTTCTGTAAGACAACCATTTCATACTTTGTTAAGTATCTTACAAGTACTTCTAATTTTGCCATACAAAATATTTTAAAAGTAAACACAAAAGTAGAGATATGATAAGAGTAGTAATAATTACAGTTTCACCAAGTACATTCTTAAGTAAAACTGGTATTTAAAAAAAAACTACAAGCACAATGCTACTGTTAGAACTGTGTTAAAGTACGGGTAGTTTTACCCAGTACTACTTTTGCATTTTTAATGCAAATGTCAACACAGTGTAAAAGGCAAAAAATGTCTCAGTATTATTATGAAAACGGGGTTTTGATGCATGAACCCCAAGGTACCACAGACCACTCTTTGAGAAATGGTGCAATAGAGTGTACCCCAGCTCCACATTTCACCCTCACATTGCCAGTTCTTTCTTTTTTTAGGGCCACACTTGCAGCATATGAAAGTTCCCAGGCTAGGGGTCAAATTGGAGCTACAGCTGCTGGCCTACACCACAGCCACAGCAACATCAGATCCCTAACCCACTGAGCGGGGCCAGGGATTGAACCCACATCCTCATGGATCCTAACTGCGTTTGTTTCCACTGAGCCACGATGGGAACTCCTTGCCAATTCTCTCTGATGTGTTACTGAGTTGGCAGAAGACCTATATTTATTTCCTCCTCTTATCTACAGAACACATTTTTAACATAGGAAAAGGTAATCATGGCTAGATTTCCAAGATGGGGCACAAAAACCTATTCAAGATTTGAATATGGTTCAAAATCAATACATATACAATGGTAATTATTATACTGTTTTTTTTATAACAAAACCCAGAAAGTTCAGTAGACCTTTTTTTTTTTTTGGCTTTTTAGGGTCACATCCGAGACATATGGACATTCCCAGGCTAGGGGTCAAACTGGAGCTACAGCTGTCAGCCTGCACCAAAGCCACACCACAGTTCACGGCATCGCCGGATCCTTAACCCACTGAGCGAGGTCAGGGATTGAACCCGTATCCTCAAAGATACTAGTTAGGTTCTTTACTGCTAGCCACGACAGGAACTCCTGTACAGTAACTTTTAAATTTTCTGCACAAATTCAGTCCAATAAGACTAAAAAGGAACAAAGACACTCTGTTTCAGAACTTTCTTCTTTAACTACATCATAAAGTTAAATTAGCTATGTCTCAAGGAAATCCCAGTAACATGACATATCCTGTTAGGCAATATAAGTCTAAAGAAAATTAAAACTGCTGAGTCATAAATGTCCCTATAAAATTACTCAAGATGACAAATATGATGGTGATAATTCTAATATGCCCCATAAGTGATTAGGCAGTAGTAAATATAAGCGTGACCCTTGACACAACACTAATGACTCTGCACTAATGACTCGATCCCTTCACCTCAGATTTCTCTAATGAATCTGTCTTCAGCTGCTGTTCAGAGGAAGAGGTTGGATGAAGCCCTAACTAGCTTCCCAAAGCGTTTCCATACACTCAGTTTCCATACACTCAGTTTTTGTTTAGAGAAAGAAATTAGACTTGGTTGATTAAAAATAATACATGGTAACATTCTCCCTGGTATACATTCCTCAGCAGCTACTAAATGCTACAATTTAAGGCCGTTTACTACTAGATCTGATCTCATATGAATGCAGCACATAAATCCTATGCTTCATGTTTCCCAAATATACCAAAGGCTTTCCTGGCCTAAATCATCTTTGGGTATACATTTCTCCATTCTTAAAGTTTCTTTAACCTTTTCTCCACCAACCAAATCTTTCATTGCTCAGTAAAAATTATTTCCCATGTAATGCTTCGCCTGTCTGTCCCTGTTCAAAATGACCCCTCACATCCTCTCAACGTGAGTCACACAGGAAAATAAATCCAGAGTGTATTAAAGTTGGACTAGAATTCATCTGGTCCATCTTTCTTATTTTATTTGTGAACAATCTGAATCACCAAAAAGTAAGCAGTGTATGCCTGAAGTCACACAAATCTAATTACTAACAGAACGAAGACCAAATACAAGTTTTCTAACAACTCTTCTGCTCATGGTTTTTTCTTAATTGTATTAATATATCAGACCATTCTTTTGGTGATGAATTACAACTGTGGATCATTAATTATTATTTTAGGTGTCTTTCCACCCAAGACTTCAAGCAAGGATTCTGCTACCACTATACTATTTTACTATCTTCTTGAACATAGATCTCTGCATGTATTGGACAATAATGTTTACTGACTTATGGTACTACACTCTGCCCCCAGATGAAATATTGCTGTTCCTGAATGTATTAGTTCTTGAATCAAACAACATTTCACTAGACAACATAAAAACTACCTTCTACTAACAAAAAATACCTTTGGAAAGATTTTTTACTTTTCTCCTAACAGCCAATTCATGGCCTTAGTCTTCAGTCCTTTATAAAGCAGTGAAATTTTTGTTTACTGCCTCTACTGATGGTGTCAAATGCCTAAAAAGTACCAAATGAAGACATAAGATTCTTTATATCTTTTATCCTAGGAGAAACAATAAAGAATACAAAAACAATTCATTATAAAATACTGACTTAACTAATGTTTTGCCCCACCACTACCCAAAAGTGTCTTATAAAAAAGGACAAAACGATAAGTAATGTTTCTCTCCAAATCTGTTCAAACACTTTTTGCTACTTTTCAGTGAAAAACAAGCGGGCAAAACAAAAAGCATGCTCCAAACACACTGTACTCTTCTAATAGGACCATTGTTTAACTGTGACAAAACTCAAAGACAAACAATCCCTCAATTGTCTACTGAAAGAGACCAGGGGAAGCTAAATACACAAGGGAAATTAAAAAAGGTTGTATCCGGAACCAGTCAGTCCAACTAGTAGAAATTATTAAATTTATTATAATTTACTCACACCACCTATGGTATCCCGAATATAAACCATATACTACTAAAAATATGATTTTTTTTTGTCTTTTTAGGGCCACACATGCGGCATATCGAAGTTCCCAGGCGAGGGGTTGAATCGGAGCTGTGGCCCCCAGCCTAGGCCACAGCCACGCGGGGATCCAAGCCACATCTGCAACCTGCACCACAGCTCACAGCAACACTAGATCTTTAACCCACTGCGAGGCTAAGGATTGAACCCGCATCCTCATAGTTACTAGTCAGATTTGTTTCCGCTGAGCTACAAAGGGAACTCCCACGAAAATATGAATTTAAAAGCACAATTTTGCTTTACAGCTTCACTAACTTTTTTTTTTTTTGTTTTAGGGCCACACCCGCGGCATAAGAGGTTCCCGGGCTAGGGGTCAAATTGGAGCTACAGCTGCCAGCCCACGCAACAGTCACAGCAACACAGGATCCGAGCTGCGTCTGTGACCTACACCACAGCTCATGGCAACGTGGAATCCTTAACCCACTGAGTGATGCCAGGGATCGAACCCACAACCTCATGATTCCTAGTCAGATTCGATTCTGCAGCACCACAAAGGGAACTCCAAGCATTTTTTAATATGTCCATATGTCTTTAGAGAAATGTCTATTTAGGTCTTCTGCCCATTTTTTGATTGGTTTGTTTCTTTATTGATTTATATGAGTTGTTTGCATATTTTGGAGATTAAGCCTTGTCAGTCACCTCATTTGCAACTATTTTCTCCGATTCCATAGGTTCCCTTTTTTTTTTAATGGTTTCCTTTGCTGTGCAAAAGCTTCTAAGTTTGATTAGATCCCACTGGTTTTTGTTTTTAATTCTACTGCCTTGGAAGACTGACCTAAAAAAAACATTAAGGTTGATGTCAGAGAATATTTTGCCTATGTTCTTTTCTAAAAGTTTTTTTTTTCTGTCTTTTTGTCTTTTTAGGGCTGCATCCGTGGTATATGGAGGCTCCCAGGCTAGGGGTTCAACTGGAACTGCAGCTGCTGGCCCACCACAGCCACAGTAATGCGATTCTTAACCCACTGAGCGAGGCCAGGGATTGAACCCAAGTCCTCACGGATGCTAGTCAGGTTTGTTACCACTGAGCCACAATGGGAACTGCTTTCCTAGTTTTCTGGTGTCCTGTCTTATGTTTAAGTCTTTAAGTCATTTTGAGTTTATTTTTGTGGATGGTGTGAGCCTGTGTTCTAGTTTCACTGATTTACATGCAGCTGTCCAGTTTTCCCAGCACCACTTGTTGAAGAGACTTTTTCTCATTTTATAGTCTTCCCTCCTTTGTCGAAGATTAATTGACAGGAGGTGTCTGGGTTCATATCTGGGCTATTTTGTTCCACTGGTCTGCATGTCTGTTTCTGTACCAGTACCATACTGTCTTGATGACTGCAGCTTTATAACATTGCCTGAAGTCCAGGAGAGTTATGACTCCTGCTCTGTTTTTTTCCCCCTCAGGATTGCTTTGGCAATTCTGGATCTTTTATGGCAATATATATATACACACACACACACACACACACAGTCTTTTTTATTTTTTTTTTACTTATGTTTTTTTTGCTTTTTAGGGTCGTACCCGCAGCATATGGAAGCTCCCAGGCTAGGGGTCAAATCGGAGCTACAGCTGGCGGCTTATGCCACAGCCACAGCAATATGGGATCTGAGCTGCGTCTGTGACCTACACCACGGCTCAGTCACGCCGGATCCTTAACCCACTGAGTGAGGCCAGGGATCCAGCCTGCACCCTCATGGATCCTAGTCAGATTTGTTTCCACTGAGCCATGAAGGGAACTCATATACAGATAGTCTTTTGAGAGCCACAGCTATGGCATATGGAGGTTCCCAGGCTAGGGGTCAAACTGGAGCTGTAGCTGCCAGCCTGTGCCACAGCCACAGCAATGCTGGATCCAAGATGCATCTGTGACCTACACCACAGCTCATGGCAATACCAGATCCTTAACCACTGAGGGGCCAGGGATCAAATCCGCATCCTCATGGATACTAGTCAGGTTCGTTACGGCTGAGCCATGAAGGGAACTCCCTCTATAATTTGTTCTAGTGAAAACTGTCACGGGTAATTTGATAGGGATTGCATTAAATATGTACATTGCTTTGGGCAGTATGGTTATTTTAATATTAATTCTTCTAATCCAGGAGCATGAAACATCTTTCCATTTCTTTGAATCATCTTTAATTTGCTTGATTAGTGTTTTACAGTTCTCAGCATATCAGTCACCTCCTTGGTCAGGTTTATTCCTAGGTATTTAATTTTTGGGGGGGTGCGATTTTGAAAGGTACCATGTTTTTATATTCCTTTTCTAAGATTTTATTGTTAGTATACAGAAATGCAACCAGTTTCTGCATGTTCATCTTGTATCCTGCTACTGAGCTGAATTTGTTGATCAGTTTTTGTGTGGCCTCCTTAGGGTTTTCTATATATAGTATCATGTCATCAGCATATACTGACAATTTTACCTCTTCTCTTTCAACTTGGATCAAAAGGTATCTTTTTCTTTTTCTTTTCTTTTTTTTTTTTTGCCACCCCAAGGCACATGGAGTTCCCAGGCCAGGGATTAGATTTGAGCCGTAGTTGAGACCAAAGCCACAGCTACAGCAATGTTGGATCCCCATTCCAGTGTGCCAGGCCAGGGATCGAACCCACATTCCAGTGTAACCCGATCCCGTTACACCAGAGCAGGAACTCCAAAAAGCTATCTTTTTCTGATCCTTTTAGCCTTACCTGTCTTTTCAAGCTGCTACCCAACAACCAGCTCTACATTGGGTGTGGCCAACCTTTTCATGCAGTCACATGATAATATCCCTCTTCATCCTGAGCTGCACAATGCCATGGGATAGCACAGCACCCATGCATGTGCAACCTAGCAGTGCAAGGGAGTTAACTGTGGAGTGATATAACCAATGGTGATGGGACCAAAAAGATCCCATCTCATCACACAGATTCCTTTTCTCTGAGTTCCTATCGTGGCTCAGTGGTTAATGAATACGACCAGGAACCATGAGGTTGCGGGTTCAATCCCTGGCCTTGCTCAGTGGGTTAAGGATCCGGCGTTGTTGTGAGCTATGGTGTAGGTTGCAGACGCAGCTCGGATCCCGCGTTGCTGTGGCTGTGGTGAAGGCCGGCAGCTACAGCTCCTGTTAGACCCCTAGCCTGGGAACCTCCATATGCCGCGGGTGCGGCCCTAGATAAGGCAAAAAGACAGAAAAAAAAAAAAAAGATTATTTTTCTCAACCCAGTGGATGACCCCCCCGTGAATGACTTTTTATAACTTCCTAGGGGACAATACAATAGTATTAAGCAATCAGTGACACTTCCATAATGGCCACCACTCCTTCCATGCTCCACAACCCTTTTTCCACACTAAGGAAATACTTCCTAATAATTTAAAGATATGTATGCCTTTGGTCTCAAGCTCTGCTTCTGGGGAATCCAGGTAGAAAAAGATGCCTACCTTGCATCATAACCCGCCCCCCCCCAAAAACCAAAAAAACCCCAAAAAACTTCAGATGAATTAAAGATTTAATGTGAAAGGTAAAATTCTAACTTTTAGAAGAGTATATAGAGTATCTGTACACAGAAGATTATCTTTATTACACATGACTCCAAAAGAAAAGACTGATAAATACAACTATATTCTACACCATAGACTAAAAAGACAAGCCTCAAACCAGGAGATAACTGCAACAAAAGCAACTGACAAAAATTGGATTTCCCGTTGTGGCTCAGCAGGTTAAGGAATCTGACATTGTCTCTGTGAGCACGAGGGTTGGGTCCCTGGCTTCACGCAGTGGGTTAAGATCCAGTGTTGCCACAAGCTGTGGTATAGGTCACAGATGTGGCTCAGATCTGGCATTGCTACGGCTGTGGCATAGGTCGGCAGCTGCAGCTCCAATCTGACCCCTTGCCTGGGAACTTCCATATGCTGCAGGTGTGGCTGTAAAAAGAAAAAAAAAATGTAATTGACAAAAATTATATCCAGAATAAAGAATTCTTATAAAGAAATAAGACAAACAATCCAATAAACAATGAGCAAATGACAAGAACAGTCGTTTCACAGAAGATGACAAACGGTGAATAAATATATGAGAACATGCCCAGTTTCATGGTTGAGCTACAAATTAAGGCCATTTGTAGATATCTTTTAACATCTAGCTTGGCACAAAATAAAAAGGCTGACTGAAAATATCAATGCAGAGCAAAGAGAATTCTTATACACTGCTAGCAGGAATATTAACCAGTAAAAACTACTTCAGAAAACAAGCTGGTATTGGCTTATAAAGTTGACTCTACATTCTGCAACTCGGCAATTTTATTCCTGGATATAAATCCAAGAAACTCTTGTACATATATCAATTATTAGAACATTCAGGAGTTCCCATCATGGCTCAGCGGTAACAAATCTAATTAGTATCCATGAGGACGCAGGTTTGATCCCTGGCCTTGCTCTGTGGATTAAGGATCTGGTGTTGCCGTGAGCTGCACTGTAGGTCGCAGATGTGGCTCGGATCTGGCGTTGCTGTGGCTGTGGTGTAGGCCAGCGGCTACAGCTCTGATTCGATCCCTAGCCTGGGAACCTCCATATGCTAAGGTTGCGACCCTAAAAAAGACCAAAAAAAAAAAAAGAAAAAGAAAGAAAGAAGAATATTCATAGCAGCACTGTCATACAGCAAAAGACTGAAAATAACCCTGTATTAGGCTGGGCTAGGCTATGCACTAGTTAACAAATATATCCCAGGAGTTTCTGTCATGGCTCAGTGGTTAACGAACCAGACTAGCACCCATGAGGACGTGGGTTCAATCCTTGGCCTCGCTTAACGGGTTAAGGATCTGGCGTTGCCGTGAGCTGTGGTGTAGGTTGCAGACGCGGTTCAGAACCGGTGTTGCTGTGGCTGTGGTGTAGGCCAGCTACAGCTCCAATTCGACTCCTAGCTTGGGAAACTCCATATGCCACGGGTGTGGCCCTAAAAAAGACAAACAAACAAATATATCCCAAAACTTCAACGGTTTAATGCAACAAAATTTTACTTCTATTGAACACTAAGCTTGAGGGGTGGGTTCTCCTTAAGGTGATTTATGGATCTAGGCTGCTGCCATGTTAAAGTTCCACTATCTTAGCAAGCCACCACCAAAATGAGACCGAAGGTACGTATGGGCTCATAACTGTCTTATGACATGCCTCACATCCCTGCTCATGGTTCAATAGGACCCAAGACAATCAATAAATAAATATCTACTGAACAAATGCATGACTACAGAGAGGTAAGAGATTATTTCTATCATTTCAAAATGACTTATGAAAGAGCATGTCTTGATTAATGACATACAGGACAGATAGCTTCGAACATACAAAAAGCAGAGGAACGATACTCCAGGTACTACCTATAGGTCACAAACATCAAGCAGGCTTCACCTCACAGAGCGGCTCTGGCTGCTCTGGCTGCCACATCATCCTGTATGTCATGATGAGAATTTTGAGGCTGCATTCCACTTATGGGAGGGAAAAATCTGGCAAAGACAAAAGGGCGAAAATCTCTCTTTGCTTTAAGAAAAATGGCTTTTAAAAGGTGAGCAAGCTTTTAAAAAAAGAATATTTCTATGCAGAATCAAACTGATTTTTTAAAAAGGGGAACACTTAAAACATTCCCTTGGAGTTCTCTGGTGGCCTGGCGGTTAAGGGTCGAGTGTTGTCACTGCTGTGGCTCAGGTTCCATCCCTGGCCTGGGAACTTCCCACCAAAATAAAGAAAGAATCTTTCCCTCTACCCCCCAACTCTCTCTCCCTTAGTCCCAACCAAACTGCCAAATATAGCAATTATGCCTTACTAATCTTTGTATTCCTATCACACAGTAGAGTTTGGCACACAGCAGGTGCTCAAGAAACGCTTACTAAAATGAATGGAGAGTAGCTGTGTAAGTAATGTTACAGAAACAGACATCACCAGAGGATATGCATTTTTAAAAGACACCTTCAAAAAAATGGATCCCCCCTTTTTTGGTGTCTTTTTAGGGCCACACCTGCAGCATATGGAGGCTCCCAGGCTTGGGGCCAAATCGGAGCTACAGCTGCCGGCCTACACCACAGCCACAGCAATGCCAGATCCAAGCCACGTCTACAACCTATACCAAAGCCCATGGTAACCCACTGGATCCTTAACCCACTGAGCATCCTTAACCTACTGAGCGAGGCCAGGGATCGAACCCACAACCTCATGGTTCCTAGCTGGATTCACTTCTGCTATGCCATGACGGGAATTCCCAAAAATATGGATCTTGATCAAATTTTGGTAATTATATCACTGATGTGAAAAAATTCTTCAAAAAACATCAAATTAAGATATTCTGGGAAAATGAAGGGCTATTACATAGACAGGACCAATCCTGAATGGGAATTTTTTTTTTCAATGAAATTTATATATTTTATTTTAAAATAAATCATTTCTGCTGATCCTGTCTTCTTATTGCAAGGCTCTTAGAGATGGCTACCTAGAATCTCTCTTTTGTTTCTTTGCATCAAAATAATGTTTAATATACTTGGCCTCGTTTCAGTACATTAATCCAACTGTATGTGAAGTTTTGTGCAGAAACAACATAGGTGCAGGGATTATGGGGAAGCTGTGTTCCTATTTCCTAGGGAAACAGGGAGCAGTACCTTGAGCGGTCCAGATGTAAAAACAGATTTTTCAGAGAGGCCCTTGAAAGATGAACAATTTTTTGCCAGGTAGAGAAAAGATCATTTATTTAACCCTCTAGGTTTCTATGGGATTTTTTTTTTTTTTTTTTGCCTTTTAGTGCCGCACCTGTGGCATGTGGAGGTTCCCAGGCTAGGGGTCAAATTAGAGCTATGGCTGCCGCTGGCCTACGCCACAGCCACAGCAACACAGGATCCAAGCCGCATCTGCAACCTACACCACAGCTCACGGCAATACCAGATCCTCAACCCACTGAGCAAGGCCAGGGATCAAACCCACAACCTCACGGTTCCTAGTTGGATTCGTTTCTGCCGCACCATGATGGGAACTCCTCTATGGGGTTTTTTAAGATGCACCTTGATCTACAAATTAAAGGATAATCCTCAAACAGAGGTCAGCATCCTGCCCCAAACTATGCCTTGCTAGGCTCTGCTAAACTGTGCTTCCTCTTGCTTTCACCTGAATGGGAATTTACTCTTAAAGTCATCCTCAAATTATTTACTTTTAAAATATTTTCCTTATGTACACACCATTCTATAAACTCTGCTATCCAATATGGGTGGGCCATACTAGCCATATATGGCTATTTAAATGAACTTAATGAAATAAGATTGTTTCTAAGTCATATTAGCCACATTGGACACCACAGATAGAGAACATTTCCATCACTGCAACAAGTTCAAATTGGACAGTTCTAAACCTTTCAAATTGGAGAACTCTGTGTCCTCTAGAACACAGACACAACTTTTTTAGGTTTGGGGGTGTTTTTTTAGGGAAGGACAATCAGGTTTATTGGGACAGTAAGGTCTGAGGACACTGTTTTCCTTTCCTTTTCTTCTTTTTAGGGCCACACCCACAGCACATGGAAGCTTCCGAGCTAGGGGCAGAATCAGAGCTGCAGCTGCCTGCCTGTGCCACAGCTCATGGCAATGCAGGGCCAGGGATCGAACCCACATCTTCATGGATAGTAGTAGTCGGGTTCATTACCACTGAGTCACAAAAGGAACTCCTCCAACAAGTGGTTATTTATTTATTTTTTTGTCTTTTTGCCTTTTATGTAGAGCCGCACCCGCGGCATTTGGAGGTTCCCAGGCTAGGGGTCTAACAGGAGCTGTACCGCCGACCTTCGCCACAGCCACAGCCACAGCAACGCGGGATCTGAACCGCGTCTGCAACCTACACCACAGCTCACGACAACGCTGGATCCTTAACCCACTGAGCAAGGCCAGGGATCGAACCCGCAACCTCATGGTTCTTAGTCAGATTCGTTAACCACTGAGCCACGAAGGGAACTCCACAAGTGGTTATTTTTAAGTCATATATTTCTAAGTCAAATATTGTACCTAAAAGTTTTAAAAATTAAATTTACACTAAAGTTTTAATATTTTCTTAATTTTTTGTTTTTGTTTTTGTTTTTTAGGGCCGCACCTGCGGCATATGGAGGTTCCCACACCAGGGGTCGGATTGGAGCTGTAGCCGCCAGCCTACGCCGCAGCCACAGCAACGCAGGATACGAGCCGCATCTGCAACCTACACCACAGCTCACGGAAATGCTGGATTGTTAACCCACTGAGCAAGGCCAGGGATCAAATCCGCAACCTCATGGTTCCTAGTCAGATTCATTAACTGCTGCACTACGACGGGAACTCCAATATTTTCTTAATTTTATCAAAAACAGGAAAGCAAACAATTCACTTGTGTACCAACCTGGTTAAAAGGCTGACAAGTCAACAAGAACTAGTCTGAATTTAGCAGTACAGGATATTTCTCTGAAAAGAGGCCTAACATTCCATGTTCTAATCATTTATGAGCCAGTTGTTGAATAATACACAATAACTTTGTTTTCTTTTGTTTGGTTTTTCTTTTTACAGCCACACCTGCAGCATATGGAAGTTCTCAGGCCAGGGGTCTAACAGGAGCTGCAGATGAAGATACACAATAACTTTGTTTTGTTTTGTTTTTCCTTTTTATAGCCACGCCTGTAGCATATGGAAATT
Source organism: Catagonus wagneri (assembly GCA_004024745.2). Lineage (NCBI taxonomy): Eukaryota > Metazoa > Chordata > Mammalia > Artiodactyla > Tayassuidae > Catagonus > Catagonus wagneri. The sequence goes on from PVHT021183693.1 coordinate 51,210,500, forward strand.
CTCAAGTTAGGGGTCAAATAGGAGCTGCAGATGAGGCTTATGCCACAGTCACAGCAACAACGGATGCGAGTCGCATCTATGACCTATGCCCTAGCCCCCTAGCCACAGCCTGTGGCAACGCCAGATCCCTAACCCACTGAGTGAGACAGGGATTGAATCTACATCCCCATGGAGACAACATGTTAGGTCTTTAACCCGCTGAGCCACAGTGGGAACTCCATAAGAACTTGTTTCCATTCTCTAGAACTACTGTCTAACTTTTAAAGTATAAATGCTGGAGTTCTTGTCGTGGCGCAGCAGAAACGAATCCAACTAGGAACCATGAGGTTGTGGGTTCAAGCCCTGGCCTCGCTCAGTGGGTTAAGGATGTTCAATGGGTTAAGGATCTGGTGTTGTCATGAGCTGTTGTGTAGGTTGCAGACACGCCTCGGATCTGGCATTGCTGTGGTTGTGGTGTACGCCGGCAGCTGTAGCTCCGATTGGACTCCTAGCCTGGGAACCTCCATATGCCACGGGTGCGGCCCTAAAAAAAATAAATAAAAACAGTATAAATATCAATACCAGTGATATAGTATTAGAAAGTCTTTCTCGTTCAAAAGAATCCCGTAGTCTTCCCTATATAGGGGAGGATTAATCCCCATACCTCAACAAGGGCAACATTCAGTTTTCAATTTATTTTCTCAGATTAAGTCTCCCTAGAACCCTAATCTTAAGAGGGGCATTCATATGAAAATCGTTGAGCAAAGAGGAGAAAAGCACAGTGGACTTCTAAGATAAAACATTCCATCAGTGTGATTACAACAAAAAAATCCCTTCCTAATGGTTGCTGAAAGAGCACAAAAGTAATGTCTAGTGATTGTCTATTTAACAAGCTTTTTAAAAAAGTTACATAAATAAATCTCATATAAACACCAAGATAGATATTTCCTCAAAATGCTAGTTTATATAATTTGTTAGCATTATTTTACCTCAAAGCCATCTTTTTCTGTAAACAAAGATACAAAGGCAGCAGCAAGCATCATCACAGAAAGCTTCTCCACCCTACTATATCCACCACCTAGCCAGACTTTATCAAACAATTAACACTGGTTCTCTTGATGGGTAACAGGGCTAAGCGCTTTTCCCTTCTTTGTGGACTACAGGCAAAGATACTTCTCTATATTTTCATTTTTATAAAATGAACATGTACTGTTTTTCTAATGAGAAAAACAGCAAGTCATGTTCAGTTTAAGTATAACCTGAGAGGCTCTCTACTCCTTCTCTGAGTTCCCACAGCACTAACACTGTGCCCATGCTGATTACTGATTTATTTAGGGTCTCTTATTTCCACATCCGTCTTTTGTGCCTACTCTGAAAATAGACCTGGGATCTTTTAAGTACTTTTCTTTGGTCAGTTGGCACAATGCTAAGCTTAATCAGTAGAGGGCGCAGAAGAGACACTGCAGGAGAAAAGTTTTGCTTCCTGGTCCTGGTGCCCTTGCTCGTAGGCTCCTCTAGCACCAGGCTTCTATAGGGCAAAGTGGACAGCAGCATACCCAGCACCCAGTAGCTTCCTCACACTTTCTTCTTGGGAGGTTTTATAGTGAAGTTAACACCTCCTTGTGAGCAGCGTTCTCTACACCCTAGGGAGCAGATGTTTAGTACATTCCACAAACACGGCACCACATCAGTTTCTCTGCCATTAGTGATCCACAGCCATGTTCTCTCCGACAAGGTCTGGACCCCTGGCTTCTGGGGGTAAGAGGGCTCTTCTCTAAGCTGTTCCTTATTTCTGTTATTCAATATTCTTTAGAGTTCTAGAATGAGAATCCCTCATTCCTCCATTCTCCTGTAGTCAGTTCTTTCCATGTTCAAATCACTGTATGGTTTCTCTACTGCTTGGACCCAGAGTGACAGAGCTGTATCCATTAGTTTGACACATCTCCTTGAACTTCAGTCAGCTGATTTCTAACTTCTTCTTTCTATAAGATTATAAACTCCTAGCTGCCAAGGAACACTTGTCTACTTCTCTGTGTCAATCTGACGTGGTGAGCGGAGGTGGAGGGAAGGGGAGGGACTGGGAGTTTGGGGTTAATAGGTGCAAAGAGTAAATAAGCAATGAGGTCCTGCTGTATAGCACAGGGAACTATATCCAATCACTTGTGATGGAACATGATAGAAGATAACAGGAGAAAAAGAACATATACATATGTGCGTGTGTAAATGGGTCACTTTGTTGCACAGCAGAAACTGAAAGAACACTGCAGATGAACTATAATAAAAATTTTTAAAAATCTGACATTGTGTAACATAAGGCTCTTTAACACAAAGGCATCAACAAATGTTGAAAATCATACTTCAAATGATTCATAATCTATATACTCTCATTAGTTTAAGACCACAAACATGTTCTAATAACCCTTTTTTTCCCCCAGAATTTTCACCACCAAAGGCATAAGGAATTTGGATAGTATAAAAATGTATATTCCTCAGTGTTCCTATAAGGTTTCAAAGTCAGGACCAGCCCATGGACTTAGGCCTTCTAGACCTTGTAAGGCAGGAGATAATGAACTAGCTGCTCATGGTCATCGTCCAGCCCGTGGACTTAGGCCTTCTAGACCTTGTAAGGCAGGAGATAATGAACTAGCTGCTCATGGTCATCGTCCAGCCCGTGGACTTAGGCCTTCTAGACCTTGTAAGGCAGGAGATAATGAACTAGCTGCTCATGGTCATCGTCTGCTCATGGCTACAAGGTCACAAATGGACTGAACATGAATAATGCTTATTCCTGCATAAATGTGAACAACGAAGTAAAAAAAATATGCCCCAAATGAGGATACTACAGCCAGGTGACAAATTATTCACAAACAAATATATCTTAGTCACAAACACACAAAATAATTAGCTGGGATTTCAGGGTGACATGGTTAGAAGTTTAAGAAGCTTTATGGTAAGCTACTACTATGCTTCTAAATGCCTAGCAGAAACCCTTCAAGAACAAAGTTATCAAAACTAAGGGTATCTCCAACAAGGAAAACTGGGAAAGAGTCAGAAGGCTACCCTAAATGGCCTCAAACCCAATTTGCCTTGTTATCTTTTACTAAAACTGTACCCTCGACCTTATCCCAGTAAAATGTAACTAGCTTGTATAAAATATTTGTATAAAATTTGTTTGAAGTACATCTTTTCATCAAGCCTCAAAACCAGAACTCGGTGGAATTAATTCAACAGCAAATTAGAACCGGTAGCCATAGCCAGAGTGAGAAAATATAAGAATCAAGCAATTGCTTTGAATTCAAACATGGAAAAAAGCTGAACTTCTCAAATGCCTTTTAGTAATTTAAAGCACTACCTCTGGAAGAGCCTTATGTGGAGTGACTATTGCCAGTACTCAATGAAATATAAAAATTGAGGCTGTTTCGAAACTTTTAGAGCAATATGACAGAATAATTTGCTATTGACTCTAAAAACTAATAAGGATTGTATTTTATATCTTTTGTCTTCCATTTCCATTCTACAGTACTTTACAAAAGTTATTAGTCCATTACAGATGGTTTCTAAGAAGCATTGATCTAGAATACTCAATTCTGAATATAAAATGCTTTCCCAAATTATTTGAAGATATACAAATAATGGCCAATAAGCACGTGAAAAAACATTCTATATCATTAGTGATCACAGAAATGCAAATTAAACCACAATGAGATACCATCTCATACCCATTAGGATCGCTGTGGTCAAAAGACAAAATGGCAAGTGTTGGTAAGGATGTGGAGAAATTGGAATCCTTATACACACTGGCAGGATCTCAAAATGGTGCAGGTGCTTTGTAAAACAGTCTGGTAGCTCCTCAAAAGGTTAAACATGAAGTTACCACATGACCCAGCAACTCCACTCCTATGTATATACTCAAAAGAAATGAAAATATGTCCACACAAAAATCTACATATGAACGTTCACTGAAGCACTATTTGTACTAGTAAAAAGTGAAAGAAACCCAAATTTCCATTAACTCCTGAATAACACGTGGTTTATCCATAAAAGGGAATATTATTCAGCCATAAAAAGGAACGAAGTACTCATACATGCTACAATATGGATGAACCTTGAAAACCTTGCACTGAATGAAAAGAAAGCAGTCACAAAAGATCACATATTATATGAATCTGCTCATATGTCCAGAATAGACAAATTCATGGATAATAGATCAGTGGCTGCCTGTGGTGAGGGAGTACAGTTTGGGGTAAAATGACTGACTGTTAATTGGTTTCAAGACATCTCCTTGCAGTAATGCAAATATTCTGCAATTAGACAATGGTGACAGTTTTGCAACCTTGTGAATAGGATAAGAACAACAATACCCACTTAACTGGACATATTTTAAGGGGTAGATTTTTATCACATATAAATTCTCTCTCTTTTTTTGGGGGGCGGGATCACACCTGCAGCATATGGAAGTTCCTAGGCTAGGGTAGAATCTGAGCTACAGCTGCTGGCTTATGCCACAGCCACAGCAACACGGGATCCAAGCCGCATCTGCGATCTACACCTACACCGGTGCAGCAACACTGGATCCTTAACCACTGAGAGAGGCCAGGGACCAAATTCGCATCCTCATGGATACTAGTTGAGTTCTTAACCCACTGACCCACAACAGGAACTCATATCTCATTTAATTTAAGGGAAAAGAAAGAAAGCATGACAGGACAGATATAGATGGAGAAAGTAAGGGAGGAATGATGGAAACAGGCAAAGGTGAAGGTGGAGGGGTTGCCTCTGATGAAGAAGATACCCTAAAGACTATGTGGCAGTCTCCTCAAGCATTTCAAAGAGAAGAGTCCTAAAAATTGATCTGAAGAGCAGAACCATCACTAGAATAACCACACAGCCTTTCAAAAGGCTGACAAAACTAAAGTTACATTTTTACCGTATTTGGGAAAATAATCACTTCTAAAACTTCACAGTTGTTTGGCAGTTCAAAAAAATACAATGCTATCTGGATTTATTCTGGTAGTAAAATTTTTACCCAGTGAGAGAAAAATATGAGAGTAAAAACGTTTGCTTTTCCATTTTTAGGAAATCAGCATCCTTAGAGGAAAAGGATTTTTGAAAATCATTTGCTTCAGGCTTTCACACCTCTATTATAGTAAACTAATTCTCAAAATTATGCTTCCCAAAGCAGCTTCCTCAATGTCTAAGCTGCTACTGCCTATAACCTAATCGTTGTCATTTACAATCCCCAAATCCACTCAGTCCTTCTCAGTCTTTTTTTATTTTATTTTATTTTTTGGTCCGCCCACTGCCTGGGGAAGTTCCCAGAAGTTCCCTGAGATGAAGCAGTGACAGTGCCGGATCCTCAACCCACTGAACCACTATGGAATTCCCCTCCCCCTCTATTCTTCACACCACAGGAAGTAACTTTAAAATCTATTAAATTTTATCACTTCAGTCCCTACTTTATGCCTTTAAGTAGGATACTGAAGATGAAGTCAAGAGTGCATGCATGATCAGGTTCCTAATTTTCCAGATTCATCTCTCTGTAGACTTTCCCTCCATAGACTTTAAGTTTTGTCTGTCTTTTCAGTTTCTCTAACAGCTGTCCCAGGCCTTCACATATGACCTTTCTAGCAGATTTTCTGTTCAGTGACCAATCATCCCATTTCCCTGGAACTTAGGGAGTTATCCTGGGACTCAAGACTTTCAGTGCTAAATCCAGGAAAGCCCTGGGCAAACTGCGATTGAGTGGGTCACCCTGCTTTCTGTCCACCACCTCCACTTGTCAAACACCTACTACAAGTATTGACCTAAAGGTCACTTTCTCAGGAAATCTTCTCTGAGGCCCCCTTACTCACATGCCATGTACATTAGTTTATTCTGTCTTAACATTCATCACACTGGATTTGCATTTTAAATGTCTACCCTAACAACATAATAAATTCCATGGATCCAGCGAGCATTTTATTGACCATTATATTACCAATAAATAGCATTGTGTCTAGTTCATGAATACCTGATGAATAAATCTGTGAAAGCTGTATAGCTGATGGCTCCAGAAAACTAAGACAATTGAATGCTCCATTTATCCTGATCCTGATCTTCACAACCGAGAAGACCTACCCAAGAACTTTTTTTTTTTTTGTCTTTTTAGGGCCACACCCATGGCACATGGAAGTTCCTAGTTAGGGGTCAAATTGGAGCTACAGCTGCCGACCTACACCACAGCTCACAGCAATGCCGGATCCTTAACCCAGTGAGCAAGACCAGGGATCAAACCTGTATCCTCATGGATACTAATCGGGTTTGTTAACCATTGAGCCACGACACGAATTCCCAAGAACCTCATCTTAACCACTGTATATTCAGGATAAGACTAGCAGGACATGTAATTTTCTAAATCCTCACTACTCAATCCCTATCACAAGCATTTCTTAATTTATAACAGATCACATTCCTCCCCAGGAGATGGGATTCTAGGCAAAGATAACAATGACCTAGTTCATGAGACAAAAGGGCGCAGAGCACCAAGTGTGGGAAATAAGACTGTTGCATGGGGACAGAAAGTCGCAGGTGCTAGGCGGTGAGGAGCTCCTGGGATTTCGGGAGGATTACATGTTTTCATTCTATAATAGTAGTAGTACAAGGTCCTTACAAAGAAATTCAACTAGAATAAAAATATAAAGCAAAATAAAATGCTTACAATTATACTTCCTAGAAAGACCTATTTTTTACATTTCACACTAAAAGTAGATTAGTGCTTCATTAAAGAAAAAAGAAAAATTTAGTATAACTTTCCTAAGTCATTTAAATATTTTGTACCTACAATGTCTCAGATACTAGAGATCAAAGATGACCAGACAACCTCAATTCTGAGCTCACCATCTGTGGAAAGAGTAACAAATGACAGCTCTGCAATGAGATAAGAGTGGAAAGCAATGGAAAAGAAGACCCAGAGCTCCTACTTATATCAAAGTAATTGGGCAAAGAAATCAGAATTGGCTTTTGAACCATGAGAAAGAACCTGCCAGACAAAACAAGAGGAAGGTCTCTGTAAACAGAGCAAGCAGTGTGTTAAACTTTGTAATCTAGGAGTTCCCTTTGTGGCTCAGCCGTTAATGAATCTGAATAGGATCCATGAGGTTGCAGGTTCGATCTCTGGCCTCGCTCAGTAGGTTAAGGATCCGACGCTGCCGTGAGCTGTGGTGTAGGTCACAGACGCAGTTTGGATCTGACGTGACTATGGCTGTGGCCAGCAGCTGTAGCTTCAATGTGACCCCTAGCCTGGGAACCCCCATATGCCCAGAGTGAGGCCCTACAAAGAAGAAAGAAAAAGAAACTTTTTGATCTACATGTGATCCCTCCTTTTTTCTTCTTCTCCTTGGCCTTCACACAATCACTGCACTAAGAAACTGAAACTATGACAGCCTGAAAGAAGTAAAGGGATGAGACTCAGAAAATGCTTCAAAATTGCCTATAAGGTAGTTAATGTCAGGAAGCAAGGAACTGTTAACAAATTAAAAATTTTTTAACTTAGTAAGAAGAAACATGTTCAATGTAGGAAGTCTAGTTTTCCTCAAGTCTGCTTACAAACTCCAAATGACCATTCAAAATGAAAAAAGAGGGGAGGAGGGGCAATAAGCAGATCTTCCTTGACTTATGAGGAAGATGGGGGTTACACACCAATAAATTCATTGTATGTGAAAATATTAAGTTCAAAAATGCATTTAATACACTTTAAACCTATCAAAGACTATCACAGCTTAGCCTAGCCTACCTTAAACATACTCAAAACACGTTAGCCAACAGTGGGTCAAAATCACCTAACCAAAGCTTATTTTGTAATAGTGTTGAATATCTCATGTAATTTATTGACTACTGTAATTAAAGTGAAATCAAAGTGAAAAACAGAATGGTTGTATGAGTACAAAATGGGTATGTGTATTGGTTAGACCCTTGTGATCAAGTGATTAATTGGGAGCTGAGGTTCTCTGCCTCTGCCCAGCACCACCAGGGTACTGAACCCTGTACAGCCAGACCAGGAAAAGATCAAAATTCGAAGTATGGTTTCTACTGAATGCAGATCACTTTTGCACTACCATCAAAAAATTGTTAAGTAGGAGGATTGTATGTATACAAAAAGTGTTCAACATCAAAAATACGCAGACTGAAACTAGACACCATTTTCCTGCAAAGTGACAATCTATCCATCTAAGACCTTATGCAGAAAAATGAAGGATAACTACAGACTGACTATTTGATTACTCCGGTGCTTATCTAAGTTAAATAAAAATTGAAACCAGCTTATTCTAATAAAAAATGGTATAAAATCAGAAGTCACCATGTAGTCTACCCCAAATTTCCATTAAGACAATTTACATCAAATCTTTGATACAACCCATCCACGCTCTGCTTCAAAAAAGAAAGTCTGACCACTTGCCCAAAAGAAGATACAAAGACAGTTCACCTCTCTGGAAGCTCACCACTCCTTTTATTTGGATACCCAAAGTCGGGCGCAAAGAAACAATCTGGTCAGTCACTCTTGTTAAGCCATTTCTTTTTCTTTTTTAATTAATTTCACTTAATCTGATCAATTCTGTGCGCTGTTTTTTTTTTCTTTCTAGGGCCGCACCTGCAGCATATGAAAGTTCCCAGGAGAGGAACTGAAGCAGAGCTGCAGCTGCCAGCCTAAGCCATGCCAGATCCAATCCACATCTGCAACCTATACCGCACCTCACAGCAATACTGAATTCTTCACCCACCCACTGAGCAGAGTGAGGGATCGAACCTGCATCCTCATGGATACTAGTCTGGTTTGTTACTGCTAGGCCACAATGGGAACTCCGCTAAGCTATTTCTTACATAGAGGTGGCTTGTGTGGTAGCTAGAATTCTTATTGTCCCTTCTGATCTTCCTACATACATTTAGAAGATTATCATGCAAGTTTCAGAAAATAACAAAGTGTCTATGTGCCTGTGTATATGTCATGTTCAAGAGGAACATTTTTGTCCTATAAAAGGACAGAAAAACCTGGATTGGCACATGGCTTCCTGGGAGGTGTAGTAATACTAGCAGAGTGTTGTGTTGGGGATACAAGGCTAGAATCAGGAAAAGCTCTAACAGTGGCACATGCTAGAAACCAAGGTAGGATAAGATCCTAAATTAAGTACTAATACATGCTGTAACATGGATGAAACTTCAAAACATGCTATGTAAAATAAGCCAGACGCAAAGGACAAATGTTGCATGATTCCACATACATGAATCATCTAGAACAGGCAAATTATAAGAGAAAGTAGATTAAAGAGAGTCACCAGGGGTTGTGGGTAGGGAGAAATGGGGAGTTAATATTTAAAGCGTGCAGAGGTTTCAGCTGGGGAAGATGGAAAAATTCTGGAGATGGATAGTGATGAGGATTGTACAACAATGTAAACACACTTAATGCCAAACAACTGTTTACAGTTAACTGTGAACAGCTTGGGGGTAAGGGGCGTGACCCTCCACACAGTCGAAATTCTGAGGATTACTTATAGTCTGGTTCTCCATATACATGGTTCCTCCAAATCCGAAGTTCCTCTGCATCTGCAATTCAGCATCCTAGGATTCAAACAACCTTAGATAGTGTAATACTACAGTATTTACTACTGAAAAAAAATCTGTATGAATGGACCTGCGCAGGTCAAACCCATGTTGTTCAAGGGTCACCTTTACTTAAAAATGGTTAAGATGGTAACTTTACATTACGTGCCATTTTACAAAAATGTAGAAGCAGTAACAATGAACCATTAAAAAACAGAAAGCATTAAATAAAATGACAGAAACAAACCAACAGAATTAACGACTACACATAAATATTTTAAGTATTCATTCTAGATTAAAACAAAAATAAACTACAGGTATTTTAAAAGAGACAACTAAAAATGGCATGGAACAACAAAGCTGCATAATAATTCACTGAACAAAGAACAACCAGACAGATAGGAATTTAAGATAAATAAAATAGGAGACTCAGAAAGATTAAATATGACATTTTTATTGATTAGTTACAATGCAGATCTTTTGCAGTACAGAACTGCATATCATCAATAATACTACATCAAAAACATGATAAAAACCATTAAGGCTGAGAGAAGAAGATAGGCCAAAGAGTGAGAAAAAATATTTGCAAGAGAAGTATCTCATGTAAAGAATACAAGCATCGTATTTAGTTAGTGAATTGCAAACTAAAACAATGAGCTAGAATGGCTAAAATCCAAAGCACTGATGAGGATCTGAGCAACAGGAACTCTCATTCACTGTTGGTAAGAAAGCAAAATGGTTCAAATCCCCCTCCCCTTTTTTAATGGCTTCACCGCATACGGAAATTCCTGGGACAGGGAATGAATCACAGCCACAGCTGGACTGTGGCAACTCTAGATCCTTTAACCCACTGCTGGGGCAGGGATCAAACTCTCACCTTCACAGTGACTCAAGCCACTGCAGTCAAATTCTTAACCCATTGTGCCAGAGTGGGAACTCCGATTCAAAGACTTTGAAACACAGTTTTAGCAGATTCTTACAAAACTAAAAATATTCTTACCATATATTCCAGCACTCATATTCTTTGCTACTCAAATCGGCTGAAAACTTACGTCCATACAAAACCCAAACATGGGTGTTTACAGGAGCTTTATTCATAACTGCCGAACGTGAAAGCAAACAAGATTTCCTTCAGTAGGTAAACGGGTAAACTAACTGTGGTATATCCCAATAATGAGGTACTATTTAGCACAAAAAACCATGGAGCTATCAGGCCACAAAAAGATATGAAGAAAACTCAAAGGCATACTGTTAAGTGAAAGAGGTCAAGTTAAAAAGGTTACATATTGTATATCATATATGACATTCTGGAAAAGGTAAGACTATAGAAACGGTTAAAATATCAGCAGTGGCTAGGAGTTAGGGAGAAGGGAGAGATGAGTAAGTGGAGCACAGGGAATTTTGGGGGCTTAAGAAACTACACTGCATGATACTGTAATGGTGGATATGTGTCATTATCCATCATCTGTCCACACCCAAACAATGTACAACATCAAAAGTGAAACCTAGGGAATTCCCACCGTGGTTCAGCGGGTTAAGAACCCAACATAATGTCCATGAGGATGCGGGCTCAAGTCCTGGCCTTGTTCAGTGGGTTAAGGACCCGGTGTTGCGGCAAGCTGTGGTGTAGCTTGCAGACATGGCTGGGATCTGGTGTTGCCATGACTGTGGCGTAGGCCTAGGAACTTCCATATGCCACAGGTATGGCTGTAAAAAGATTAAAAAAAAAAAGCAGTGAAACCGTAATGGACTATGGACTTTTTTTTCCCATTGCTTAATGAATTTTATTACAATTATAGGTGTATAAAAATCATCACAACTCCATTTGATAGCATTTCCATTGGGCTATGGACTTTGACTGTTATCAGTGTGTTGCTCTTGGTTCATCAATCACAACAAACGTACCCACACACTGCAGAATACTGATAGCAGGGGAAGCTGAGGGAGGAAGATCAGGGTATATGGGAACTCTCTGTATTTTGTGTTCAACTGTGCTGTGAACCTAAAATTATATCAAATAAAGTCTAATAGCTTTTTAAAAATAAAAATCATTAGAAATTTTTAAAAAGGCACTTTACTCAACGAATACAAACTTACTGCATATCTACTTGTTCTAAATTCTGAACAGAATAATAGCAAAGTAATAAAGAAACAAATGAAAAAATAATTTCAGATGGAAGTTTTTCATAAAGAAAAACACAAGAGGGGCAAGAAGTTACATACTGAGTAGGAGAAATGGAAACTATTTTAGATGGCTGATCCAGGACATAGGGACATTAAGAAAGGAAGACAGTATTCAGGTAGAAGAAACAAAACTGTAAAGAGCCCCCCTCCCCCAGAATACAAAGCTTCTCAGAAACAATGCTACCTCTTAGTCTTTTGACAGATTAAGATTAAAAACTCAATAAAAAGAATTTATATGTACAATGGAGTCACTCTGCTGTATAGCAGAAATTGGCACAACATTGTAAGTCAAATACTTTTAATCCAGAAAAGAACAAAAAACTTAATAAAGACTAAATCTACTCAATGGTAAAAAAAAAAAATTGAAAAATGGGCAGACGACCTAAATGGACATTTCTCCAAAGAAGACATACATATGGCCAACAGGCACATGAAAAAATGTTCAACATCACTAATTATCAGAGAAATACAAATCAAAACTACAAAGAGGTATCTCACACTCATTAGAATGGCCATCATTAGTAAAACTACAAATAACAAATGCTACAGAGGCTGTGGAGAAAAGGAACCCTCCTACACTGTTGGTCGGAATTTAAATTGGTATAACCATGATGGAAAACAGTAAGGAGAAACTAAATATTGAACTACCAATCCCACTTCTGGGCATATATCCAGACAAAACTTTCACTGAAAAAGATACATGCACCCCTATGTTCACTGAAGCAGTATTCACAATAGCCAAGACACAGCAACAACCTAAATGTCCATCAACAGATGAATGCATTAAAAAGACGTGGTACATATATACAGTGGAATACTACTCAGCCATAAAAAAGAACAAAATAATTTCAAAATGGCAAATGCTGTTGCCATTTGCAGCAACATGGATGAAACTAGAGACTCTCATACTAAGTGAAGGAAGTTAGAAAAAGAAAGACAAATACCATATCACATATCTGGAATCTAATATATGGCACAAATGAACCTATCTACAGAAAAGAAACAAACTCATAGACTTCGAGAACAGACTTGGGGCTGCCAAGAGGGAGGGGGAGGGGGAGGGAGTGGGAAGGGCTCGGAGTTTGGGGTTGGTAGATGCAAACTATTGTATTTGGCATGGATAAGCAACGAGATCCTGCTGTATAGCACAGGGAACTATATCTAATCCCTGGTGATGTAACATAATGGAGGATAACGTGAAAAAAAGAATGTATATAAATGTATAACTGGGTCACTTTGCTGTACAGCAAAAATTGACAGAACATTGTATATGAAGTATAATACAAATTTTTAAAAAGATTAAATCTTAAAAATTATTAATATGGAATAATAAATCAAATAGGATATCTTGAATAAAGTTCAATTGACAGATACATGTGTGTATATAAAACTGTACATGCTTGGAGTTCTCTCGTAGCACAGTGGGCTAAGGATCCAGAGTTGTCACTGCTGTGGCTTGGGTTGCTGCTGTGGTGCCTGGTTTGATCCCTGGCCTGAGAATTTCTATACGTTGTGGGTGCAGCCAAAAAAACCCCAAAACAAACCAAAAAAACTATATGTGCAAACAGAAAATATTCCCTTTTTCAAAAAACATTTAGCTAATTGGTCTATGCTATAAGTCACAAAGAAACCTTCAATAAACTTAAAAGATATTTTATTTACTAATTTTTCTGGCCACGCCCATAGCACATGGAAGTTCCCAGGCCAAGGGTCAAACTCTCGGCACAGCAGTGCTCCAAGCCACTACAGTGCAACACCAGATCCTTAACCTGCTGCACCACTAAACAATTCCCTTAAAAGGTATTTTAAAACCCCAAAGTCACTGACAATGAAAGAAAAGAGAGTGAATAAGACTATACTAAAAACCTCCTGAGTCAAAGAGGTAATCAAACTAGAACTGTTTGGAACATAATGGCTATAAGAATATCATTCATATACATTTTTTTTTTTTTTTGGCTTTTTTAGGGCCATACCTGCGGTATATGCAAGTTCCGAGGCTAGAGGTCAAATTGGAGCTGCAGCTGCCGGCCCACACCACACCCACACCATATCTGAGCTGCATCTGCAAACTACACTGCGGCTCATGGCAAGGCTGAATCCTTAACCCAGTGAGCAAGGCCAGGGATTAAACCTGCATCCTCATGGATACTAGTAGGGTTCTTAACCCGCTTAGCCACAATGGGAATTCCCATATACATTTTAGAGTACAGCCAAAGCTCTACTCAAAGGCAAATTAAGGGCTTTAAATCTTTTCAATTAAAAAAAAAATTTACTGAGTTAGAAAGTACAACCCCCTCCCTCCCAAAAAAGAAGAAAAGCAAGAGCAAAACAAAGAGGAAAGCAGAAATTAGAAAACAGAAAATCAAGAGAATAAACCTCAACGCTGCTTATTTTTTTATTATAGTTGATTTACAGTGTTGTACAGAAAAGTGACCAAAGCTGCCTATTAACAACACTAAGTGGACAAACATTTGGGAAATCTCATCAAGAAAAACAATGAAATCACTAATACAAGATGGAAATGAACACCACAGATTTTAATATAAAAATACTACACACACCCATAAAATAAATTTGGAAATCTTAAAATATAATCTGGGGAAATACAAACTTATCAAAGCTGACACACGGAAATTCCCATTGTGGCTCAAAGGTAATGAGCCTGACTAGTATCCATGAGGATTTGGGCAATCCCTGGCCTCGATCAGTGGGTTAAGGACCGGCCTTGCCATGAGCTGTGGTGTAGGTCACAGACCCAGCTCAGAACCTGGGTGTGTCGATGTGGTATGTAGGCTGGGACGACCCCTACCCTCAGAACTTCCATATGCTACAGTGTGGCTCTAAAAAGCAAGAAAAAACAAAAAAACCCTAGACTACAGAAGGCACTATAGAAGTTACCATATGGACTGTGTATTTTTATTAAACTAAATTTCTGTAAGATTTTCTTCTATCCTTTCAATAAATTCTGTACACTTGACTAACAAGAGTGGGGTTTTGGTTCATCAAAACATATGCCTTGGAGTACCTTTCGGAATGTTTTTAGCCAATTTATTTACATACTTTTATCAGAAGTTAAGAGAAAAACCTTATCACCCACTAAACGGTGTTACAAAAACATTTGATAAAATTCAGATTTCATTCCTCTTTTTCAAAAAGAGCAGAATAAAATAATAAAGAATTTCAAATTTCTTTCCAAAAGCAACAGCTGCTTTCATCTTTAGTAGTAAAAATACCAGCGACATTCCAAAACAATTATCACCTCTCTTATTTAACTATCTTGGAGATACTGGCCAACATAATATAAAGAGCTAAAATACAAATAAATATTATAACTATTGGAAAGGAAGCAAAAGTTACTATGATTTTCAGGTAAGACAACAAATCTGGAAAATAAAAGTAAATAAAATTGTATCAAAGTCCAGTAAGATAATAAAAATAACAGTGAACACAAAAATCAGTTACTTCTAGAGGTACAAACTACTGAGTGTAAGACAGGCTCAAGGATGTATTGTACAACAAAAGGAACACAGCCAATATTTTGTAATAACCGTAAATGGAAAGTAACTTTAAAAATGAACAAAAAATTTAAAGAAAAAAATGAACTTGCTAAAAAAATCTAGTTATTTCTATACTTATCAGAAATAACGGAACAAAATCAAATTCACAAAAACAAAATTATAATTTAAAAAAGAAATGCAAATTAAACTAACTTTTGTTTCAGTGTAACAAAATGAGATCCACAAAGTGATGGTACACATCAAACCCTTCAAAGCGTAATTTAACATTTTAAAATAATTATACCCTTTCATTCAGTAATTCCACTTCTAGGAAAATATTCTGAAATAATAATCAGGGATAAATAGAAAGATATTCACCACAGCATTATTTATATAAAATACTGGAAATAAGTTACACATTTACCAGCAGGTAAGTAGTGAAACTAAGGCACAGCTGTACAATGGAATGTAAGACAAATATTTAAAAATCATTTAGGAGTTCCCGTCATGGCTCAGTGGTTAACGAAGCCGACTAGGAACCATGAGGCTGTGGGTTCGATCCCTGGCCTCGCTAAGTGGGTTAAGGACCTGGTGTTGCCATGAGCTGTGGTGCAGGTTGCAGACGCAGCTCAGATCCCTTGTTGCTGTGGCTGTGGGCTACAGCTCCGATTAGATCCCTAGCCTGGGAACCTCCATATGTCGCAAGTGGGGCCCTAGAAAAGGCAAAAAGGCAAAAAGTAATGATAATAAAATAAAAATAAAAATCATTAAATAATTTTTAAGGAAAACAGCGGGAAACTTTCAAGATTTGTTTAAAAAAAGGGAGCAAATTATAAGACTATGACTGCAATTTTAGAAGAGTAAACTATGCATACATACAAATATAAAACATTAAACTATTAATAGTAGTTATCCACAGGTAACAAAGTTTCAAATATTAGGAAAGTTCAGAAAGGATTTACAACAGTGATACTTTATCAAACATCTGGCTATATTTCTATTATACCTGCCAATGAAACTATTTATTTATTTATTTATTTATTTGTTTTTGCTTTTTAGGGCCGCACCTGCGGCATATGGAGGTTCCCAGGCTAGGGGTCGAATCAGAGCTACAGCTGCTGGCCTACACCACAGCCACAGCCACGTAGGATCCGAGCCACGTCTGCGACCTACACCACAGCTCAAGGCAACGCTGGATCCTTAACCCACTGAGCGAGGCCAGGGATCAAACCCGCAACCTCATGGTTTCTAGTCGGATTCATTTCCGCTGCACCATGAAACTTGTTCTTTAATAATTTGCTCTTTAGAGCACCTGGAATTGTGTTTAAAGTTTTATCCCAACTCCCGTTCTTTTGTTTGTTTGTTTGTTTGCTTTTCAGGGCCGCATTCGCGGCATATGGAAGTTCCCAGGCTAGGAGCCGTAGCTGCTGGTTTACCCCACAGTCACAGCAAGGCCAGACTGAGCGGGGCCAGGGATCCAACCAGCATCCTCATTGATACTATCAGGTTCGTTACTACTGAACTACAACGGGAACTCCTACCCCAACTCTTGTTCATGTGCTTCATATATAACATTTTTGCTTCATAAGCCTATACATTATGAAATAATCTTAAAATTAAAAGGAATAGGAAATAATTTTTTGTTTTGTCTTTTTGCCTTATCTAGAGCCGCACCGGCGGCATATGGAAGTTCCCAGGCTAAGGGTCTAACAGGAGCTGTAGCTGCCGGCCTTTGCCACAGCCACAGCAACGCGGGATCCGAGCCGCGTCTGCAACCTACACCACAGCTCACGGCAACGCCGGATCCTTAACCCACTGAACAAGGCCAGGGATCGAACCCGCAACCTCATGGTTCTTAGTCGGATTCATTAACCACTGAGCCACGAAGGGAACTCCCCATGGAAATAATTTTTTAAAAGCTGAAATTATACTTTAAAATAGACCTTGTTTTTAAGAAATAAATGCAAGATCAAAACAAAATCTTCTACTTTTCCAGAACCTATAAAAATTTACATGAAGAAAAATTACCTACTAGGTAACAGAATAGTTTGATCAGAAAGATGTAAGGAAGAACTTAGTAATGCAGGTTAAAAGAGCCCTGTATGCATATGTATATACATATTACTTTTGATCAACACTACTGAGTTCTTTGCATCTTACTTTTAATTAATTTCAATTGACAAAAATTGAGATATAATTCTTATTTCCAGATGAACAACTCATTCTTTCAGCACACTGCAAATAAAGATTATGAGTCAACATGTTAAGAAAAAATATAAAAGCAATGAGAATATTTAAATCATGGTGGAGATCAGGAAAAACTCCCAAAGAAAGCTATACTCAAAAGCTAGAATTTGAAGGATGAGAAAGAATTAGGTAGATGACAAGAAACAGAGGCCAAAGAGTGGCATTTTTCCTTCATTTCAGATGAGATGCTTACAATAAAACCATTAAAATATTCCTCTCTTAATTCCTATAATGTGACTAATTTTTATATCAAGCCACTGAAATATTTTTATACCTGTGTTTTATTTCAGTAGCCAAACTATTTCATTTATTTATTTTTATTCTTTGTCTCTTTAGGGCTGCACCCATGGCATATAGAAGTTCCCAGGCTAGGGGTCAAATCAGTCTGCGACACAACCACAGCAACACCCAGTCTGAGCTGCATCTATGACCTACACCACAGCTCATGGAAACGCTGGATCCTTAACCCACTGAGTGCGGCCAGGGATTGAACCTGCGTCCTCACGGTTACTAGTCAGATTCATTTCTGCTGAGCCACGACGGGAACTCCCCAAATTATTTTATATTTTAAAAACTCTTAACTCACCATGCACATACACACACAAATTCCATAAGTATTAAAATTCAAATACAACAATGATTAAAGTACCAGAAGAAAACACGTAAGATTGTTTGTTTGGGGGTTTTATTGGCTATGGCCGTAGCA
Organism: Catagonus wagneri; assembly: GCA_004024745.2. Classification (NCBI taxonomy): domain Eukaryota; kingdom Metazoa; phylum Chordata; class Mammalia; order Artiodactyla; family Tayassuidae; genus Catagonus; species Catagonus wagneri. The sequence goes on from PVHT021183693.1 coordinate 51,228,686, forward strand.
TGCAGAAGATCCCTGGGCCAGGGATTGAACCAGTGCCACAGCAGCAACCCGAGCCACTGTAGTGACAGCTCCTTAACCTGCTGAGCCACATGGGAACTCCCAGAAAAATGTTTCTTTAATAAAGGTAAAATGGGGGAGTTCCCGTCGTGGCTCAGTAGTTAACGAATCTGACTAGGAACCATGAGGTTGTGGGTTCGATACCTGGCCACGCTCTGTGGGTTAAGGATCCGGTGTTGCCATGAGCTGTGGTGTAGGCTGCAGACGCGGCTCGGATCCTGCGTTGCTGTGGCTGTGGGCTACAGCTCCGATTAGATCCCTAGCCTGGGAACCTCCACATGCCGCAGGTGCGGCTCTACATAAAGGCAAAAAGACAAAATAAAAAATAAATAAATAAATAAATAAATGTAAAATGGGTAAGATCTTAAACAGAAGACAAAGGATTAATATCTACTATGTGTAAAGACCTTCTGCAGTGTAATAAGGAAGTATAGATTAGTACAGCCTTTTAGGACAGAAATTTGGCATCTATCAAAATTTAAAATGCACACTTAAGAATTCCCTCTAAGGGAGTTCCCAATGTGTTGAGACGGGATGGGTGGCATGTCTGGAGTGCTGGGATACAGGATGCAGGTTCAATCTCCAGCCCAGCACAGTGGGTTAAGGATTCAATGTTGTCGCAGCTGCAACTCTGACCTAATCCCTGGCCTAGGAAATCCATATGCCACAGGGCAGCCAAAAAAAAAAATCCTCTTTATGGTAACACTTGATACATACGCATGTGCACAAAGGTATAAGGAAGTTCATTAAAGTTGCAGTTTTAGTAGCTCGAAAGTGGAAATAACAAATAACTATGAATAATTAAGTACAACCATATGATGGAATATCTCATAACTATTAAAAAGATAAGGTAAAAAACAAAAAAAGATGAGGTGTAACTATATGTATTGAGTTGGAAGAGTATTTATAAAGATTAGATGTTTCATTTAAAAAAAAGCTAAAACTACACACACACAGTGCTTACTTCTAATTGCGTAAAGAAAACAAAATTGTTAACAGTGGGTACCTGTAAGGAATGGGACTAGAAAGCAGAGAAATTAATTTTCACTTTTTACTCTAAATAACTGACTTGCTTAAACCTTTTGTAATAAGCATGTACTGACTACATTTGGAATTTAATTTAAAAATAAGGAAAACAACACTATTCTAGCCTGTGGTTATTTCCGGGTGTTGATTTTTATACAGTAATTTTGTCCTATTTCTTTCTTCTTCTTTTTTTTTTCTTTTAGGGCTGCACATGTGGCATATGGAAGTTCTCAGGCTAGCTTCCCAATGGGAGCTGCAGCTGCTGGCCTACACCACAGCCACAGCAACAGGGGATCCAAGCCACATCTGCGACCTACACCACAGTTCATGGCAACACCAGATCCCTGACTCACTGACCCAGGGATGGAAGCTTCATCCTCACGGATCCTAGTCAGGTTCATTACCACAGAGCCACGATGGGAACTCCCTTATCCTATTTCTTAATAATTTTCACTATTTGCTAAATTTTCTATGAGAAAGATGTTTATTTTAAAATCTGAGAAACATGTATTCAAAAATCTGCATTTTGGAGATCCCATAGTGACACAGTGGGTTAAGAATCTGATTGCAGCGGCTCGAGTCAATGCGGAGCCAAGGCTTCAATCCCTGGCCCAGCACAGTGGGTTAAAGGATGCAGTGTTGCCACAGCTGCAGCTTGGATTCAATCCCTGGCCAAGGAACTTCTACAAGCCACAGGTGTGGCCAATTAAAAAACAAAAATCTGTATTTTATTTCAATGGTGAAACTTTTTTTTTCCCTGAAAAGTTAATTTTTAATGTAAAAGCTATGGTCTCAGAAACTCGGCCCTGAGATTCCAACCACTTTCAGAAAGCAGTTTTAAATCTAAGTTTGGAAGTATAACATTTGCCGTAGAAGCAATTAAATATAAAACCTATTTTAGAATGGAATATTAACTAACATTTATTAAGCACTTAAGCACTGCATTTGCTAAGTACTTTTCCTGCATTATGTCATTTGCTTTAAATAGCCCTATGAAAATTGTATTATATTGTTATTAATCCTCATTTAAAAGCACGTCTTAAAAAAGAATGTCAGTCTTGCCCAGGGTCAAGCAGAAGAGCCAGGATGGTCTCCAGCCCCTAAGCACTTGTGATACATGGAACGGTAAGTACTAGTGTACCTCAGAGATAATAGGCTAGGCCTCTGAAATCTGGCATGAACGTTCAGACTGACTACTCTTATTCACGTTAGTGATCCTAAAATGAAGAAGCTGTGAGCCTCAACTCTGTTCACCGAAGAAAACAATCAGTATTTCTTTAAGGGAACAGGCGCTATTTTTTCCATCTCTTTCTGCTTCTACCAAGGTACAAGAAGGATGTAAGGGACAACCCAGATTTGCACCTTAACACCCTCCTCCCCACCCCTTCCGTAGTCTGGAATTAGCCCTCTAAGTGGAAGGCCTTTCAAAAACAAACTGATCAGAACCCCAGTCTTAAAGACTTGAACAAGGCGCAGTTTCAAGTTTTAATCAAAACTAGAAAATTCAGAAAGCCAAAAGGAATGTTACACTCAAATATTAATCAATATTGACAGATTAAACATGGGGAGAATTTAATACCTACTAATTTTTCCCTAGCTATTTGAACAAGGTCTCTCTCTTTTAAAACAATAATTGAAAGTTTATTCTTAGGTACTTGGACAAGTTCTAAGTTTTCTCTTTAAAAAAGCATAATTGAAAACTTATATACCACTGATGACCATGTCTACTGGAAATCTGCTTATCATAAAGATCAGAAAACCAAAGACACCCCTATTCATTGGTGTGTAGACAGATTCCTACTACCAAACTTACTTTATGAATTCGGGTTTGCGAGGTTAGTATTTAATGTCACAAAGTCCAAAAGAATAACCCTCTCTTTGAAGAATGGTAAAGTAAACCAGGAATCAAGGCCCTAAACTAAGGGAAGAACACCCAGAACTCTTCCCAAGTAAAAGTATCTGCTTACAGAAAGAACTGGCAGAGAGGCTGACTTCAACCGACCTTGTTTCACAAGCCAGCACTTCCAGACCTTAACCCCTTAGGTCAACAAGACCTCTCACTGAAGTAAGGACAACTGACACTACCAATATGACAATATTGAAGCTTAGCACCAAGTCATTTAGGTGACAATAAATTAGTGAAAACACAAAATTCCTGAATTTAGGTCAACCTCTTTCACCAAAACCTGAAAATGGGTTTAATACCTCCATATATTACAGGTCAGAAACATCTTAAGGTTCATTTTTCATAACGTAAGCCAGTGTTTTGGGCTAATTAATAACCAGAAAGATTTAAAAGCAAAGGATGAAAGAGTTGCGTTAAATCAATACCCTTAGTAGAAGAACATGAACAAAGCTTTTCATTCACATACATACTTTTTAAACACGCATATAGAAAACATGTAGAAGTTATTATAAGTGTGTTTTATAAATGCCACAGAGCTTCTGGCAAAGATGACAAGTTCTAACCTGCTTTAAAAATTACTATTCACCACCTTCATCACAATCTAACCTTATTTAATGTTATTCTTTTGAATAACCCTACAAAAACAAGCCCCCAGAGCAAATTCTTCTACATTTCAATATCCTGCCTACTTACAAGAGCGGAAGAGTCAAACAGAGGAGGGGAAAAAACGTGACGCGCACAACCTTGATCCAAAACACTGCTCGTCGTAGTCTATTTTAGGCCTAACCATTTTGATTGTCTTTTAACAGAGGTTTAAAAAGAAAACAAAAAACTACAGATCACTTGTAAAACAGAACTGAGATAATTATACCAATGGGAGTTGGCATTATTCATCAAAGAGGAAAGAAATCACGCTCTCACTGCCCAGAGTATTTCCAGTAAAGACAAGATACAAGGACGGGTACAACCCCACGATAACTGACGACAATGGCAACTGCTTTCCAATCTTCAGTTCTTGGATGATTCTATCTTGAAAGAATTAGTTAAAAAGTTAAGTCCGCTGAGGAATTCTCAGCAACGTTTTAAGTGTGTGTGAAAGCCAAACATGGTGAAAGCTAACCTTCACTTAAGTTACCTAAAGAAGCCTCCTGGCTGAAGATCAAAGACTCACGAGAAGATCTGAAAGTTCAGTTCTTGAGCGGAGGCCCTCAAACCCTCGGAAAATTATAGTTTCTACTAGTGCAGAATATGGAAGATATCACAGATTGCAGTTTAGAAACAAGTAAAGGGACTATACACAAAATGCTTAAGCAATGAAACTGGGATGACCAGAGGTAGCAAGGAGGGGCTGGAACTCGGTAAAAGACGAAAAATCGTGTTAAAAACCCCGAAATGGTTAGTCGAACACTAAAGTAAATGGGGGGAAAAAGAAGGTTGAAACGCGAGGGAAGGGAGATCAACAGAGAGCAGAGACTGGCGCGACACAGTTCAGGGCAGGGCCGGGTCCAGGAAGAGTTAGAACTCACCAGCCCAGCAAGCTTCCCATTTCAGGCTAAAACCGGAGAAGAAAACAGCCCGAGGGCGCAGACAATGAGCCACCGCCCCAAGAGTTGCGGTTCCAGGCACGCAGGTGGCGGCTTCCCGGTCCCGCGCGGGACAGGTCAGCTGCCCCGGGCCGCTGGCGCCGGCCAGGCCGCGGAGAAGGAAGGAGGAAGGAGAGCGACCGCCCGCGTCCCGGCCTGTCTGCACACTTACCCCAGGCGAGGAATGGTCCCCGCCCCAGCGAGGAGCCTCCGGCCGAGCTCCTGGCGGGATCAGGAGCCGCCCCGAGCAAGAGCGCGACGTGGGGCGGGGAGGGGAGGGAAGGGGAAGCGGGGCGGGAAGAAGAGCCGCGCTGGAGCTCCGCGGCTTCTACTGCTAGGCCGGGCGGCCGCCGACCCCGCGGGCGCCGGGAGGGGAGGGCAGAGAGCCTTCGGCAATGGCGACGGCCCAGGCCAGAGGGGAAGCGGAACAACCGCTGCCGCTGCGCGTGGCCACAACCCTGGGGGAGGGCGACGGCGGGGAGCGGGGAGGGGCGGGGCCGAAGGCGGGAGCTCCACTGGGCGGAGACAGGCACTGCCTCCCAGTGGGCAGGCAACCGCGGGGCCTGCTGGGAGTTGTAGTTTAGAGATGCGTGCAACATCTCTTCTCCCTTTTCCTCTCTCCCTCCATATCTGGTATTGTTTTTATTGACAGAGACAGCCAGTCCCTCGTGTAATTCAGCATTGTCTCCACTCAGGTCTGTGCCAACCAAAGATGCCGAGAGACAACTGTTGTTTTATGAACCTGCTCCAGGACATCTGTTTCTGGGAATTCATCCAGTATCCATTTTGCCCTTTACCTACAACTCGATGTATTTTGGTGCTAAATTAAGTCCCACCTCCTTGCAAATTAATGCCTCTATTTTATTCATGGAGGAATTTATCAATGTATTAACTAATTCTACAAATATTTTGGTGTGTAATTTGTACCAGATACTGCTGGGTATCAGGAATACAAGGGTGAACACAAGTCACTTTGTGTAACTTACAAATATTAAACACAATAATTCAAATTATCACACAGTAATTAAAATAGTGATATGTGGTATGAGGAAAAACTAGGATGATTTCTTTGGATAAGCTGGCCAGAGAAGGCATCTTTAAGGAGGTGACATTTAAGCTGAGAACAGAAAGAGCAGCCATGAGAAACTCCCAAGAGAAAGCATTACAAGCAGAAGGAGGAGAGAAAAAAGAACCTTCAAAGGTCAGTTAAGATGGTCTGTGTAACTGGATTTAGTGCAAGAAGAGTAGCGCAGTGTGAAAAAACACTAGAGGAGACAAGATTCAGATCAGAGAGGATCCTGAATGACATGGTAAGGAGACTGGATTTTATTCCAATAAGCTATTAAAGAATTGTAAGCAGAGAAGTGATGTTACCTGGTTTATGCTTTAAGGCCACTAGATTACTAGATGGAGAATGGACTATGGAGATGCAAGAATAGAAGGGAATGAAGAAGGGAGGCAGTAACCATAACTGATACAAGAGATAGCAGTGGAAATAGAGATGGTTATGTTCTTTTGATAGATGTGAAGCAAAAAACTCAATTAATGTGGAAAGTACAAGAAAAAAGATTCAAGGAACAATATGGCACACTATTAGATGACTTGAAAAACAGCCCCCACTATTAAAAACACATTGCTGGATAAAATAGAACCTCCTTTCAAAGGCATAACTAAGCTTTTAAGAAAGAAAGATAAATACCTCTGACAGACTTCCAAACTCCCACTCAACCCAAAGGGAGAGCAAGAAATTGGAGTGGTAAGCATGTCAGTGAAGCCAAAGTTGTGTTGAAAGAAACTACTTATCTCAAATCTCTATGGTTTTACTGGCTGCACAGGAAACAAGAGACCAAAGACAAGGCCTTGGCCCTGTACAAGGAGTTGGGACTGTAATCCTGCCCATGGCTGGAAAACTCAAAGGGCTATATGCTCCAAGAATAGACTAGAAAAAAAAATCCCCTGTACCAGTCCAGGGAGACATGCAGATATCTGTATGTTTTAGCCTGGACTTGGCATCAAAGGGGGTAAAAATTACCCTTTAGAATTCATAGCCTTTAGAATTCAAATTTGAAAGGTCAAATTTATAGTACCTACGCTGTCTGGGAAACCTCAAGTCAAGAAAGAGTCTGAGGCTGGTAATGTTTAGAGGCCTGGAAGAAACAAATACAAATTCTCACTGCACAGATTCATTCTTAATTCAGAACGGAAAGGATTCCCACAGATAAACAGGCTATCAAAAGTTAAACATAAGGAGTTTCTGCTGTGGCACAGTAGGTTAAAGATCCAGCATTGCTGCAGCGGTGCCATAGGTCACAACTGTGGCTCAGGTTTGATCCCTGGCCCAGGAACTTCCGTATTCCATGGGTGTGGCCAAAAAAAAAAAAAAAAGTTAAACATGAGCATCCAAAAAAGAATTATAACACACCTGAGAAAACAAGCTGTGAGTGAATCAAAAGAAACCACAAACAGAATAATGAAGTCCATGAACTTTATTTTATATTCTATAACCAATATTTCTAAAAAGTTTCTTGAAATGACTAAGCAAAGTAAGACAGGAATAAGAAACAAGACACTTTGGGGGCGGGGGCAAACCCATGGCATATGGAGGTCCCCAGGCTAGGAGTCGAATCACAGCCTCAGTCACTGGCCTATGCCACAGCCACAGCAATGCCAGATCTGAGCCACATCTGGGACCTACACTACAGATCACAGCAAAGCTGGATTTAACCCACTAAGCGAGGCCAGGGATCAAACCTGTGTCCTCATGGACACCTGTCAGATTCATTTCTGATGAGCCACAACAGGAACTCTGAAACATTTTTTAAAATGACAAAACAGCTTTGAAAAGGAGCCAAGCAGAACTTCTAGAAATAAAGAATATAATAACTGAAACCAAGGTCAATGTTTGGGTTAAGTAGCAGATTACATACAGATTACATACAGTTGAAGAGAGATTTAGTAAAATGGAAGACAGATCTAAAGAAATTATTGATAGCAGCCCAGAGACAAAGGAAATATGAAATACTGAGAGACGTGGGGAATAGATTGTGAAGGTATTCCACATGCCTAATGAGAAATCCAGGCAAGAGAGAAAAGGGAAAACAAAAGAGGCAGTTTATGATGAGATAATGGCAGAGAATTTTCCAGAATTCATTAAAGACAAGAAGCTTCAGATTCAAAAAGCAAAGTGAATCCCAACCAGGATAAGTGAAGGAAATCTTCTCAAACACAACAAAGTGAAACTGCAGGATACCAAAGATAACGAAACAAGAAAGAAAAGACATCTCCTACCAGAAACAACTATTAAATTTAGCATAAATTCCTCAACTGCAACAATGGGTACCATCTGACAATGGGAAAATATTTTTAAACTACCAAGAGAAAACAATCAAATTTAGAAGTATATACCTCACTAAATTATCAGTCATAGAAGTCAGGGTGAAATAAAGATATCACCAAACAAAAACAGATGTTACCAACCACAGAGAGTTACTGAAGAGGGACCTCTTAAAAAAGATATACTTCAAGAAGAAGGTAATCACAGAAGTAATGTCTGAGGGCAAGAAATCAGATAGATGGCTAAACTTACCATCCTGTCACTGACCAGGACAATCCTGAAGAGCATACTTACCTACGTTATTTCATTCTCTCAACTTACCAAATCCTACATTCAACTACCTGCCAGCAGTATATTTTATAAGTCTGGGGGAGGTCACAGAGGGGTCACCTCACTGTAAGATTTTTGTTTCCATATTATATCAATTAGCATCAGTCATCAAAATATAGATGAGTGTCATGAAATGAATAGACTGACTGGAATAGTCCTTAAATTCATTATATTCTGCAATCATTAGAGCAAAAATACATATTCCCAGTTCCCAAGCCATATACGTACTATCTTCTATTAGATGTAGCTAAATAATCCAAGTTTCTGGTGGAATGACTGAGATACACACAAACACAACAAAGTCTGCCCCACCACAACCCTTGGTTAAAGTAAATTTTGTCTCTGTTATTTTCATCCAAACATCATTACATGATATTGCAAGAAAAATAAACCATAAAAGTGGACCAAATACTGGAATGCAATGACCAGGAAAGAACAGTACCAATTTTTTCTTGGCTACAAACAAAAAAGACCATATACAGAATTCCAAAACTGATTGTTAAAAACTAAAGTGTTTCTTCATTTTTTTCCCTTTTTTTATCATTCCATGGCATATTGGTCTCCCAGGCCAGGGATCAGATCTGAGCCACAGTTGCGGTGGTAATGCCAGATCCTTAACCCACTGTGCCTGGCCAGGCATCAAACCTGCATCTCAGTGCTCACGAGAAGTCACCAATCTGTTGTGCCACAGTGGGAACTCCAAAAGTGCTTACTCATTTTTTAAGCATCCAAAGAAGACAGTATAAAGAGTTCAAAACCAGAAATGTTATATTATATCAAGAGTGATGTCACCTGCAACCATTCATCAGGCAGGACAAGTCCTATCAAAGTATCTTCACTCACACTGACATCTTTATTACACTTCTGAATACCTGTATAAATGAGTCAACGGCTGAATCATCTCTTAAGCCCCAATCTTAAATATTCATTTGAAAACATTTAAATACTGATAAAACTTGGCTTTGATATGCAAAAGAAAATAAAGATTTTTTTGGAGTTTGGTGCCCTAGCAGTTAAGGATTCAGTGTTGTCACTGCTGTGACTTGGGTCACTGATGTGACGCAGGTTTGATCTCTGGCTGGAAACTCCCACATGCTGTGGGTGTGGCCAAAAAATAAAATAAAGATTTTATGCATACGTGCACAGTTTTGTTTTTTTTTTTTGCTTTATAGAGCCGAATATGCGGCATATGGAAGTTCCCAGGCTAGGGGTCGAATTGGTGCTGTAGCTGTCAGCCTATACCTAAGCCACAGCAACTTGGGATCCAAGCTGCATCTGTGACGTACAGCACAGCTCACTGCAACGCCGGATCCTTAACCCACTGAGCGAGGCCATGGATCAAACCTGCAACTTCATGGATACTACTTGGGCTTATTACAGGAACTTCCCACACACACATTCTTAAGAGGTTAAACAGTACCATGTTCCCCTATCTGTCTAACTATGTTTCAAAATGTTGATGTTAGTGAATTCAACTGACATATAATTCTATTTTAATGCCACTATATTAATCTCATTGTGGAAAAAGTGTCTGGAAAACATGGAATTCTTTCTTATAAGAAAACACTAAACAGCTATTAAGTAAGACTGGGTTGAAATTTTCATCATTTTAAAGATTTCTAATATTTCTGCTTTATGGCACTGAATTGCCTTTTTCAACATCTAAGTTCTTGAACTTTTTGAAAAAACTGTTATTACCAGGTCAAGCTGTAGGTGGCAGATTATAAAAGATTTATTCCCTCCTTCTGTGTAGCACAGGGAACTATGTCCGATCACTTGTGACAGAACATGATGAAAGATAATTTGAGAAAGAGAGTATGTACAGATGTATGACTAGGTCACTTTGCTGTAGAGCAGAAGCTGACAGAACAATGTAAATCAACTATAATAAAAAGTTTTAATGACTAAATATCCCCATAAAAACACCAGAATGTTTTAGGAAATTAAGCAGTGATAGCATATATAAAGTATTTCACACCCCATTTATGCCATACAAATAATGCCAATATACCCCAGTTTATTGGCTTCTGTTTTGGAACATGCTTGTCCTTTTATTTTTTAATTAGCTTATGGCACTTTATTTTGTAATTCTTCCCAAAGAAAAACATTAAATTAAGACCTTTTAAAAAACATTACCTGAGGATACAAAAAAAGGTTTCATAACTGTACAACTTAATAAAATATACTCTTTTTAAAAAAGACAATTCAATACTAAAGCAGAGCTAACTCTTAATACTTAAGTTCATCAAGCCCTTTGCCAATTTATATATTCAAAAGCAGTATTATAAAATATAAAAGGAGAATAGAAATGCTCTAAAGAATAATCAGTTTTGATAATAATTTCTTAGCTGTCCTACTATAATTTCCTTTGAAACTATATAAATTACTTTAATAGTCTCATAAAATTAACATTTAAATAAACCCTGGTTCATCTAAATTTTCTCATTCATAATAGTTTTCTCAATTTTTAGCAATAATTTGCCTCTAATACATAAAATACTCATTTATAACCCAAATGAAAAGAAGTCACTTCTCACAAAATAAACGTTAACTTAACAGAGTTAAGTTTCCTCTATTGGCGCTTGAGGATTATGAGAGAGCTACACAACAGAGCACTGATTTTGGCAATTAGTTAAGAATGATCCAGAATTTCCTCTAGTAAACATAATATTAGCCATAAACGAAGACAAAAGACAAAAGTACTGACATAATTCTAGAAAAACACTTCTCGTCACTTATTTAGGTTTATCGAAAGCATTTAACTATATAAACTCATAGGGAAAACGGCTATATTTGAAAACAGCCACAAGGATCAAAGTAGAACACAAGACGGTAACGAGCAGAGTCACAGAACATACTAAAGAGGTATGTATGGTCAGTCCCACGGGGACCTGTAGAGTCACATTCTTATATACCTAGGGAGAAAGACGGATTAGACGAGTTAGAGACATTTAAGATCAATGTCCTAAGGTGCAGTCACTACTTCTCTGATTTTTTTTTCTTTTTTCTTTTTAATTTCTTCCAGCCAGTGCTACACTACATGTAACATTGTCTAGATGATTATTTCAGATTCAACATTTCAGTTAATGTAACAGAAGCACAGACTCAATTCCCACAATAATTACTTTTTTTTTTTATGACCACATCTGGGCATATGGAAATTCCCGGGCCAGGGATTGAATCCAGCCACAGCTGTGACCTGTGCTGCAGCAATACTGGATCCTTTAACACACTGCACAGGGCCGGGGATCACACACCCACTTCCATAGCAGAGCCACTGCAGTTGGATTCTTAACCCACTGAGCCACAAAAGGAACTCCTACACAATAATTCTTAAATTCTCATTAGTTTTGGAGTTCCCACTGTGGTCCAGCAATAAGGAACCCAACTAGTATCCATAAGGATATGGGTTCGATCCCTGGGCCCATTCAGTGGGTAAAGCATCCGGTGTTGCTGTACATAACTTTGGACCAATGAGGCACAGGATTAACCCTAAATAACTCTCCCCCAAATTAAGTGACTGTATGATCTATGTAAATGAAGAACCACTGTTGCCATCAGTAACAAAGAAACAACAGTAAAAACAAACAGGATTTCCTGTTGTGGCTCAATAGGTTAAGAACCCAACTTAATGTCACTGAGGATGCGGGTTCAATCCCTGGCCTCACTGAGTGTGGGTTAAGGATCTGGCATTGCTGCAAGCTGCAGTACAGATTGCAAAGCAGCTTGGATCTTGCATTGCTGTGGCTGTGGTATAGGCTTCAGGTGCAGCTCTGATTTGTCCCCAGCCCCGGAACGTTCATATGCTGCAAGTGTGCCCCAAAAAAGAAAAACAAACAAACAAAACCCAGCTTCCTATGGTAGAATATAAAATGCTAATCCCTTAAGTGAAGCAGAACCATTATAGAAAGTTTTTTAAACGAGGCAGCATGATCTAAAAACAACATAAAATATTAACTTACTGACTTATATTTCATATTGTTCCACTGGCAGATATCCTGACTGTTCAAAGCACAAGGAGCTGTCACTTCTGACTGAGCCCAGCATTTCAAAACTGGAAACTCTGAGAAAAAATGATAGAACATATCAGAAAACCTATACCAGATTAGAGGCTAGGCCAGCCTTTCAGGTTAGGATATGTATTCAAACATTTTAATACACAATGTACATAATTTGGATCTGTTTATCACATGCTGTTTTATTTTAGCAACCTGTTCCAAGGGGATGCCTAAGAAATTATAAAACTAGTAAGACTGTGAAGAAGTTGAGCGTGATTTCTTAACAAATACCATTACATCAGGAGCTGTTTTTAAGAACTTAAACTTTTTTTGTAATATTACATATAATCAGAAAAATGAACAGATTCTAAGCCTACAACCTGATAAATTTCCATAGAGTAAACACAACCACATAAAGAACACTCAGACCAAAAAAACAAAAAACCATACCAAAACCCCAGATGCTCTCTCAGGAGGGCACACTTTTCCAAACCTGATTTAGGGTAGGTAAAAGGTACAATTAAAGAAAAAGAGGAGGAGTGAAACCAGTCAGACAATTAGACAGCAACACCCAATGCTACCGCTTACATGTGGAAACTAAAAAGACACAATGAACCTCTTTGCAGAACAGACAATGACTCACAGACTTTGGAAAACCTTGGTTTTTCAAATAAGACAATCTGGGGGGTGGGGGGATGCACTGTGGGTTTGGGACACAAAATCTATCAAATTGACTTGTGATGATTTATATATACCTATAATTGAAATAAAATCCATTAAGTTAAAAAAAAAAAAGAAAGAAAAAGAAGGAGTTCCCATCGTGGCTCACCAGAAACAAATCTGACTAGGATCCATGAAGACGCAGGTTCAATCCCTGGACTTGCTCAGTGGGTTAAGGATCCAGCATTGCTGTAAGCTGTGGTGTAGGTTGCACACTCTGCCCAGATCTGGCATTGCTGTGGCAGTGGTGTAGACCAGCTGCTACAGCTCCGATTCAACCCCTAGCCTGGGACCCTCCATGTGCCTTGGGTACAGCCCTAAAAAAGACAAAAATAAGAAAGAAAAGAAAAAGAGGAGTTACCACTGTAGCACAACGGGATAGGAGGCATCTTGGGATGTGCTGGGATGTAGGTTCGATCCCCAGCCCAGCAGAGTGGGTTAAGGATCCAGCACTGCTGCAGCTGCAGCTTACGTTGCAACTGCAGCTTGGATCTGATCCCTGGCCAGAGAACTCCATATGCCTGGGGTAGCCAAAAACCAAATAAAAAATACAAAATAAGGGAAAGGAAAACTAGGTTGGATAAACAAAGCTAACATAGTTGAATACTTTTTAATTTTCTCAACATGAAATATATGATGGTAACAAATGTATGATTAAAAACTTCCTATCTCCCAGGCTTTAGTAATAAAGCTACTGATTTTTGTAATTTTTTTTTTTTTTTTTTTTGCTTTTTAGGGCCGCACCTGTAGCATATGGAGGTTCCCATACTAGGGGTCCAATCGGAACTACAGCTGCCATCCTACACCACAGCTCGCAGCAATGCCAGATCCTTAACCCACTGAGCAAGGCCAGGGATCGAACCCACAACCTCATGGTTCCTAGTCAGATTTGTTTACACTGCGCCACGATGGGAACTCTGTAAACATTTTAATCAGCCCAAATTTAGAGATACAAAGAACTAAAATCTGAAAAGAGCTTCTTAAAGAAAAATCTTGATTCTAGGAAGACTGAAAATGGTGAAAGCATATTTTTTAAATTTACTCAAATCCACACACAAAAACAAAACAATAACACACAAAACCAAAAACTCACTTCTACAACAAACTAGGTGATAAGTAACCCCTTAAAGACCAAAGTACATGCAGGTGGAGACAAACTACTAATAGCTACACTGTCCTACAAAGGTCAGTGTGAAGAAAGATAAGTAGCAAAGGGGTAATAAAGAACAATGGCTGAAAAAAGAAACACATCCAACATTATATGCCTACTTACAAAAGAATACAGCACTACCTATAGTCTTGCCAAAAGAATCAAACTTGAATCTAGTCACACTTCTAGAGCCAGCTGCCAATTTCCAGGTAATAAAGAAGTCAGATGAACAGTGTAATCACCAAAACCCCGGCAATAGGAAACTACAGGTCAAATGACTCATGTTCTTCAACAGATAAATTTTTTTTAAAAAAGAGGAGATAGAGGGGAAACCTGTAAATTAAGAGACCTATTTATGGAAATAACACTTTTTAAAAAATGGGCAAGACTAAGTCTAAGAATGCTCATTTGGATGATGAAAGTATAAAGAAACATAAGGAAGTGATTAAAAGATAGGAGACTGGGTTACTCTTAGAGGAAAGGAAGAGGCTACGATTGGGACATGACACATGAGGCTGCTGCTAGGGTGGCTGGCAAAGTTCTGTTTCTTGACCTGGGTGGTGGTGACAAGGGTATTTGCCTGCTAGTAATTCACTACACTATATGTTTGTGAAGTTTTCTGCATCTGTGCCTTATTTTATAATCAAAAAGTTCAAAAGAAAGAAAAAAGAAACATGATTTTTATGACTTTAGACTCACCACCATACTTTTATTTTTATTTTTAACCCTCAGAAAAGACTTGCAACCCTTACCTTGGTCACAATACATCAATAAATCAGGGTTATTGATCACAATAAAGGTTTCTCCATCTTTACTATGTGGCCGATGATAGCGATAGTGCACAGGCAAAAAAGCTTGGAAACAATCAATGCACTGTGAATCTTGTCTGGCATAAATGAGAACTTCAGATTCCTTAGACAAATAGTTGGGAGCCTCTATATTAAAATTTTCTGAAACCATCACTGCCTGTCAAAAAAAACACACAAATATTAATCCAGAAAAAGAAATGAGTAAGGAAGATTTAAAAAATAAAATAAAACCAGAAGATTGCTATACAGATTAACAGAAACATCAAATTCATCCCCCTTATAAACAACTTCTACTCCTCTTCCATCCTCAAGTTTAAGTAGAAAACGCAAGATGTGATCTGTGTTTAATTATAAGTTTACTGACTATATAAATGAAGGAGATTTATGCCAGGGTGTGAAATTTCCCCATAATAAAAATTATTTCCATGTAATTTCCTTAGCAACTTTTGTTCAGGTGACAAAACAGGTACCAAGAAAAGAAATTTTGTGAATAAATATAGTATTATTCAATAAGTATGAAAACTATGACAAAAACAGTTAACCCAGTAATAGGTTAAAATGACTGATACCATTCTGGTAATTTCCTGTTCTTCAGAGAAGCAACTAAGATGGCAGTGAGCAAGACAGACTATTGTGGTCAGGAAGTCAAAGCAAAGGTCAGCACTCTTTCAATGTTAGGTATAAAAAGTTAATGGAAAAAGTGGTAACTGATTCTTTTAAAAAAATAACATGGTAGAAAACATTTTAACATAAGTATTCCACACCAAAAGTAAAAATGCTCATGAGGTAGAAATTAGTCCTAAATTACAATGTATGCATGTGTCTACATATGTATTCATATAGACATAATATTTATGTATAAAACTACACATATATGCACATACATTTATACATGTGTATCAACATTATATACATAATCCATATGTTTGTATGTGTGTATGCAACCATACACACAACTTTTCTCTAGCTTCTCTATATAAACCCTGACACACTGCAGAGAAAAAAACCAACATTAATGTCGATCCACCACAGCAAGCATCCTAATTCTCCTATTTGACATGACTCCAAATACTGTATTTTTGCACCTTGCTCCTTCTCTGTTCATCACAGGAGTAACCCAACTCATTGGCAAAGGTCAAGGAATTATATAATCTTATGAGTCATACGGAACGTAAGAGGTGATCAAAAGAAACCATTGTTCCAGTGAGGGTATTTTTCAAGTATCCATCTACTGCTTTAATACTTTCAGTGACTGGGAGAGAGTTCATTACTTTGAATCATTTCACTTTACCTACTATTTAAAAGTTATTCCTCTTTTATGAGTAGAAACCTGATGCTCTGACCTATAACAATTCACCAATTGTCCTTGCTTACATTATCTGCAATAAATACGTTCTTTATTTCACTAAGGGTCCCTTCCACATCAAAAGGCAACTATGCGGGCTCCACTAAGTTTTCTCCTCCCCAAAGAAATACAATTCTCTCAGTTTCTCATGACATGGTTTCCAAAACCACTCATCATAGTTGCTTTTTGAAATAGAGAATATAGTAGCAATATCACCTTCTTTTGCAAAAATTGCATTACAGCTTTTTAACGGCCTCATTTCAATATGATACATATCTATATCTATGTGTTCTTTGAAAAAATTAATAGATTTTAAGATTTAGAGCAGTTTTAGGTTTACAAAAAAACTGAGCAGAAAATACAGCATTTCCTCCCCAACCCCTCCCACACCCACTCATAGTTTTCTCTATTAACATTAGTGTAGTACATTTGTTACAACTGATAAGCTAATACTAATACATTTTTTTTTTTGTCTTTTGTCTTTTTAGGGCTGCACCCACCACATATGGAGGTTCCGAGGCTAGGGGTTGAATCAGAGCTGTGGATGCTGCCCTACAGCACAGCCACAGCAATGCGGGATCCTTAATCCACTGAGCAAGGCCAGAAATCAAACCTGTGTCCTCATGGATGCTAGCTGGGTTCGTTAAGCAATGAGCCACGATGGGAACTCCCTGACACAATATTATTAACTAATGTCCATAGTTTTGGTTTTTCAGGGTTTTTTTTTTTGCTTTTTTTTGGTCTTTTTTAGGGCTGCACCCACAGCATATGGAAGTCCCAGGGTAGGGGTCAAATTGGAGCAGTAGCTGCCAACCTACACCACAGCCACAGGAACACGAGATCCGAGCCGCGTCTGGGACCTACACCACAGCTCACAACAACGCTGTATCTCCAACCCACTGAGTGAGGCCAGGGATCGAACCATGGATACTAGTCAGATTCATTTCTGTTGCGCCACAATAGGAACTCCCTTACATTTCTTTTTTTGTTTTACATTTTTGGTACTTTCTATTGCTATGATTTCAAGTTCATTAATCTTTTCTTTTTCGTTGATCTTTCATTAATTTTATCCAAATATTTTCATCTTATACTGTGTACTTTTCAACTGTCCTTTTATATATAATTCCATTTACTTAACTTTTTTTTTTTTGTCTTTTTAGGACTGCATTTGCGGCATATGGCAGTTCCCAGGCTAGGGGTTGAACCAGAGCTGCAGTTGCTGGCCTATGCCATAGCTACAGCAACAGAGGATCCGAGCCGCATCTGCAACCTACACCACAGCTCATGGCAACTCCGGATTCTAACTCACTGAGCAAGGCCAGGGATCAAACCTGTGTCCTCATGGATGCTAGTTAGATTCATTTCTGCTGAGCCACAACAGGAATTCCTTACTTAATTTTCTGAACATATGGAATACAGTTACAGTAACTCTTTTCTTGGTCTGCCTGTTAATTCTAATATCTGGATCAGTTTTGATTGATTTATCTCATTACAGGTCATATTTTCCCACATTCATGCATACCTGCTAATTTCTTATTAGAATCAAGACATTGCAATTTTTATCTCGGTGGGTGCTTGCTATTTCTGTATTCCTATAAATGCTCTTGAGTTTTATTTGGAATGCAGTTAAATTACTTGCTAACAGTTCGATTTTTGGATGGTCTTGATTTTAAAATGTGTTAAACAGGACTTAAGCAAAGCTAAGTATAGGGCTAAATATTTCCAACTACTGAGTAAAAGCTCTTCTGTTTACTCTATGCAATGCCCAGTGAATTACAAGGATTTTCCTAGTCTGGTTCATGGGAACAGGCACTACTACTGGGCCTGTGTGAGACAAGGTTACTTCAAATTTTTTCAGATGGTTCTTTTCCCAGCATCCACCAGTTTTCTCACATTCATGTATTAATCAACACTCAACTACATGCTTGAGGGGAACCTTCCTTGGAGCTCTGGAGTTTGTCTCCACGTAGTTCTCTCTTCTGTGGCACACGGTCTCATGAATTCTAGTGACTTTGGTCTTCCCCAAATCTCACTTTTAGCTTCTCAACTCGAAGTCCCCCAGGATCTGCCTAGGTTCCTCCTTACCCGTACTCTCTTCCCTGAAAACTCTCTCATGCAATAAACTGGGACAATAGAAGGGCTCACCTTATTTAATTTCCAACTCTCAGATATCACTTCAATGACTGCCTGATATTCAATTTTTTCCATTATATCATATATTTTGTCTATTTCTTGGCTGTTTCAAGTGAAAAGGTACATCTGTCCTTATTCTCCAATATGACCAAGGCAGAAGTCCTAACATTACACATTTTGACTGAGTGAAACTTACAATTTCAAAAACATAGTGTTTCCATTTTGACCTACAAAACAGCAATTTTCATATGTTTCAATTTAACATTACGATTATGCTGTTTCCAAAGAATCTGTGAGATTTTAAATAAATATATCTGTCTATTTAAAAATGAAATGAGTTCCCATCATGGCACAATGGAAACAAATCTGACTAGGAACCATGGGGTTACGGGTTCAATCCCTGGCCTCGCTCAGTGGACTGGGATCTGGCATTGCTGTGGCTGTGGCATAGGCTAGCAGCTGTAGCTCCGATTCAACCCCTAGGATGGTAACCTCCATATGCTGCGGGTGTGGCCCTAAAAAGACAAAAGACAAAAAGTAAAAATAAAAATGAAATTAGGTTCTTGTTTTTTTGGCCTATGCCACAGCCATAGCAATGCCAGATCTGAGCCACATCTGCAACCTATATCACAGCTCACAGCAATGCCGGTTCCTTAATCCACTGAGCAAGGCCAGGGATCAAACCCTCATGGATATGGATACTAATTGGGTTCATTACCACTGTGCCACGACGGGAACTCCAAAATGAGGTTCATTTGATGTGCCTTATTCATGACAAACCTATTGAAGATTTGTTTTTATTTTCAAATTGCTCACAAAGCATCAAAACTCCTTCCAGAACAATTTGTTGCCGTATCACTCACTTGATTTGGATCCAGTGGTCTATCTGCTATAGCCAAAAATTTTACCTCATCTAACACAGCTAAGATCTCAATTTGAATATGTAAGCATCAGTAATTCCCTATGTATAAATTCCCTCCTATCTAGTTAAACTCACCATATAACACCACTTTTCATGACACAGTTTCTCTGCACAAAGAACTGGGCCACAGTCTCAATTCAACTAGGCAGAAGGAATATATCAAGAAATTCATTTCCAATTATACCAAAGAGATATCTATTTTTCTAGAAATTTCCAAAATGAAAAAGCAAATTCACTTATAATTAGGAATTAGAAAATTAGGGAGCAGAAAATCAAGATAAAGAAAACTTGTCAATCAATCTACAGTGGGACCCTTTATTCATCCTATTTTCCTGTTACAGTCAACCTGCACACACCCCTACCTCATCCCAGCTAAGGGTACAGGCATGTCGCCTCTCTTAGGGTACTCATTTGTAAAAATATTCCATTTTCCAAAGTATGGTAGGCAACTGTATTAACTAGGTTTAAACATGATTCCAATCCATGTCACTACAAGCCAAGAATCTCATTTAAATTTGAAACTTATTATTTAAAAATTTAAGAGCCTCATTCAGAATTTCCCACTCAGTGGAAAAAAGACACAAATGAAGGAAAAAAGCAACGGGAGTCTTTCTACAGGTATAGTTGTACCTAAACCACATATATGTGAACAGATGTGTCTAAATTGCCATACATACAACAAAAAACAGAACACAGAAACTTGGTGACTGTGGGTTAAAATAAGTGGAAGCTTATCATTGTGTACCTCTTTACAACTCCTGCATTTTGAGCAATGAAAATATTACCTACTCAAAAACAAATTTAAATAAATAAAACAGGTGAAGAAATTAGCCTAAACTACAATTAGAGATACATCACCATCATGAGGAGTTCCCACCATGGTGCAGTGGGTTAAGAATCTGACTTCAGTGGCTCTGGTCACTGTAGAGGCATGGGTTTAATCCCTGGCCCAGCACGGTTAAGTTAAAAGGATCTGGTGTTGCTGCAGCTGTGGTATAGGTCTTGGCTACAGCTCAGATTCAATCCCTGGCCCAGGAGCTTCCATATGCTGCAGGTGAAGCCATTAAAAAAAGAAAAAAAATCACAATCATGAATGACTTGAAGCATATTCATTTTGCCTTTTTATCTTACGAACTAAGACAGTGTTTCCCAAAATTTCTTAATAGGAATCACTGGAGTCATTTACAGTTTTCGGGGTCCAATATGGCCTACTGAATTAAGTTTTCTCAGGAAGACAATATTATGCACAAAAAGTGCCCACCCAGTGATTCTTATAAAAATTAGGGAAACCCTAACTCAAGGGTAAGATTCATTTCCAGAAGGAACAAAAACTTTGCAATTTGACAACCCTGGACTCATTTCTTGGCTCTTCCATTTACCTGCATGTTACTTGGCTTCTTTGTGCCTATTTTCTTACCTATAAAATGAAATCCTTCAAAGGTTGTTATAAAGATTAATTATATAAAGGGTGTAGGATATAATCTTTATTATAATGCTTAATTTTAACTTGCTTCCTTTTTTTAAAATTAATTTATTTTTTGTCCCTTTTTTTTTTTTCAGGGCCGTGCCCGAGGCATATGGAAGTTCCCAGGCTAGGAATTTAATTGGAGCTACAGCTGCCAGCCTACACCACAGCCACAGCAATTCAGGATTTGAGCCACTTCTGCGACCTACACCGCAGCTCACAGTGACACTGGATCCTTAACCCACTGAATGAGGCCAGGGATCAAACCCAAGTCCTCATGGATACTAGTTGAGTTTGTTACCACTGAGCCACAACAGGAACTCCTGTTGCTTCCTTTTTTTAAAAAAAATGAAGCTCTCTGGTATACAGATAACCAATAAATGTTTCCTTTCCTGCCGTACTCAAATTATACAGATGTTGGGGTATATATCAGTTTAACAAAATAGCTATTGAAGTGGTTTTCATTGATCATTAATCTTTTCAAAGACAAACTTCACCTCAGCTTAGCTGGCTTATTACTGACAAGCATAACATGTATTTAAAGAATACTCTCATTCTAACTTTAAAAAAGTTTTTTTATTCATTTTTGTAAAAAGTTACTTTATACATTTTAACAAAAATGAATACAAAGTACTACAATGTTCTCTTACCTATTATTTTGCCTTAATCCAAATTATAGCATCCCTAAAATAATTCCCCCCTCTTAAAAAAAAAACAAGCTCTACTAGTTGTACCTCTGTTATGTTTTTCTCTCGTAATGAAGCCAACTCGTATGGATCCACAAAAAGTCCTGTCGGGACGTATTGTTTAATTAAGAGTCGGCAGGTCTGTAAGCCTTCAATGCTTTCTCCAAATTTCACTCTTATTAACAGGTCTCTGTAAGACAAGTATGTTTAAAGTAAATCTCTTCATTCAATTGTTAAATGAGATAGTATAACATTATATTCAAATTAGTAGAAATACTATATTTTAAGGTTTTCAAAAGAAGATTATAAAGACAAATGAAATATTTATATCACATCAGAACCACTCATTAGAGTTTTCATAAATTCATGTCATAAGCCATAGTATAGTATTAGTGTGAAAACAGAGATCAATGGGAAGGGACAGAATCCAGAAACAGACACAAAACTTTTTTTTTTTGTCTTTTTGCCTTATCTAGGCCCGCACTCGTGGCATGTGGAGGTTCCCAGTCTAGGGGTCTAACAGGAGCTGTAGCTGCCGGCCTTCGCCACAGCCACAGCAACGCAGGATCCGAGGGGCCTCTGCAACCTTCACCACAGCTCACGGCAACGCTGGATCCTTAACCCACTGAGCAAGGCCAGGGATCAAACCCTCAATCCCATGGTTCCTAGTCAGATTCATTAACCACTGAGCCATGACGGGAACTCCCAGACACATACTTTTTAAAAATAAATGTGCCAATATAATTTGAGGGGAAAGATCATCTTTTCAACAAATGGTACTGAAACAACTGAATACCTGTAGAGAAAATATTTAATCTTGACTTCTACCTCATATCATATTACAAATATTAATTTGAAATAGATTATAAACCCAAATGTACAGCTGTCCCAGCTTTCTGTCTGGAGGCCCATTGTGGACCAAGAGTACAGAAGGAGATCCAAAGCACGGTGGCTTTGCTTAAGTGAGAAAACAGAGACAGAAGCTAAGGGAGGCTTAAGTAGCTAGAAGTCACAATGCTAAGCAAAGAGGGGAGAATTTTGTAGAAAGAGTTCTAGAAGTCTGAATTGAAGTCCCCTTCAGTTCGTGTTGAATACCAAGATAAGTATGAGTAGGATGTAACTCTACAAAATTGGACAAAGAATCACCAGGGAACTGAAAGACGAGAAATCTTAAAATTTCACACAGGATTGGGAGACATTTACATTTCAACCAGCAAAAGCATAGAGACTGAAGGGTTTAGCTGTGATCCCACAGAAACAGAAAGTAGAATGGTGGTTGCCAGGGCATAGGGGAAGGGGAGAACAGGGGGCTATTGTTTAAGAGGTTACAGTTTCAGATTTGTAAGATGAAGAGAGTTCAGTGGATGGATGAATGGATGGTGGTGACGGTAACACAACAGTGTGAATGTCCTCGATGCCACTGAAAGAGGTGGAATATTCTTCTGCTTTCTAAATGTTAGCAGTGGAGGAGTTCCCATCATGGCTCAGTGGTTAAAGAACCCAACTAGTATCCATGAGGAAGCAGGTTCGATCCCAGGCCTCGCTCAGTGGGTTAAGGATCTGGCGCATTGCCGTGAGCTGTGGTGTACGTTGCAGGTGTGGCTTGGATCTGGCGTTGCTGTGGCTGTGGTGTAGGCCGGCAGCTGTAGCTCCAATGTGATCCCTAGCCTGGGAATTTGCATATGCTGTGGGTGTAGCCCTAAAAAGATAGATAAATAAATAAATAAAATATTAGCAGTGGAAATGGAACATTTAACGAGGCTGGTATGACATCCAAAGAGAAGAGACTCATAGTAGAGTCAAATTTCTAATACAGAATTACTTTATTTTGAACTTAATTTTTTTTTTGTCTTTTTGCCTTATCTAGGGCTGCACCCACAGCATATGGAGGGTCCCAGGCTAGGGGTCTAACAGGAGCTGTAGATGCCGGCCTCCGCCACAGCAACACGGGATCCGAGCCACGTCCGCAACCTACACCACAGCTCACGGCAACACCGGATCCTTAATCCACTGAGTGAGGCCAGTGTTCGATCTCGCAACCTCATGGTTCCTAGTCGGATCATTAACCACTGAGCCACGACGAGAACTCCCAATCCTGTTATTTTAATGGACTTAAAAAACATCAAATGTAACCCAATCTTATTTTAGGTATATGAAAAATGATAAGTGTATCTTAAAGAACAGTGTTCCCTTAAACATGTGAGCTCTTCAACAAAAATAAAACAAAGCAGGTGTCTGTGATTGTTTTATTAGTGCTGGCCATTAAGTAGGTTTTGTTGTCTAGGTACAAAGAAGGATTTGTTCCCTTTGGACATAATATAGTCAATACCCTAACAACCAGGTACACTCAAACTTATTTTAAAGTCAGTCCTCAGCTATACTGTAAGTAGGGTAATGCACTGTAGTTTCTATATATGTTCATATTACATTTCTGTAATATTTTATTTTATTTTGTTTTATTTTTGCCTTTTGTCATTTTAGAGCCACACGCGTACGGCATGTGGAGGTTCCCAGGCTAGGGTCTAATTGGAGCTACAGCTGCTGGCCACAGCCATAGCCACAGCAACGCAGGATCCGAGCCGCTTCTGCGACCTACACCACAACTCGTGGCAACGCCGGATCCTTAACCCACTGAGCGAGGCCAGGGATTGAACCCGCAACCTCGTGGTTCCTAGTTGGATTCGTTTCCACTGAGCCATGATGGGAACTCCACATTTCTGTAATATTTATGAGTTGCTTAAAAGCTATGTGAAATGTATAGTTACTAAAACAGCTAATTTTTCCCACCTCTCTCCCTTTCTAAGGAAGGGGCTTCAGTTGTTCCTAAATGGCTAGAACCATAATAAACAACATATGTGTAATTTGTAACATTAGATATTGTGATATGTTAATAACAATCTTGCAGTGTTGTTTTCCTAGTTCATTCTATTTTGATAGGTATATTCCACTAACTGTTTTATGTATTTTCATTTTATGGAATCTACCATGTGTCAGAGATGATTTAATCTATTTAAGTGTTGACCTGCTGGCAGAATTTGCACATTTATTGTAATCAGTAAGGAAAACAGTTCACCAGTGTTCAGGTTTTTTTTTTTTTTTTTTACTTTTTAGGGCCAAACCTGTGGCATATGGAAGTTCCCAGCCTAGGGGTCAAATCAGAGCTACAGCCGACGCCCTACCCATAGCCACAGCAATGCAGGATCCATGCCGCGTCTGCGACCTACACCACAGCTCACAGAAATGCCAGATCCCCAACCCACTGAGCGGGGTCAGGGATCAAACCCACATCTTCATAGACACTAGCCCGATTCATTTCCGCTGAGTCACAACGGGAACTCTGGATATTTTAAAATATATTTTAATATATATTATATATATATTTAAATGTTAAATTTATATATATATATATATCTAATGCAAAGAGACTTGTATTAGGGAGAGAAAAGTCTAAAATCAATACCTAAAATGCCACTTTAAAAAGTAAAAAGGAGGAGTTCCCATCATGGCTCAGTGGTTAACGAATCCGACTAGGAACTATGAGGTTGCGGGTTCGATCCCTGGCCTTGCTTAGTGGGTTAACGATCCGGCGTTGCCGTGAGCTGTGGTGTAGGTTGCAGACGCGGCTCGGATCCCGTGTTGCTGTGGCTGCGGCGAAGGCCGGCAGCTACAGCTCCTGTTAGACCCCTAGCCTGGGAACCTCCATATGCCGCGGGTGCGGCCCTAGATAAGGCAAAAAGACAAAAAAAAGTAAAAAGGAAGGAAATAATAAGGAGCAGAAATCAGCAAGAGAAAGCAGACGAAAGAAAAATCAATGAAATATTTTCTTTGCAAAGATCAATAACACTGATAAATCCCTAGACTTACTGTGAAAGAAAGAAAGTACGGATTACCAGAATGAAAGAGGGAACATTACTATACAACTTCTACATACTGAGGACAATAAGGGAATATCTGAATAATTTGACTCCAGTAAACAACTTAAATAAAATAGACAAATTCCTGGAAAGAAAAAAAATTACCAAAACTGACAAAAGCAAAAAAAAAAAAAAACTCTAACTCTATACCTTGAATTTGTAATAAAAAATGTAAAGTCTTCCCACATAGAAAAACCTCAGGCCTATATGACTTTATTGTTGGATTCTAATACACATTTAAGGAAAAAATAATGCCAATGCTATACAATCAGAAAATAGAGAGGGCAATATTTCCTAATTATTTTAAAAGGCCCACATAAGGCATCACAACAAAAGAAAAGTGAAGACAAATATCCCTCAGGAACATGAAGTGAACATCCTTAACAAGATATCTGCAAATCAAATCCAGTAATATTTCAAAAAGATAATACATTACAGCCAAGTGGTAGGTTTACTACTGTGATTATCGATGTATGTACTTTACCATATTAACAGAAAAGGAGAAAAACCATATGATATTTTCATAAAAGATAAAGAGAAAGCATTTGACAAAATTTACCATCCATTTGTGAAAAAAAACTTTCAGGAAACTAAGAACATCCTCAAATGATAAAGCCATCTACAAAAAACCCTAAGTATCAAACTTAATGGTGACAGACTAGCTCAGCACTTTTATTCAAACTGTACTGGAGATCCCAGCCAGTTCAAAAAGGCAAGAAAAGGATATTAAAAAAAAATAGATTGTCTTTATTTGCAAACTCATGATCATCTATGCAGAATATCCTAAGGAATCTACAAAAAGTGACAGGTATTGATAAGTGATTTCATCAAGGAATACACTTGAAGAAAGGGTATTATCAGGGTACAATGTCATTATATGATAATTGATTGCATTTCTATTATTAGCAACAAATAAGTAGAAATGAAAATTTTAAAATAGTACTCTTTTGGAGTTTCCTGGTGGCTCAGTGGGTTAAAGATACAGCATTGTCACTGCTTTGGCTTGGGTTCGATCACTGGCCCAGGAATTTCTGCATGCTGTGAGCAGAGCCCCCCACCAAAAAGGAGTACTCTTTACATCATTAAAAAAAAAAAAAACAAACAAACACAGAGCTCCCGCTGTGAGAGTCCTGGGACTCGGGTTCAATCCCTGGCCCGACACAGTGGGTTGAGGATCCAGTGATGCTTCAGCTGCAGTTTAGTTTGAGGCTGCAGCTTGGATCTGATCCCTGGCCCAGCAAATCCAAATGCCTCGGGGTACCTCCCCCCAAAAAAAACCCGTGAAATACTTAGGGATAAATTTAACAAAATATGTACAAGACAACTTATACTCTGAAGGTTATAATATTGTTAAAATAAACTGATAATATCCAAATAAATGGAGATGCCATATTCATGCACTGAAACATTCATATATTAACATATCAGTTCACCACAAATTGATCTAGAGTTTCAATAGAAGAATCTCAATCAAAATTTCATGAAGCTTTTGTGAAGAAATCTATAAGCTGATTCCAAAAGTTATATGAAAACGCAAAAGATCTAGAAAAACCAAAACAACTTTCAAAAAAAAGGTGAAGAACTCAGACTTTCTGATTTGAGGATTTTATTAAGCTGTAGTTCTCAAGACACTACTTACTGACAAATGGATGGACATACAGATAAGGGGTTGTCAATTTTTTTTAGTAAAGGTTCTAATAGTAAATACTTTAGGCTTTGAGATGCAATATATTTCTGTTGAATATTTTTCTTAGCCTTTTATTTTTTCTTTTTAGGGCCTTACTTGTGGCATATGGAAGTACCCAGGGGTCGAATCAGAGCTGCAGCTGCAGGCCACAGCCTCAGCCACAGCAATGCCAGATCCAAGCCACATCTGCAACCCATGCCCCAACTTCTGGCAATGCTGGATCCTTAACCCACTGAGCAGGGCCAGGGATGAACCCACATCCTCATGGATACTAGCTGGTTTCTTAACCCACTGAGCCACAGTGGGAACTCCTCTTAGCCTTTTTGTGTGCGTGTGTGTGTGTTTTTAGTGCCATACCCACAGCATACGCTGTGGGGGGAAAAAAAAAGGCAAAATGTAAAAATCATTTTTAGTGCAAGGGTTAGCTAGATGAGCAGGATTTGGCCTATGGGCCATAGTGTGAGTACTGTGCACAAATAGATCCTCATAAGGTAATTAATTTTCAACAAATGTGTCAAAGCAATTTGATAAGGAAAGAACAGGCCTTTCACCAAATGATGCTGGACCAACTGGATATCCATAAGGAAAACTAACCTCAACCCTTACTTAACAGTATACATAAAAATTAATTCAAAATGGATGATATCCCATGTAACACTTCTGAAAGAAAATTTCCACAGTCTTGGAATAGGCATGGATTTCTTATACAGGACAAAAATCACTAACCACAAAAGAAAAAGCTGATAAACTAAACTCCATCAAAATTAGAATTCTTAAAACTTGATAATAAAATTACAAACAACCCAGTTTAAAAATGGACAAAAGATTAAGACACTTCACAAAGGAAGATATACCAGTGGCTAATAAGCACGTGGAAAGATGTTTAATATTACGGGTTATCAGGAAAAAACAAATCAAAACTAAAATAAGATACCACTACATACCCATCGGAATGTCTACAATTAAAAAGACTGACCATATCCAGTGTTGGCAAGGATATGGCAAGAACAGAACTCTCCTACATTGCTGATAAGAACGGAAGACAGTACCACCACTTTGGAAAACAATCTGGTAGTTTCTTTAAAAGTTCAATATTTATCTGCCATATACCCAGCAATTTCATGCATCAATACATACCCAAAAGAAATGAAAATGTATCCACACAAAGACCTCTACATAAATGTTGGTTACAGCTTTATTCATTGTAGCCCCAAACTAGAAATGAGTCCAATGTCATAGACATGTGAATGAATAAACACATTTCAGTACTTAGCAACAAAATAACAAATTTCTGCCAGGTAGAACATGGTTAAATCTCATGTTTTGCTGAGTGAAAGAAGCCAGATATCAAAAAACATATACTATATGATTTCATTTATATAAAATTCTAGAAAATCTATCTAGGGGACAGAAAGTAGATTAGTGGTTGGCTAAGGATGGATATGGTGAGGGAGAATAACTGTAAGTGACACATGAGTATTTTTAGAGATGATGAAAATGCTCTATATTTTAGCTGGTGTGGTGGTTACATGGGTATAAGCAACTGTCAAACTCAAGTTGATTAAAAAAAAACCCATTATGAAATAGTACCATTATAATTCCTATTTTACCTGTAAGAAAATCAAACACTGGCGTTAAAATATCCATGATATACTCTTTTTTTTGTCTTTTTGCCTTATCTAGGGCCGCACCCGCGGCATATGGACGTTCCAGGCTAGGGGTCTAACAGGAGCTGTAGCCGCCGGCCTACCGCAGAGTCACAGCAACGCAGGATCCAAGCCGGGTCTGCAACCTACACCACAGCTCACGGCAACGCCGGATCCTTAACCCACTGAGCAAGGCCTGGGATCGAACCCGCAACCTCACGGTTCCTAGTCGGATTCATTAAGCACTAAGCCACGACGGGAACTCTGCCATGATATACTCTTAATAGAAAAACTATCATCTCCAACTCAAAAAGTATGGGGAAACGCTTTCAAGCTTTTCATAAATTATGATATTGTGGTTTTTGTATAATCAATAAATTTATATGAACTCAGTGATCCAAGAACACAACGAAAATTTCAAGAATATCAAGAGCAGCTATCTATATACAGTTGGGGTTTTGGCGGCTTTTTTTTTTTTTTGCTTTTATTCTTTTAAAAAGTCTGAGGTAATTTTAGATATAGCATTTGATTTTCCTAATAATTTGCATTTATTGAAAGAATTCTGAATAGTATTTGTGGCACTGTTACATTCTATTTTTACCCCAAAATACAATTTCTAGTGATATAAAAGCTAATCACAGAATACAAAAATCAATTAAACCCCAAAATTCTGCATGTACATGGAATTAAACAAAAATATTTTCCCTCTTTCAAAAAAAAGAAAAAGAAAGAAGAAAAGGAAAGCAAAGCACAGAGAGACTAAGTAACTGAGACTAAGTAACTCAGTCAAGAACCAAAATTCAAACTCTAGTAGTTTTACTCTAAAGCCCCAAATAATCAGTCACTATTTCATTCTACCTCTATAAAAGTGGAATTATATCTACCATCTCTTTTTATCTGGACACTATATATGCATTTATGAACTTCTAATTTTTATCATCAGAAAACATACATTTTTTAATTTTTTTGCCTTTTTTTTTTTTTGTAATTTAGGGCTGCACCCACGGCATATGGAAGTCCCCAGGCTAGGGGTCGAATCAGAGTGTAGCTAGTGGCCTATGCCACAGCCACAGCAACGCAGGATCCCATCTGGGTCTGCAGTCTACACGGCAGCTCACGGCAACGCCAGATCCTTAACCCACTGAGCAAGGTCATGGATCAAACCTACGTTCTCTCAGATTCGTTAACTGCTGAGCCACGGCAGGAACTCTCATACATATTTTTTATAGAGACTCAAGATGACAAGATGACATTCAATCAATAAATCAGAACATGTTGGATTTGCTAATCTTGATGAAATTATACACCTGTTATTACCTTCCAGTTCACATTCTTTACCTTGTTCACAAATATAACACATAAAATTTCACCAAAAGTCTTGCAGAAAAATCAGATAGAGCATTTCTCTGATCCACCTACCTAGTAACTCTATAAAAGTAATAAGTTTGTAATAAATTCATGTTATTTCCCAGAGATCAACAATTCCTCTTCTGTGTTCACAAACTACCCTTTTAATAACCTGGTTGACGATTTTGCCCAGAATTCTTATCAATTAACTAACTTCCAGATTATCCAGATTACAAATGGAAGTTCAGCAATGTGTAAGCAAATTCTCCTATTGCAATGAGATATAATTCATCAGAAAGGGGAGAATCCAAACTCAGAGTAAAGGCTCTTTTGTATAATTCCCTTACATTTTCTGCAATTTGGTTTCCTATTTACCAATAACTGTTTGGCCCTTTCCAGAGGGCCAAGTAGAAAGTAATTCCTTTTGACCAGGAAGACAGAAATAAGAGGAGTCATCAAATTCTACTTTCTTTACTATGTGAATATTTTCTCATCTACCCTCTCCGCAAGACTATACCCACTCTAAACATAACTAGAAAAACCTTTTTAAAAAATGATTGCTGGCATTTTCTGAAGGTCTCAAATAACCCTGAGATTTCACGTTTCTGAAGCTATTCTTGTGGGTTCTATCATTCTTCATCCTTGGTTTTACAACCTGCTTTTTATCCTCAGTACTTACAAATGGACAGCTACTTCTGATGCCACAGTAGCCTCTTCAGGCACTTCTTTCTTCCTTATTGGAACCAGTTATTTCCTATTCCTCTTGAAAATACATTCCAATTATGTTAAGGAAAGAAGATATATAAATGACACAGCTACCCTGGTATTGCTTAAAACGTGTCTGGAACTCTGTCAAAAACTCCTTTCAGAAGTGACTTCCTTCTCCAAATCAGTCTTTTTATAGTCAGATCTCCTTTATGAAACTTTATTGCCCAGATTGTTCACCTATTTCATTATTAATAATAATAGCTAAAGTTTCTTGCGTATGTACTATGTAACAGGCACTACATTAAGGAGGTTTAAGGAGAGTGTGGCTTTGGAGTGTGATAGTCCTAAATTTCAATCAAAGGTTTACCATCCTAAACACTACCAAATTATTTAAATTCCCTGAGCCCTAAGTCCCTCACCTAAAATACAAGAAAGGTATCATCTATTGCACAACCACTGTGAGGATTAAATGAAATTCTGTTTATATAGCTTCCAGCTATATAAATATATAACACATGTAGGGTAAATAATAAACTGCTGTTTTCTCTTCCTCCGCTGTTATTTTAATCATTACTTCAAACTATGAACCGCATATCTGTCACTTGTAACTTAAAGAGGTATTTTCAGTTTATCCATTTTTCAACTATTGATTTTTTGCTCTAAATTACATGAAACGATATTTTGATGTAAGTATAAGTCAACATGCAACTTACCGGTGGAAACCATCTTTTAAAACTTCTTGCCTCAAAATAATCTCAGAACAAGTGGCTCTTATGCCTAGAAGAATCAAAAGATTTTTTAAAAAAAATAAAATAAGCACTCAATGAAAGAATATTTAAATAACTGGAACATAATTGTTTGAATAGGCTTTAATTGCCTGGAAAAATCTAACAAATATAAAAACAAAACAAAAACTTTTAAAACTTAAGCAATTTGAGCAATATATAAACCTATTTCTAGTATAGCATAAGAAGGAGTTAAAAATATTGACTTTGGAGTTAGATGGACCATTTTTAAACCCCAGCCTGTCACTTAACAGCTGTGTTAAGTTTGGGGCAAGATAGTTTCTCCCTCTGCTAGTTGTCATAGAAAGGAGAATTTAATGTATGTAGGGAGTTCCCATCATGGCTCAGCAAAAAAGAATCTGACTAGTATCCATGAGAACGCAGGTTTGATCCCTGGCCTTGCTCAGTGGGTGAAGAATCCGGCATTGCCGTAGGTCACAGATGCGCTCAGATCCTGTGTTGCTGTGGCTGTGGTGTAGGCCTGCAGCTGCAGCTCCTATTCGACCCCTACTCTGGGAACCTCCATATGCTGCAGGTGCGGCCCTAAAAAGACAAAACAAAACAAAACACCTTACTCAGGAGTTCTTGTTGCGGCTCAACAGTAACAAACCCAACTAGAATCCTTGATGATTCAGGTTCCATCCCTGGCCCCGTTCAATGGGTTAAGGATCTGGTGTTGCTGTGAGCTGTGGTGTAGGTTGCAGATGTGGCTCAGATTTTGTGTTGCTGTGGTTGTGGTGTAAGCCAGTAGCTGCAGCTCCAATTTGACCCCTAGCCTGGGAACTTCCATATGCTGCAGGTGTGACCCTAAAAAGAAAAAAACAAAACAAAAAACCACAAAAAAACCTGTTATTCAATATCAGCCTCATAAAATTAAAAATTCAACTAATCATTACCACCTCTGTCTAGGCATCTTGCTATAGAATTTTACTCCATTTTCAAAAGCTGGAAGTGTGTGGGAAGAAAACGAAAACAAACACACAGAAAGCCATATGCTATTTATGTGGCTAAGTCTATTAGATGTATTCTTGAGATTTTTTTTAATGACATGGAGATGGAAACATTTGAAATATACAAGGGAAGGAAGGGGGAAGTATGAGAAATAAAATTTATTAAATAATATCTATATGACAGATCCTCAACTTGGGGCTTTCACATGTATTTTAAGTTTTACAACCTAGTAAAATAGGCAAACAAATTACTGCCATTCGTACATAGGAGGAAACTCTGACATAAACAGTTACTGTCTAGATCATAAAACTAGGTAAGTGACTGGTTAGAAGCAAGATTTCCCTGACTTTTAAAGGCTAAGGTATTTTCACTCTCCTAGCTATCTAAAGAAATCCTTAATTGCTTCAGAGAATCATACATCATCTTTTCCCAAATAACTTTATATAAGAATATCTCTGGTATAAATCCATATGCTTCATCAATATTTGTTTATTTATTTATTGCAACATAATGGAAGTTTCCAGGCTAGAGGTCAAATCAGAGCTGTAGCTGAGGCCACAGCCATGACAACACTGCATCTGAGTTCCATCTGTGAACTACACTGCAGCTTGCAGCAATGCCAGATCCTTAACCTACTGAGCAAGGCCAGGGATTGAACCAGCAACCTCACAGAGACAATATCAGGTCCTTAACCTGTTAAGCCACCATGGGAACTCCTCAATGTTTAATTTTAATGGAAGTGGTAAGGGTTTATATCTCCCTATAAAATATACTAGAAAAAAAGGTCAGATTAACAGGGTTAAATTCTATCGGAATATACACTAGAGAATAGTAAATCTTATTGATTTTGGGATGGTAGAAAGGCTAACTTAACAAATAGTATAGCAAACACTACATTATTTATGATTTTAAAGGCAAAAGTACCATTTGCAAAATCAATTCGTTGCATCCGAATTCACCTTCAAGATTTTTCCCTCTTAAATATAACTTTACTTGGGGGAGGGAGTGGGATGGACTGGGAGTTTAGGGTTAATAGATGCAAATTATTACATTTAGAATGGATAGACAATAAGGTCCTACTGTATAGCACAGGGAACTATATCTAATCTCTTGCGATAGACCATGATGGAAAAAATATATATATGAAATATATATATATAATGCATATATATGTATGATAGTCACTTTGCTGCACAACAGAAATTGGCACATTATAAATCAATGATACTTTAATAAAAATTTTTTAAAACATATTATTTTACTTGGTTATTGTGGCCTAAACTGGCTCTGAAAATTGAGCCATTTATGTTTTATTTTTTTAGAACCACACCCCACACCAGAGGCATACGCAGGTTCCCAGGCTAGGGATCGAATCGGAGCTATAGCCATGGGCCTACGCCACAGTCACAGCAATGTGGGATCTGAGCTGTGTCTGCAACCTACACCACAGATCACAGCAACGCCGGAGCCTTAACCCACTGAGCAAGGCCAGGGATTGAGCCGGCAACCTCACTGTTCCTAGTCAGATTCGTTCCCACTGCGACACGACCAGAACTCCCAAAACTGACCCATTTTTAATCACAAAATGCCATTGCTGGAAGGACTTTTTTCCCCATTACTTAATGAATTTTATTACAATTATAGGTATACAAAAAACATCACAACTCAATTTTTATGGCATTTCCATCCCAAACCCTCAGTGCATCCCCCTGCCCTCCTGGAAGAACCTTTTAGATATCATTAAGTCCAGTGTTTAAAAATTCTTTTGGGCCTAATAATCCTCTCTTCAAATAAATGTGGGGACCTAATATGTAAACACAAAAAAAGCAGAACTGGGGAGATCCCACTGTGGCTCAGCAGTTATCAAACCCAAATAGTACTAATGAGGATTGGGGTTTGGTCCCTGGCCTAGCTCAGTAGGTTAAAGGTCTGGTGTTGCCATGAGCTGTGGTGTAGGTCCCAGAAGTGGCTAGGATCCCACATTGCTATGCCTGCGGTGGAGGCCAGCAGCTGCAAATCAGGTTCAACTCCTGGCCTGGGAACCTCCATATGCCACCAGTGTAGTCCTAAAAACACAAAAAAAAGAAAAAAAAGCAGAACTGCACTGATTGACAGGTACTAGTCTAACAGCCTCCTTTTACTGATGGAGAAACTCACCTGGTTTTTACTGACTTTCTCTATCAAACGTCATCCCTTTATTGTAATTACTACTGCAGCTATCCATTTTCCCTACTACACTGCAAGCTCCACAAGTCTGGATACACAGCACCTAGCACAGAGCTCCTGCCACTGGCTCGGGCCCAAAGAAGGGTATCAACTCGCTTAACCCAGCTCTAAATCAGAAAGACACCCCAGGCTAACACAGTCTATTATTAAAATGTTTTTAAAACGAAGCTACTTGTCCTCCCCTTTCCACGCCCCCCGAACCTCTATAATACTAGATTGGGACTCTCACATTGAGGACTTGCTGGTCCGTTGGTGGTCAGAAGCTTCATGCATCCCAAGAGCATTAAGACGCTTCACAACTATACTGCATGTACAACGTTTTAGTAATAGTGAGGCCAGTCTCCCTTCGAAACGCCAAAGCCTGACTCTCTAGAGAACCAAAAGCCACAACGCAATGGGGACAGAGGACGGGCAAGAGGCTTTCGTTCTCTTCTGCATTTTGTGTGTATATATATATATATATATATATATTTTTTTTTTTTTTTTTTTTTGGCCGCCCCGCCAGGGATCAGATCCGAGCCATAGTTGCCACCTACGCCGCAGCTGCTTGTGACCTTTGTTTTTAACTTTCTGCGGCTCAACCTACAGTTCTACTGTCGCGAGCCAGGGGAGAGTGAAGTACCTTTGCAACCGTGGAACGGAGAGGACACGGGACCTCGGACTGCTCCCCACCCCCTCAGCCCTAAATCCCGCCCTCACACCCGAAGCCCCGCCCCTCCATTTACCAGCGTCGGTGAGGGCTGTGTTGAAGGCTGGGTCTGGAGAGCAGGTGAGCCCAGCCACCTCCCAGAGGAAGAGCCAGGCCACCGCCCGGACGGCTACAGCCGGGGTAGCCAGGACGCCGGAAACGCGCGCCTGAGAAGAGTGCGAGGGGACCAAAGGCGGTCTTAAGAACCTGCACACGTCTCACACCGCTCTTAGAGCACGCTGTCACAGTTAGCGACCTGAACGGAAGACTCGCTTAGCGCTCGCCTGCGGTCCCGCTCTTGCTCAGCTCCCGGGAGCCTGCGCCAGCCAAAGTTCCGGCCCGGCTGGAGGCGATGGCCCCGCCCCCTCGCCGCACCGCCCCCTCGCCACCCGGTCGGGGGCGGGGCGAGGAACGGCGCAAGCGCCGTGACATGCGCCTGGGCTGTTACTTTGGGGACTTCTTGGTGGTCCCTTAGCCTAACA
Source organism: Catagonus wagneri (assembly GCA_004024745.2). NCBI lineage: Eukaryota > Metazoa > Chordata > Mammalia > Artiodactyla > Tayassuidae > Catagonus > Catagonus wagneri. Next base: position 51,264,584 of record PVHT021183693.1, read on the forward strand.
CTGATATCTGCACGTTGTTCAAGCGGTCGGCCTGCTGAGCTCCCGGCGTCTACCTCCACTTCCAGGTATTTGCGGCTGCGGCTCTCCTGCTGAGGATTTCACCCCACAGTCACATCTGTGGAGCTGTGGCTGTCGCCTTTCTGCAGCGCCAGGCTCTGCCCGGTCCTCAAAGTTAAATTTAGAACTCTTCTGTGCGGTGCGGCTGGTGAAAACAACCCGCTTACGGAGGTTTTAGACGTTGGCCTGCAGAAGATGTACTTTCTCTGCTTCTATGGGTAAGAACGTCAGCCTTGCCCTAGTGGGGACGTGGGTAAGAAGAGGGTCTTCTACCTGATGACAGAACCCGTACATTTTTAGGTCAAGATTTTGCCAGTCACTGATCCTTGGGGAGAAAGGGATTAATGTCCGGGAAGAGCTAAGTAAATATAACCTTTGTCCTGTGGCTTAAGAATGTAAGCAAACGTAGAGAGTATCCAATGCAGATTGGAGCAGAACAGAGGGCTCTTAAAGAGGGAGAAGATGTCAGAAGACATTACCTAGAACTGAAAATAGCAGTTTAAGCATGCTATTAAGAAATATGGAGATGAATTTTGGAAGCAACACTTAAAAGAATTGAAACGATTTTCCTCCGGAGAGGGGAAGCGCAGAGGACCACAGCTTTTTATTATAAGCCTCATAGAATTATATTATGATTTAAACAGAATACAAACATTACTAGTAAAAATAAAAGTTTAATTGTGAAAAGAAAAGAGTATAGCCAAAAAACTATGTCTTTTTTTTTTTTTTTTTTTTTGTCCTTTTAGGGCAGCTCCTGCAGCATATGGAAGTTCCTGGGCTAGGGGTACAGTCGGAGCTACAGCTGCTGGCCTACGCCACAGCCACAACAACTCAGGATCTGAGCCATGTCTGTGACCTTCACCACAGCTCAAGGCAACACTAGATCCCCAGCCTAATGAACGATGCCATGGATCGAACCTGCATCCTCGTGGACACTAGTCAGATTTGCTTCTACTGTTCTGCAACAGGAACTCCCATCATTTATTAACATAGCCATTTGCTTGAGTGTGTGTAATTTATATTGTGCTCAGTGGGATCTCCTAGAAAATTTACTAACAGAACAAATTTTAGTGAGGTGAACTGGGAGTAGAATTTGTTTAAAAGAAGAAGAAAGAAGGGATGGAGTGGGATCATTTTGTCAGATCAGAGGCAGAGTGCAGTGATTTGAAAAAGCAGTTCTTTATATATGATCCATTTCCTAAGAGTAAAAATTCTTTTTTAAATGATTTTTATTTTCTCCATTTTAGCTGGTTTAGAATGTTCTGTCAATATTCTAATGTACAGCAAAGTGACCCAGTCACACATACATGTATACACTCTTTTTCTCATATTATCCTCCATCCTAAGTGACTAGATATAGTTCCCAGTGCTGTACAGCAGGATCTCATTGCTTATCCATTCCAAAGGCAATAGTTTGCATCTATTAACCCCAGACTCCCAGTCCATCCCACTCCCTCCCCTCCCCCTCCCCCTTGGCAACCACAAATCTGTTCTCCAAGTCCGTGAGCTTCTTTTGTGTGGAAAGGTTCATTTGTGCCATATATTGGATTCCAGATACAAGTGATATCATATGGTATTTGTCTTCCTCTTTCTGACCCTAAGAGTAAATATTCTCATGACCAACAGTAAGGGGTGAATAATAGAGATTATGGTATATCCATAGGACAAAATATCTGCAGTCATAAAAACTTGCACTTTAGAAAGACATTTAATGACAAAATTACATAAGCTGTTAAATTTAAATGACAGGAAATAGTAGATACAATATAAAAAACATACAGTAGCTAAACACACACACACAACTATGCCTAGAAAAAAGACTGGAAGGAATCAGGGTGCTTATTTTATGTTTCTTCCTTCCCCTTCCCCACTCCTACCCCAGTTTTCTACAATGAACATGTATTAAATAACTATGTTCCTATAGTGATTCTCTGACAGAACTGAATTTGAAGATATCATCCCTATGCAGCTTTACCTCTAGGTTCTTTGACATTTGCAAATCTTCCTGAGACTGTCGTGGTCACATCTAAAGCAGTTCCTAAAATTACACACACACACACACACACACACACACACACACACACACACACAGGCATTGAAAGCAGGGAAGGAAAGAGGAAACGGAATGAATTATCCTTTAAAATGGCTGTGTTTCTTACTACTAAGAAAATACCATGTAATGAGACAAATAAGTTGAAACAAAAGCCATGTAAGCTTTATTGCCTTGTATATGTACTGATTCTGCATCGAGTCTGCTTTTTTGATCAGGCTTCTAGACTGTCAACACTTAGAGGATGTACAGGGGCTGTATCTTACATTATACGTTGAATTGAACAATGGATTGCTTACTATAGTCCAGGCATTGTGCTATGCATATTGTGGTGAACAATGGATATGTCCCCTAAACTTAGGGAGCATATAGAATAAAAGGAAAAGATAAGTGAATAAATAAGAAGTTACCAGAGTTGCCACCGTGGCTCAGCAGAAATGAATCTGACTAGCATCCATAAGGATGCAGGTTCCATCCCTGGCCTTGCTCAGTGGGTTAAGGATCCGGTGTTGCTGTGAGCTGTGCTGTAGGTGGCAGACGCAGCTCCGATCTGGTGTTGATGTGGCTGAGGTGTAGGCCAGCAGCTGTAGTTCTGATTTGTCCCCTATCCTGGGAACCTGCATGTGCTGCGGGTGCAGCAGCCCTAAAAAGACCAAAGAAAAAAAAAAGTTACCAAAACTCTGAGTTTTAGAATGACTGGAAAAGGACAAAGGAGATAGGTCTGGTCTGGTGAACCTCTCACAACATAAAGTATAAGGTTGACGTAGAGGCGAGGCTGCTTGTACATACATGTTTAATTGGTAAATGAAAAAGATTCTGTAAGTTGATTCTTGGGCTGACTCGGGTTCATACATAATTATTGGTTAAAAATACACTGAGAGATCCAGAGTGAACTGCCTTTCTAGGCTCATGTGTGAACAAACCTACATCCTTCAGTGAACCAGGGATTCTACAGACAAAGGATAACCCAGAGCCAAACTGAACTTTCAAGGTAGCTCTTGAAATACTGAGCTTGAGCCAAGCAGGCGTCTCTAGGACTGGACTAGAGTCAGATCTGCTGGGGAGGAAGAATAAGGGAGAATGGGATTTATCCAACACTTAATCTTTTTTTCCCCTTTAGCAGGAAATCATTATGTGACTAACACATTTCCGTCAGATTTCCTCTGATTTACCCTGAAGTATATGTGAGGATGATGTGCACTGCCAAGAAATGTGGAGTTAGGTTCCAGCCTCCGGCTATTATCTTAATCTATGAGAATGAAATGAAGGGGAAAAGTCGCCAGCGCATTATGCCAGTCCGCAACTTTTCAAAGTTTTCAGGTACCTTATGTTTTATCTTGACGCCTATCTTAAATAATCTCTGAGTCACTTTATAAGAATTATTTGAGTCTTCTGTAGTGGAGCAACATGGCCTTCAGAGTTAGACCAAGGTTCAAGTCGACTGTTGGGGTAAGTGTGTGACCTCAGCTAAATTAGTTACTCCTGGTCAACATCAGTTTCCTAATCTATAAAAAGAAATTGAGAATCCCACCCTTTCAGATCTGCACTGTGGGTTAAATGAGATAGCATTATTCAATAATATTAATTCCCTTCTCTTCCTTCAATTGTGTTTTTTATTTGTAGTCTTGATATTTTCTTAGTAGATACTGCTATCTCCAGCTGTAATACTACTTTTTCTTCTCAGGTGTTTTCTCCAATTAAAAGTATTTAACATCTCCTCAAAGTGATTTTTTTTAAATTTTGTGCTAAAATATAGTTGATTTATAACATTGTGCCAATTTCTGCTGTTCAACAAAGTGACTCATTTATACATACATATACATTCTTTTTTATATTCTTTTCCATCATGGTCTATCCCAAGAGACTGGATATAGTTTCTTGTGCTATACAATAGGACCTTGTTGTCCTCAAAGTAATTTTAAGCTAAGGAAATAAAAAATATATCCTTCCTTCCCCCACCAGACTCTAAACTCAGTATAAAGAAATAGTTCTATAAAATAACTAATTCCCCAAAAGCCACTTAGCCACTGGACTTATAATGGTAGGTAAGGCTTGCAGTAGTTTGTGATGCCTCAGTAGTTTGTGGTGTTGTGTGTGGTATAATAGTTTCATTTCTCCTTCCTAGATTGCAGCAGAGCTGCTGAACAATTAAAAAATAATCCACGACATAAAGATTACCTGGAACAAGTATCCATGAGGCAGCTAGAGAAGTTATTCAGTTTTTTACGAGGTTACTTGTGGGGGCAGAGTTTGGCAGAAACAATGGAACAGATTCACCGGGAAACAACCATTGATCCTGAGGAAGACCTGAACAAACTAGATGACAAGGAACTTGCCAAAAGGAAGAGCATCATGGATGAACTTTTTGAGAAAAATCGGAAGAAGAAGGATGACCCAAATTTTGTTTATGACATTGAAGTGGAGTTCCCACAGGATGAACAACTACAGTCCTGTGGCTGGGACACGGAGTCAGCTGATGAATTCTGATACCAAAAACTAGAAATAATAATAATTGGGTAGCAGAAAATCAATATTTATACAAAGAACATAGATTGGTTTTAGAAAAATCTATCAAGGACACAATACATGTTGGGTTATGTTTTGATGGGCCATGTTACTCTTCAAAACCAAGATATGTAGAACATCTACTATGTAGGTGCATGTGGAAGATAAAAAAAAACAGAATATAGGAATCTGTCTTTAAGGAGCTTACAATCTAATTGGAAGTCAAAAGCTGGTGAAAAGCCAATTATTGGTATTAGGCAGCAAAAATATTAGATCCAAGTGCTTGATAAAGGCTAGAGAGGGTTGGAACCTTGATTATTAAAGGGCAGAACATCCAGGAAAGACTTTGTCCTTTAGGGGCAAGGTGGCACTTTGCCTGGCCTTGAAATGGCAGCATTTGGATAGAAGCTTATATAGGATTCCAGACTGGAGAAACTGGGAGGAAAAAAAAGGGGGGAGGTGGGGGGAACTGGTAAAGAGATAAGAATTAGAACTTTTGATTTGAGGAGCAGTAAGCAAATTATAGTTTGATAAGATCAGAGGGCATTTGTGGTTACCAGGGGATTGTCCTGTCTACATTGCATCTATATGTATTTAGCTCGAGTAGGAGAGCACCGTGCAGGACGCCTTGCACCTGCAAGTGGATGTAATTGGATGGACAGCAGGGGAATTCTTCCCGCTCAGTATCAGGAAATAAATACGAAAGACAACCTTTTCCCATAAATAGGAGGTTTGTTTGTAAAATGGGAAATCTACCTGTAACAAATAAACATAGGTACTGCCAGTTTAGGTCTATTCATGAGTTTGTATCTACAAAGAGAAGATCTTTGTTGAACAAGGTTATATATGCACAAATATATCTTTCTTCATAAAAGAATATTATTTAATCTTCTGAGAATCTTTTCTGCAAGGAAATTACTAAATTAATTACAGTTTCATTAAAACTATAAAAGTTATTCGTTCTTTCTACTTGTCCATCCTTACTCTCTTCACCATTTCTCCTTGAAGAAAACGTTCTTATAATCATATCACCAAGGACTTAAGATGGCCACGTCTCAAGTGTATATTTGCCAAAGGGAGCAAAAGAGCTTTCAGAACTGGAGACCCATAGCTACATAGTGTTTCACTGTATAGATGTAGATGATATATTTTAAAAGTTGACCTTAGGTTGTTTTCCCCTTTCACTATTATAAACAATGCCACAGTAAATAATCTTATACATTCCCTATTTTCCAGGACTATAAATGATGCCTGGAGGGGAATTGCTGGGTATATGCATCCTGAATTTTAATGGATATTGTTAGATTGTCCTGCAAAGAGTTTCATTCAGTAATGCATGTGCTGAGCCTGGGGATCCAGCAGTTTGTACAACAAAGCCTTTGCCTTTACAAGGTTTGCCTTGACAGAGTCTACTTGTAAAGTCTACTTGGAGCAGAGACCTAACAGACACAGAATAGCATCATATGATAAGTGCTTAGAATTAAAAACAGAAATTAAAAACAGAGTAAAGGAGAACGATGGTATAGGCACCATTTTGTTTTTGTTTTTTGTTTGTTTTGCCTTATCTAGGGCCGCACCCGCGGCATATGGAGGTTCCCAGGCTAGGGGTCTAATCGGAGCTATAGCCGCCGGCCTTCACCACAGCCACAGCAACGCGGGATCCGAGCTGAGCTGCGTCTGCAACCTACACCACAGCTCACGGCAACGCCGGATCCTCAACCCACTTAGCGATGCCAGGGATCGAACCCACAACCTCATGGTTCCCAGTCGGATTCGTTAACCACTGAGCCACAATGGGAACTCCCTAGGCACTGTTGTTTTTGATAGGGCCTTCAGGCCTTACTGAAGAGGTGACATTTGAGCAAAGGCCAGAAAGAGGTAAGGAAAACTAATGTGCATTTCAGAGGTTGTGGAGAAACGTAAGTCCATAGGCCTCGAGAACTGGAATGTGCTTGGTATATTTGAGTAAGATTAAGGAGGCCAATGTGGCTTATACGACAACTCAAGCAAAAGAAAAACAGTAGAAGTTCAAATGTATTTTACAATGCGCGGTACTTAACGATGAAGGTGATGGCAATTTAAACTGTCGGCAGTATCTAAGAGTACCTGTTTTCCCCATATGTTCATCAACAGAAAGTATTATCAAACTTGATCTTTGCCAATTTTATAATTTAATAATGGTGTCTCATAGTTTTAATTTGCATTTATTTTATGAGTGAGACTGAGTATATACTTTTTATAAGTCGTTTTTTGTGAAATAAAAATCTTATGTTCTTTGCTCATTTTTCAATTGGTCTTTTTTACCTGATTTGCAGAAAGCTCTTTTTTTTTTCTTTTTAGGGCCGCACTTGCAGCATATGGAAGTTCCCAGCTTGGATCAGAGTTGCAGCCCCCGGCTTAGGCCACAGCCACAGCAATGCCAGATCCAAGCACATCTGTGATCTACACCACAGCTCAAGGCAACACCAGATCCTTAGCCCACTGAGCGAGGCCAGGGATCAAACCAGCAACCTCGGCTCCTAGTGGGATTTATTTCCACTGCGCTATGACAGGAACTCCAAAATTTCTTTATTAAGGAAAATAGCCCTTGGTCTATGATAATGAGTTGCAGCTATTTCACCTTATCTGCTTTTTGACTTGATATTTTTTCTAGAAAGATTTTTTTCAAGTCCAATCGATCAATATTTTCCTCTATGCTTTTGTGTTTTGTGTCATGTTTAAAGAGGCATTTTTCACTCCAAGGTTTTTGTTTTAATCCATGATTTTTTTCTATACAGGAATTAATTTTGCTGTAAATTATAAGATTACTTTTTTCCATCCAACTGCCCCAGCACCGCTAGCTATTGAATTATCCATCTTTTCCTACATTGACTTGAAATTCACCCTTTATCATACATTGTTTCCATATGTATCAAAATAATTATGTTTTGATTATGTTATGATCTGCAGCACACTTCCCAATCTATATTTTGAGAGTTATTTTTTAATGTTTATATAGTTCATCTCCTATGCTCAGTAAATTAAGAGCAATAATAGAAAGATACAAAATGGGCCATAACTTTTGCCTTTGAATTGTTAACATAGCTCAGCCAAAGCAACAAAACTAACGTGTAATAAAGATCATATGAGCTGAGTAGTTACAGATTTTTTCTTGAATGTATCCTGTTCAAAGCTGATTCTTCTTTTTCTTTTTTTTTTTCTTTTTAGGGCCACACCCATGGCATATGGAGGTTCCCAGGCTAGGGGTCAAATCGGAGCTGCAGCTGCCGACCTACACCACAGCCACAGCAATGCCAGATCCGAGCTGCCTCTGCGACCTACAGCACAGCTCATGGCAGCGCCAGATCCTTAACCCATCGAGCGAGTCCAGGGAGCAAGGCCAGGGATCAAACCCACAACCTCATGGTTCCTAGTCAGATTCGTTTCCACTGTGCCACAACAGGAACGCCACAAAGCGGATTCTTCTGCTGAGCTCTTTTTAAAAATGCTTTTCTACTATAAAATTAATACATCTTCATTATTCATTACTTAAATTTTTTGACAAATACCAGAGTGTAAAAGTGAAATGGCAATATTCTTCCTTCACCTTCTTTCAGTCCCCACACTGCAGAGATATTGGCTTCCCTGGAGGGCTCTGGATTCCATCTGCTCTTGTGATCTGACTTTATTAATTATTCTTTCTGCCGCCTCTGCTCCTGTCTATTTCATTTCCAGCTTTTTTCTCTGCTGGCTTTCTCTGCAGTCTGTAAACGTATATAAGACTGCCATACTAAAACAGGAAAACACATGGCCTTATCTTTATCTAATATTGTATCTAACCAAATTTCAGTTCATTTAGTTTGTTAAATAAATATAACTCCCCTCCCCCTGGGCCCCTTTAGAGCTGATCTGGCTCTAATCCAGTTGTAGAAATGTATGCTCCGGCTATAAAGCTCAATATTTTGAGAGCTGCCCTGAAAGTTATTCCCAGTCTGTTGGATCCCTAAGAAAGTCCAGTTCATTGAGTTTACCTGGAAATGCAATTCAGTTTGGACCTCTTAGTGTGCTGCACTGTTTTTGGTTTTGGTTTTGCCTGCCCCCAGCAGATGGAGTTCCTTAGGCCAGGGAGCAGATCTAAGTCACAGTTGAGACCTGCCTCCTGGTGCTGCAGAGATGCTGCCGGTCCTGTTGCACTTTTGCAGGAACTCCTGTACTGTACTCTTAACTAAAGATTGAAAAAAAAAAAAAAAGATTGCATGTGGGAGTTCCATGGAACAGGAGAAACGAATCCGACTAGGAACCATGAGGTTGCAGGTTCAATCCCTGGACTTGCTCAGTGAGTTAAGGATCCGGTGTTTCCATGAGCTGTGGTGTAGGTAGCAGACACGGCTCGGATCCTGCGTTGCTGTGGCTGTGGCGAAGGCCAGCAGCTGCAGCTTCCATTAGACCCCTAGCCTGGAAACCTCCATATGCAGCAAATGTGGCCCTAAAGAGCAAAAAAAAAAAACAAAACAAACAAACAAACAAAAAAAGACTGCATGTGAATCCCTGGGTCAGTCCAATTATTGACCTAAAGGTTTTTTTTTCCTATTTATCAATTGGGCAAGTATGACTCAAGCATCTTATATGTCAAAATACTGTGAGTGGTCACCTTAAATATGTCCAGAGAGGCTCATCAGATCTGTCTCCCCTGTGTTTTGCAATTATTTTACTCATCAAGTTTTGTATTAGTATATAATTACCTATCTAATATTTTGACAAAAGTAGTGGATGAAAATTGAGGAAAGGCAAGTAGGTCTCTGTTAATGTTCAAGGATGATTCTTTTTTGTTTTTGTTTTTGTCTTTTGTCCTTTTTTAGAGCCGTACCCGCAGCATATGGAGGTTCCCAGGCCAGGGGTCTAATCGGAGCTCTAGCCACCGGCCTTCACCACAGCCACAGCAACGTGGGGTCAGAGCCTCCTCTACAACCTACACCACAGCTCACGGCAATGCCGGATCCTTAACCCACTGAGCGAGGCCAGGGATCGAACCCACGACCTCATGGTTCCTAGTTGGATTCGTTAACCACTGAACCATGACAGGGACTCCCAAGGATGATTCTTTTTTTTTTTTTTTTTTTGCC
>PVHT021183693.1:51274397-51287374 GCA_004024745.2 Catagonus wagneri
GGGGTCTAATCGGAGCTGTGGCCACCGGCCTTCGCCGCAGCCACAGCAACGCAGGATCCGAGCCGCGTCTGCAACCTACACCACAGCTCACGGCAACGCCGGATCGTTAACCCACTGAGCAAGGGCAGGGATCGAACCCGCAACCTCATGGTTCCTAGTCGGATTCGTTAACCACTGCGCCACGACGGGAACTCCCCAAGGATGATTCTTAAAGAGAGTTATTAGAATAGAAATTGCCAGATATTAAAAAGGAAACAGAATCATAGGCCTAAATGAAAAAGCTAAAACTATGACTTTTAGAAGAAACTAAAAGAAAACTTCTATGAAGATAGCATTTTAGCCAGCTCATGCTGCTACCACAAAGTACCATAAACTGAGTGGCGTATAAAAAAAAACAGAAATTTATTTCTCAGAGTTCTGGAGATTGGAAGTCCAAGATCAGGGTATTAGCATAGTCAGTTTCTGGTGAGAACCCTCTTCAACCATCCACTTCTTATAGTAGCCTCACATGGTGGAGAGCAGAGCAGAGCAAGCTCCCTCCTGACTCTTTTAAGGGCACTAATCTCATTTATGAGAGCTTCACCCTTATGACTTCAACTAATCTAATCACCTCCCCAAATCCCTACTTCCTAGTAACATTGCACTGGGGAGTAAAGTTTCAACAAATTAATTTTGGAAAGACAGAAACATTTAGCCTGTAAGACTTGGATTAGGCAAAGAGTTATTAGAACTGACACAAAAGCGTGATCAATAAAGGAAAAAAATTGATATATTGACTACATCAAAAATTTTTAAGTTTGTACTTCAAAGACATCATTGAGAACATAAAAAGACAATTCACAGGTTGAGAAAAAAAATCTGCAGATCATATACCTGAAAAAGGACTTGTATCCAGCATATATAAAGAACTCTTAGGATTTCCATCGTGGCTCAGTGGTTAACGTATCTGACTAGGAACCATGAGGTTGCAGATTCGATCCCTGGCCTTGTTCAATAGGTTAGGATCCAGTGTTGCCATGAGCTACGGTGTAGGTTGCAGACGTGGCTCAGATCCCATGTTGCTGTGACTGTGGCATAGGCCAGTAGTGGCTACAGCTCCGATTAGACCCCTAGCCTGGGACCTCCATATGCCGCGGGTGTGGCCCTAGAAAAGGCAAAAAGAAAAAAAAAAGAACTCTTAAACTCATTAATAAGAGAAACAGTCCAGTTTTAAAATGAGTGAAAGATTTACATAAATATTTCACCAAAGAATATATGTAAATGTTAATAAAAAATGAAAAGATGCTCAATATCATCAGCCATTAGGGAAATGCAAATTAAAACTACAGTGAGCTACTACTTCACAGGCACTGGAATGCCTACGATTTTAAAAGACAGATAATAACAAGCGTTAGTAAGGATGCGGAGAAATTGGAACACTCATACATTGCTGATGAGAAGGTAAAATGGTATAGCCACTTTGGAAAACATTTTGACAGTTTATTAAAAAGTTATTTGTAAACTTACTACACTTCGCAGTAATTCCACCCCTGGGAATCTATGCAAGAGAAATGAAAATATAGGTCTACCCAGAGACTTGTACTTGAATGTTCATGATATTATTCATAAGAGCCTACACATCAAACGGTGAGTGGAGAAACAAAATGTGTTATAAATGTGTAATATCCATACAATAGAACACTACTCAACAATAAAACATTAAAGAAGCCAGACACAAAAGACTATAAAAAAAAAAGTGGAGTTCCTGCTGTGGCGCAAGAGGCTCGGCCTTGGGAGTGCTGGGATGCAGGTTCCATCCCCAGTCCAGCACAATGGATTAAAGATCCAGCATTGCCGCAGCTGTGGCCTAGGTCATGACTTTGTCTTGGATCCAGTCCCTGGCCTGGGAATTCCACATGCAGCAGGGTGGCCAAAAATGAAAAAAAAAAAAAAGAAAAAGAAAAAGAAAAGAAGAAGAAGGCAATTCTATAGAGACAGAAAGAAAATTAGTGGTTGTCTGAGGTTGGGACTGAGCATTGAGAACTGACTACTGATGAATGTGAGAGATACTTGGCAGAGGATGGAAACACTAAAACTGGATTGTGTGCGATTTGCACAATTCAGCAAGTTCACTAAAAAAAATCACTGATTTTGGGATTTCCCGCCTTGGCTCATTCGAAACAAATCTGACTAGTATCCATGAGGATGCAGGTTTGATCCCTAGCCTAATTCAGTGGGTTAGGGATCCGGCATTGGCTTGAGCTGTGGTGTAGGTTGCAGACACGGCTATGAAATACATCTACAGCTATGAAACACATCTGGCGTTGCTGTGCTGTGGTGTAGGCCAGTGGCTACAGCACCGATTTGGCCCCTAGCCTGGGAACCTCCATATGGCATGGGTACAGCCCTGGGGGGAAAAAAAATATTATCATCTAAGGAATTATGTGGCTGGCACCAGAAGAAGAAATATTGATCTTTATGGTTGAGCGGGTATTTCTGCCATCACGGAGGCCTGGTTAACACAAAATGCAGCTGTACAATGTACACTAGAGGGGAGGGAGGCCCAAACTGGCAGAGAAAAATTTCGTGTTTAAATTTTTCTTGTCTTGCCTTAAAATATGAATTATTTCACTAAGCAGAAGGAGCTTTGTTCAGACGGAAGGATGAGGCTGGCTATACTCAATATAGATGGAGAAAGTAGACTGCAAAGTGTCAAATGAAAATCTGCAATCCAGCAGCAGTCACAAACTGAAGAAGGCCTCCCTTATCCTCACCTCCTCTTTCCTAGAAAGTTTACAAGAATGTTAATGGCTGAATGAACAATCAACCTTCATGCTCAAAATTTTTAGCCTTTATGGCCATAGAGTCCTCTCAATGGTTCACTACTTCACACTATTAGTAGATACCGTTATATGGCAGATCCTTCATTGCCTTTGCATTGAAACGCAATCCTCTGCATTTCCTTCATTGCCTGCAGAGGCCCAATACTGTTTGTTCAGTTACAACCCCTCCCACGTAAGTCTCAGATCTAGAGGCAAATCCTCTCTGGTCTCAATAAATCCCATGGTTCTATTCCATTGTCTGTGACTGGTTTAGAGATGTGCATGTTACCCCAGTTCTAGCCAATGAGATGTGAAGGGGGATCTACCAGGACTTGTGAAAAAGATGTTCCCTACTTGTTGGAGAAAAGTCTCCTCTGTTTCTCTGGACATGGTTGTATTTGAGTGTGACACCTGGAAACACTGCAGTCATTTTGTGGTCAGCCTGAGGATGATGCTGATCATTAGTGAAGGCAGAACAAAAAGCATCACAGAAAGATGGAGGCAGAGGAGTTCCTGTCGTGGCTCAGTGGTTAACGAATCCGACTAGGAACCATGAGGTTGCGGGTTCCATCCCTGACCTTGCTCAGTGGGTTAAGGATCCGGCGTAGCCATGAGCTGTGGTGTAGGTCGCAGATGCGGCTCAGATTCCGCGTTGCTGTGGCTGTGGCGAAGGCCGGCAGCTGCAGCTCCTGTTAGACCCCTAGCCTGGGAACCTCCATATGCCGCGGGTGCAGCCCTAGATAAGGCAAAAAAAAAAAAAAAGACAAAAAAAAAGAAAGAAAGACGGAGCCAGAATCCGGGTATACTGCACCCAGAGCCTGCCCTACCTTTGGATATTGTCTTACACGAAATAATAAATTTCCCCTTTTTAAAGCCAATTTAAGTGCATGTTTTTCTGGGTTTTGCAGCCAAAAAATATCTCTAACTATTAACAAAGAAACAAACTTCTTCCGTGGCCTCTTTCATTTCCAGACCCAGTATGGACCATCTGTGTTTCAAGGATAGGCCTAGAGACTTCTGGGAAGAGATAAATGGAGTGAGCAGAGCAAAAGACAGTAGACTGAAGGCTAGGCAACTGGCAAGGGCAGCACAGAGCAGGGCACCTTGGAATCTAAGGCTGGGTGGAGCCCTGTGGAGCCAGGAGGAAGCTGAGTCAAATGGGCGTGGCTGAGCGACGAAAAGTACTAGAAAGGTTGGCATCGGAGGGCAGGTCTGGCAAGTTTTGACAGGTGAGCCTGGGAGGAAACAATAAAGTGATTGAGTTAGAGAAGGGAAATGCTGAGTTAAGAGAGATCTAAGAAGTTTAAGTCCTGGTGGTGATGAGATCAAGCATCTGAACTTTACAGACCAAGACTGATGGAGAGGGAAGTCCGTAGCATCAAAAATGTTATGAATTCTTATGAGATTAAGGAGTCTGGGGGAATAACGCCCTCAGATGTTGACTGATGAGGGGTAAAGGGGAGGAGAAATTCAGCCAGATCCAAAAGTCATCTGGGCAGGGATGAAATGCTTACTGTGGTTTTGGACAAGTTATATCAATAATTTGAAGAAGAAATACACAAGGGTGGAATTACTATTGGATGTTTAGGAAGAGAAAAGGCACAGAAGATAAAAGTGATAAAAGATTAGAGAGTTTTTTTTTTTAATTCAGAAAAGAGTTCCTATACATGTTCCACCACAAGCGAAAACAAACAAAAATTGGCAGTACATATTCGAGATAGAGAGGATTTTATTTATTGATTGATTGATTGATTGCCATTTTGTCATTTTAGGGCCGCACCCGCGGCATATGGAGGTTCCCAGGCTAGGGGTCTAACAGGAGCTGTAGCTGCTGGCCTTCACCACAGCCACAGCAACGCGGGATCCGAGCCGCGTCTGCAACCTACACCACAGCTCACGGCAACCCCGGATCCTTAACCCACTGAGCAAGGCCAGGGATTGAACCAGCAATCTCATGGTTCCTAGTCGGATTCGTTTCCACTGTGTCACGATGGGAACTCCAAGGCATCCAATATTTCTGATAATGAACCATAATAAAATGAATAAATTACAATCCTAATGTAATCCTCCAAGTTCATTTTATTCAAAGCCTTTCAACTCTTCTCTCACTTTACCTCTTTTTTCTCCATGTTACACCATTTTCACCCTGAAATTAGTTATCAATTAGTAATAAAAGAAGTTTTAAGAGACTTATGTTTTCTCTCTCTCATATCCACTGTTTACTATTTGAAAAATACAGACACATTCCAAAACAGGGAAAAGGCTAACATGAGAAATGCATATAAACTTCATATTTTAAAATATAAAATTTACATAAAAATATGAAAAATTATCTAAAACTTACAAATATAGCAAAACATGAAGGTCACATGTCTTTTCAATATTATGCTACAATATTGTTTAAAAGCTTCCCAAAGATTGCTTAATTTTCTGGAACAATGTATCTGTGTTAGATTTTGAGGTTTACTGTTTGATTAGAACCCAGACACTGTTAGCTTAAAAATTTCTGTCCAATAGAGAAGATAACATATAGTTTTACTTGCCAGTAGGACATTAGTCACTTTTTTATCTAACCTAGCAAATTTATTCTCGGTGAAAATCTATAAATACTTTGTCCTTCAATTTTATTTATTTATTTATTTATTTATTTATTTATTTATTTGCTTTTTAGGGCCCCACTTGAGGCGTATAGAAGTTTTCAGGCTAGGAGTCGAATCAGAATTGTAGCTGCTGGTCTACACCACAGCCAGAGCTCATGGCAACACCAGATCCCACTGAGCAAGGCCAGGGATCAAAACTGCATCCTCATGGATAGTCAGGTTTGTTACTGCTGAGCCACAATGGGAACTCCAGTCCTTCAAAATACCTTCAGAACCAGCTTTACCATCTCATCGCTCCCCTTCATCAGTAAGTTAATAAGTCTTAGTAGGTGTTCATTTTATATAGGTTATGAGAATTATGCTTTTTGAAATTTTGCTTTTTTTTTTTTTTAGAGTCACGCCCGCGACATGTGGAGATTCCAAGGCTAAGGGTCAAGTTGGAGCTACAGCCGCTGGCCTATGCCACAGCCACAGCAATGCCAGATCGGAGCCGCAGTGCGACCTACACCACAGCTCACGTCAACGCCGGATCCTTAACCCACTGAGTGAAGCCAGTGATTGAACCCACAACTTCATGGTTCCTAGTCGAATTCGTTTCCACTTTAAGGAATTCCAATAGGAACTCCTTAAATTTTGAAAATTATACTTTGACATCTGATAGCCCATATGCTACAAGGATTATCTTTTTTGTGTTTTGGGGCATGGTTTCAATATAATGGGCTGACATATTTTCAACTTTCAACTTTTGACATTTCCACCTGTGAGAAGGGCTAGCAACAGGAGGCAGGAAAGAGCAGAAAGCTTGAAGCAAACAAGAAAGAGACCAGGCTGAGAAGTTAGACAAATAAAGGCCAATTGCCACATGAGGGAGTCACCCCCCTTTGAGTCTCAGCAGGTCCAAGCAAGCAGCGTTAGTATGATCCTGACACCACCTCTGAGCAGGCCCACCCTAGCAATGCCAAGTTAACCGGTGGGACTCCAGAGTGAGAGGAGTGAGGGGCAGCAATCTGGTTGGAAAGGCTGCAGGTGGATAGGAGAAGTAGCTAGGGGAATTGTCTTGAATAGGAATAGCAAACACATTGTGAATTTTATAGTCTCCCCCAGGCCACAACTCTCAGTGGCTCCCAAAGCCACAGTTTGATCTTAAGGGATGTCCGGCTATTGCTACAAAATTAAAATTAAAATAACAACTCCCACTACCAACAGAGGGAAGTATTTATTTCTTTGGGGGGGAGGGGGCACACCCGTGACATAAGGAAGTTCCCAGGCTAGGGGTTGAATTGGGAGCTGCAGCTGCCAGCCTACACCACAGCCACAGCCACACTCCGTCACAGCTTTTGGCAAGGCTGGATACTTAACCTACTGCGCCAGGCCAGGGATCAAACCACATCCTCATGGACACTATATCGGGTTCTTAAACCACTGAGCCACAATGCGAACGCCAAGTAGTATTTTCTTGAAATTTAAATAATGTGCCTACATCTATATAGAGAGTGAGTACAGTGTGAACCTTGTTTTGCCTTTACATAATTTTCACATAATGTTTTTTATTTTTATTTTATGACTGCACCTCAGCATATGGAAGTTCCCAGATCCAGGACAGGGATTGAACCTGAGCCGCAGCTTCAACACATGTCACAGCTAGGGCAACACCAGATCCCCAACCCACTGTGCCACAGCAGGAACTCCTAAGTAATGTTTTTTAAATGCTAGGTATTTTGTGTCATACTTAAAGTCATTCATTTTAAACACCTAGTATGTGCCAGGCACTATTCAAGGTAATAGGGATACAGAGGAGAACAAGGCAGACAGGACCTTGCTTTTATGGAACTCACATCTCAGTGGGAACAAATAAGTAAATAAGAAAAATACCAAGTGACCATAAATGCTGTGGAGATAAAGTTGGATGATATGGGGATAATCCTTCATTTAATTGTCAGTTCCTCCTGTAGAATATAAAAAGGAGAATGAAGGAAAAAATTCTATCGGCTTGATAAAGCCACAAGTGCAAATTCCAAGATTATGTAACTAAAACACCTCTGCAACCAAGTCACACTTTATGCTCAATAAGCTTTTTTTTTGGCTGTTTCTGTGGCATGTGGAAGTTCCTGGCCAGGGATCACACTCACACCACAGCAGCAACCAGATCCACAGCAGTGACAACATCAAATCCTTAACTCACCAAGCCACCAGGGAACTCATCAAAAAACTTCATTTCTAAAATCAAACTTCATCTTTTTCTAGGTGTTTTCAAATTTTGTCCATCCGTATGTCTGATTTCACCCTCTTCAAAAGGCTGATGAGATGTCACACTAACAAGGAAGACCCAGGATTTAGTTTTCTTCTCTTCCTCCCTCTGGACCAAGCCTTTCAGCCATAGCTGGGCCCAGATTTTCCTTTAAGAGGAGGGGGCAGGGCTTATGTGACTTGCTTGTGTAGAAGCAGCTGCATACCCAGTAGTCACTGAGATGATGGCAGAGGAGGATTTTCATTGTCCTTCCTTCCTCTTAGTTTCCTCCTTAGTAAAATGCCATATTAATACCTGTTTTCACTGGGCCAGTGTAAAGATTAAATAAGACAGTGCACCCAATAAGTGGAAATTTAAGACAATGCCTCTCACCTCCATCTATCACCTAAGCTCCAGATATATGTGAGGAGTCTTCCAGATGCACAAAACTAACACGAAAATTCAAGGCAACTCAGGCTGGGCAGTAATAGCCGTTGAAGAACAGAATCAAGATTTTTCATTTTTCATGCCTGGTCTAAAGTCAACAGGATGAGATATGATGGAGCTAAAAGTCAAGTCCAGCACGTACATTCAGAAACATCAACTGCAGAAGCACAAGATGGGAAAGAATTCACTTAGTAGCAATTAATGTGAAACAGAGGGGGTTTTGGAGACAGGAGATTCAGTATGAACAGACTGGAGAGAGGCTGCCAGGGAGGCTAATGTAATCCTGCACTGAACTAATTGAGGCTTAATGTCCAGATCCAGGGCAGGGATGGCCCCATCGCACCCCGCCCTGGCCAGACTCCCCCTGGAGCCGTGTTCTCTTAGGCTCTTTTAGGGGACCCTGACAGACTGCAGCGTGTCCCGCAGAGTGACCATATCACATGAGAATCTATTGGAAGACATGATGAGGAAAAGAGAAGATGGCCCTTAACAAATACTTATTTAAAGGCCTTTCGCATAGGAGAATGTAGCAGTACTTCCAGAGGGAAAAATGAGGCACAGTGCGGGAAAGCGTAAAGAGCAGTTCTCACCTCAGTAGAAGGAAGAACTTCCCAAGGATCAAAGCCATGGCTCAGTGGTTAACGAATCCAACTAGGAACCAAGAGGTTGAGGGTTCGATCCCTGACCTTGCTCAGTGGGTTAAGGATCCGGCGTTGCCGTGAGCTGTGGTGTAGGTTGCATACGCGGCTCGGATCCTGCGTTGCTATGGCTGTGGTGTAGGCCAGTGGCTACAGCTCCAATTAGACCCCTGGCCTGGGAACCTCCATATGGAGGCCCTAGAAAAGGCAAAAAGACAAAAAAAAAAAAAAAAAGAAAAGAAAGAAAGAAAAAAGAAAAAGCTTCCAGCAATAGGAAGGATGACTTTGCGAAGCAGTGGTCTGGCTGTCCCGACAGCAGTCTCGCGAGGCAGAGGACGTGTTAACCACATCAGTGTTTGCAAGCTGCTCTCTGTGGAGTGGCATCCCGGGGGCTAGGGTGCAGGGCAGGATGCAGGAGTGGTGATTGTTCCCGGGTGATAAAAAGGAAGGAGACCAAGAAGGTGGGAACCGAACTTCCAATTTAGCCACAGCAGCTCAGTCCTTATGTTTGTTTTGTTTTTTTTTTTGAATTTTATTACATTTATAGGTATACAGAAATCATCACAACCAAATCAGTCCTTATGTTTTTAAATTGTCCCATTTCAGGGTTCCACCTGAGGCATTTCTGAAAAGCTCTGCTACTGAAATCAGATTTTGAAAACCACTGGAGGTGGTGACTTTCTCACCGACTCAGGCGGTGACCCCAAACCCCATTTCTTAAGGTCACAGCTGTCAGAGAGCAGAGACTTGATTAACCCCAGCTTTGTTTGAGCTCAGCCATTCCTGGAGTTTTCTAAATGGTCCCTCCCACTCCCACCTCCCTTAAAAAAAAAAAAAAAAAAAAAGGAATCCCCATCGTGGTGCATCGGAAACGAATCCGACTAGGAACCATGAGGTTGAAGGTTCGATCCCTGGGCCCGCTCAGTGGGTTAAGGATCCAGTGTTGCTGTGAGCTGTGGTGTAGTTTGCAGACGTGGCTCAGATCTGGCATTGCTCTGGCTGTGACGAAGGCCAGCAGGTGTAGCTCTGATTAGACCCCCAGCCTGGGAGCCTTCATATGCCACAAGTGTGGCCCTAAAAAGCAAAAAGAAGAAGAAGGAGGAGGAGGAGGAGAAGAAGAAGAAGAAAGGCAATCTCAGTCTTTTGGTTAGTAGCCTTGAGGAGCCTGACAATTTGCTGGATACTGAGCATTAACCTTGAAGCCTTCATCACATGCTCCCTTCCCCCTTTGGTTTCCCTCCTCCAGAAGGCCTTCCTCCTGCCCTGCCTCCTCTATCAGTCTCCACCTCTGGCAGACAAGGCTTGCCCCTCCATCCGAGGAGGAGAGAAATCCTGGGGCCAAGGTTCCGACAGAACTCTAGCCCTGGAAGTTGTTAGCTCTCCCGCCCCAGCAGACCCTTCAGGAGACAGTGACCAGCGAAGGCCCTTGGAGGGGAGCATATCCCTTCCTGCTAGCTCAGGTTCCCCAGCTGCCACCAGCTTGAGTTCTCTCCTTCCTACTCAGACCCTCCTCATTGCCACTGTCTATACCAAGGCTTCCCAAACCAGGATTCACTTTACAGTTGTCATAAAAAGTTGAGCGGCTCTTAAAAGTATACTCTCAGTCTCTCCTCGGATGTGAATCAGAATCTCTCAGGAATCTGTATTTGTAACAGGCTTCCCCAGTGCTGGGGACCACTGGTCTCCATCTTCACATTGGCCGTGAGCCCATCTTACCTTGTAAGATTACTGTCTTATTTAAGCATCTTGTCTTTTTTATTTTTATTTTTATTTTTTTTGCTTGCTTTTTAGGGCTGCACCTGCAGCGTTCCCAGGCAAGGAGCTGCAGCCACAGCAACACACTGCTATGTGGGATCCAAGCTGCATCTGCAACCTACACCACAGCTCAGGGCAACGCCAGATCCTTAACCCACTGACGGAGGCCAGGGATCGAATCCACATCCTCATGGATATCAGTCCTGTTTGTGACCCCTGTGCCACGACAGGATCTCCCACATCCTGTCTTAAGGTGAGGGACCCTGTGTCACCTGGACTTGTTCCTCCACTTCCTACCACCATGTCCAGATTGCAGCAGCTGACGCTGGGGGAAGCATCAGTGACACCTGGAGGCCTCTCTAGCTGCTTTACTTTTCCCGAGATTTCCGTTTGCCAAAGTCTCTTCTGGACTACTACCTGTTCTCGAGTTTCCAGTGCATCAGAGTCACCTGGAGGGCTTGTTAAAACAGATTGATGGACCCCACTCTTAGAGCTTCTGACTCAGAAGGTCTGCAGTTGGGTCTAGGAATTTGTATTTCCGGAGATCCCGTCGGGCTGCAGCGGAAATGATTCCAACTAGAACCATGAGGTTGCAGGATGGATCCCGCCTCGCTCAGTGGGTTAAGGATCCAGTATTGCCGTGAGCTGTGGTGTAGACTGCAGATGCGGCTCGGATCTGGTGTTGCTGTGGCTGTGGTGTAGGCCGCCAGCTGTAGCTCTGATTCAACCCCTAGCCTGGGAACCTCCATGGGCCGTGGGTGCAGCCTTAAAATGAAGAAAGGCAAAAAAATATATAATTCGTATTTCCAACAAATTTCACACACTGCGTTTTGAGAACTACTGTGCTAGACTCTGGCTTTTCTTCTTTTCTGTTGTGCGTGTTCCTGCTTTGGATCTGCACTTCCCCTTTGTTCATATTGACCCCAATATATCCTATAGTGTCTCTCTGCTTATAGGCCTCTCCTCTTAGAACATTATTTCTTTTTTTTCATTTTAGGGCCACACCTGCAGCATATGGAAGTTCCCAGGCTAGGAGTCAAATCAGAGCTATAGCTGCCAGCCTACTCCACAGCCACAGCAACGCCAGATCTGAGCCGAGTCTGCCACCTACACCATAGCTCATGGCAACGCTGTATCCTTAACCCACTGAGTGAGGCCAGGGATGGAACCCACATCCTCACAGATACTAGTTGGGTTTGTTGCCACTGAGCCACGACGGGAACTCCCTAGAACCTTATTTCTGTTAGATTCAGGTACACAATGGCCTGTTTCAGACCTTAGCACAAGCCCTGGTTCTTTGGCTCAGGGGTTCACCCTCACAACGTGTTATGCGCTTCGAAGGCCTTCTTGCTGAAGTAATTTAGAGAAGGAAGCAAGTGTAGGCTGAGCAATAGGGAAAGCTTCAAAAGGGGGTCGGATCTCGGTTCATCCTCAAAGGCAGCGGGAAGAGCAGTTCTGACAGGGGAGCCATATCAGCAGTGATCCCTGAAAACGGGAGCATATGTTGGGATGACACAGAGGAAACAGACTCACCCTGGAACGCACCTCTCCCATGAGGCAGTGGGGCATGTCATGGGAAAGCATCCTGTCTGTCGCCACAGCTATTACAACTTATCAAGTGCTGTCAGCCGCACTGGAGGCAAAGTGACGTTGATTTTGCTGTTGCAGGTTATTAAGCTGCTCAGGAGTCCCAGGGTCACAGCGCTGCCTGAGCCTGGCAGTGTGGGCATCACCGTGAAGGGAATGAGCAGGTTTGCTCCTAAGGCCCAGCACGGACAACCCCACTTCTTCTTTTTGTGGAAAAAGCCCCCACCCCTGTGGGGTGTAGCAAGAGCTGACCTGAGGAAGAGGCTTTGCTCAATAGGAAATGAGCTATGATGGTGCAATGAGGAAGCCCTGCTAAGCTTCAGCTTGATGGTTTTGCATTGCAAAAAGAAAAGAATGAGAACAAAGGGACCAAAATAGTGGAGAACCAGAAACTACCCCAATATCCACCCATAAGACACTGGTTAAGTGAATTGTGGAATGTCCACGCTGTGGCATGTTGGGAAGCCCATAAGAACTAGTGACCTGGAAATAACTCCGGGTTGCATGGTTGAGTGAGAAAAACTAGTTGCCAAATAGTGAATATATTATTCCTATGATTAAAAAAAATCAGTAAACACTCTTGAAGGATCATTATAAGATAACTGTTAATCATTGCCTGTGTGCCTGTGGAAAGGGGAGTGAAGTTTAAGTGAGAGAGGAGCTTAAGTGAGATTTAAAAAAAAAATTTTTTTTTTTCATTTGGCTGCACCCGTCGCATATGGAAATTCCCAGGCCAGGGATTGAATGTGAGCCACAGCTACAACCTGCGCCACAGCTGAAACAACACTGCATCCTTAACTGCACCACAGTGGGAACTCTGAGATTCTTTAATTTTTCAAAGTAAATCTCTGGGCGTTCCTGTAATGGCTCAATGGTTAATGAATCCGACTAGGAACCATAAGGTTGCGGGTTCAATCCCTGG
>PVHT021183693.1:51287474-51302195 GCA_004024745.2 Catagonus wagneri
AAAACCAAAAAAAAAAAAAAAAAATCGAAGTAAATTTCTGATACTGTATATACAGAGAGAGAACTATACTCAATATTTTGTAATTACTTATAAGAGAAAAGAGAGGTTCCCGCTGTGGCTCAGTGGGTTAAGAATCTGACATGGTGTCCCTGAGGATTTGGGTTGGATCCCTGGCCTCACTCAGTAGGTTAAGGATCCAGCGTTGCTGAAAGCTGTGGCATAGGTTGCAGATGTGGCTCAGATCTGGCATGTTGTGGCTCTGATTTGACCCCTGGCCTGGGAACTCCCATATGCCACAGGTGCAATTATTAAAAAAATGAAAGAATCTGAAAAAGTTATATATATATAACTGAATCACTTTGCTGTACACCTGACACTAACATAACATTATAAATCAACTATACTTCAATAAAAAATAAATAAAAATTAAAAAATAAATTTCTGAATGGTTTGAATTTTTAATATGTAAACTTAGTAAATATTAGCTAATCCTTACTAAGTGCCAAACACTGTTCTAAGTGTTTTAGACCTATTAACTAATTTAATCCTCCTAATAAAACTTTTTATTTTGGAGGTGCCCACAGCATGTGGAAATTCCTGGGTCATAGACTGAACCTGAGCCATAGCAGTGACAACGTCGGGTCCTAACCCACTGTGCCACCAGAGAACTCCAAAGCCTATTTTATAGATAATGCAACTGATGCAGAGAGCAGTTAAATAGCCATCCAAGGACAGAACTAGGATTTGCTTTGAGGTCACCTAGCTCCAGAATTTGTGCACTAAACTGCGTCGCTCTTGTGTCTCTCAGTGGACCATGCTGAGCCATTGGATGTTAACTGTACGTGTACTATGAACCAATAAAAAACCAAACTATATGCATGGTAAAATATGGAATTCAAGTCTCTAAAGCTGTCACTTTAAAACACTAATCCAAAGTTTCACTCTGGGGAGTTCCCGTTGTGGCTCAGCGGGTTAAGAACCTGGCTAGTACCCATGAGGATGCCGGTCTGATCCCTGGCCTTACTCAGTGGGTTAAGGATCTGATGTTACTTCAAGCTGCGGTATAGGTAACAGATGTGGCTTGGATTTGGAGTTGCTGTAGCTGTGGTGTAGGCCAGTAGCTCCAGCTCTGGTTCGATCCCCAGCCTGGGAAATTCCATGTGTCACAGGGGCGGCCATAAAAAGGAAAACAACATTTGGCTCAAAATTCCAGCCCAGGTGGGATAATTCAGAGCACAAGGAAGCCTTGCTTCTCTCCCCTACCCCAAATGATTGCTTCACATTTCTTAAACAAGGGCTAAATGTTTTTACCACTCAAAAGGGAAATCAGGGTTAATATGCAAATATGTTTGGACAAGGTATAACTATCTTGGATTTAATTGTCTAAATCTCTGATTTAATACTATTAAGGTGTAACTAGCAATTATATAAAAGAATTGATCGTGGCAGGGAAAGGGAAAAAACAGGCAGGAAGGAGACCTCCTGAGAACACCACAGAGTTCTTATGGGGAAGACTGGAGGTGGCAGGTTATTATAAATTAGTTACTAATGACACTGCTTTACAGTGTTACAAGCTTTACCTTTTACAATCACTTGCCCATGTATTTTACACATTTGATCCTTGGCAGAGCTAGGGAAGACAGAGCTATCTTTTTTTTTAATTTTTTATTTTTTTGATCCTTTTAGGGCCACCCCACAGCATATGGAGGTTCCCAGGCTAGGGGTTGAATTGGAGCTACAGCTGCCGGCCTACACCACAGCCACAGCAACGTGGGATCCAAGCCACAGCAACGCGGGATCCAAGCCGCAGCAACACGGGATCCAAGCTGCCCTGCGAACCACGCCACAGCTCACGGCAGATCCTTAACCCACTGAACGAGGCCAGGGATTGAACCCGTGTCCTCACGAATGCTAGTCGGGTTCATTAACTGCTGAGCCACGACGGGCACTCCATATCCATTTTTCAGATATGGAAATCAAGGCTCCAGGAGGTTGTGCCTTGGTTAATTCCTAGGCTGGAGCTGGAACCTCAAAATCCTTATTCTCCTTCCAGGACTCTTGAATCGCACCCAGATACCTCAGCCACATCACAAGTTTACAGAGGAATAGTCTGGAGCCAGCATCAGTGAAGAAGGTAGCAGCCCAAAGATCCTGATGTTAAGGGTAGTGATGGGGCCCTAGCCACCCCCTGGGGGGGTCCAGATGGGATGATAGAGCAGAAGCCCTGGTCAGGAGGACGTGAGGGTGCCAGGTCATTAGCTGGGGAAAGCCCGAGGGGCTGGGCACGAAATCCATCGAGGAGCGGGGCACCTGACCTTGGCATCTATCGGCTCCCACTCCACCCCCAACTCTAGGATCTTCCTTCAACTCCTTTCACGTCTTCCTCTGCTTCCCTCTCCCACTCCAACCTCACACTTAACAATCATGAAAAGTGAGAAAATGCATGATTTTTTAACAAAGGAATTTGTTCTACTGATAGTGTTGGATTAGTAATCCTAGTCCCTTGAGTCCAGTTACAAAGTCCTGCTAATTATTTGAGCTTCCTTGAATTTTATTAGCTGATAACAATGGGTGAAATTCCATAAATCATGGCTTCCCTCTCACTCTCTTTTTTTTTTAGGGCCATACCTGGGGCATATGGAGGTTCCCAAGGCTAGGGGTCAAATCGGAGCTGTAGCCACCAGCCTATGCCACAGCCACAGCAACGCCAGATCCGAACCATGTCTGCAACCTACACCACAGCTCATGGCAATGCCGGATCCTCAACCCACTGAGCAAGGCCAGGGATTGAACCCGCAATCTCATGGTTCCTACTCAGATTCATTTCCTCTGAGCCACCATGGGAACTCCTTCACTTCTTAATTAAATCCAATCAATTTACTGCTTCACTCACTTTTTTTAAAAATAACTCAATGAATTTTATTACATTTATAGTTGTTCAGCAATCATCACAACCAAATTTTATAGCATTTCCATTCTAAGCCCTCAGTGCTGCTTCATTTACTCTTGAATTCTTTTTGTATTCTCTCTACCTGCTAGTGCTACAAGATTTAATATTTAAATGACCTCCAGCTGGATTTTGTATATCTTCCACACCTTCGACTCTGTGATCACACCTCATAAAAAGCCCATTCTAATGACAAAAAGACATGGATATGCTCCACAACTCCATGTGATCTGAGGGAGAAGGGAAAATACAAATGAAAATAAACGTATTACGATTCCTCTTGGGGTAACTGGATGACTCCTGAAATTTCCAGCAGTCCGTGTTTGCACTATTGATAGTAGGAGAAGGGAAAGGCACAGAGCAGGAAAGAAAATGAGCAGTTAGAAAGCCTGTGTACTTAGCAAGGAAGACATCTCCTGATTTCGGTTTTACAGTTTCTGTATTTCATTTTTGGCCTTCCTACAGCCGCCAGAGTTCTAAAAATAACCACTGGGGGGCAGGAGCGTGCCAATGTCAGATATTTGATGATTTTGGGGTTTCCTCCCAGAGAATTTCCTCACAGAGGAATTACTGTTCCTCCTACACAGATTAAGAAATGAAGGCAGAGAGAAGTAAAAAGTAGGCGACCTGGCATCATGTGAGTGGCAGAGTTAGGATCTGAACACTGGTTTTTGAAACCCATCTGGTAGGCTCTTTCAGAACTCACTGGAATTTGTGGCTGTGGTTTCCATATTTTTTGCCAAGGTTTACAATCCCCCTTTATTAAATTAAGAAAAGTCCAAAAAATATTACTGGAACTTCTTCTTCTTTCCTATTTTCTCTCACTTATTCCTAATTTTTGCCATTCACAATCCTTACTACGTTCCTGAGCCTACAGCCAAATAACTCTTATATATATATATATATATACACACACACACACACACACACACACACATATTTTCCCATTATGGTTTATTACAGATTATTGAATATAGTTCCTTGTGCTATACAGTAGGAACTTGTTTGTTATAATTTGTTTTAAAAGGTTCCAGCAGAACCACAGTGATATAAACGTGTGTGAAGTAGGCTGATAGTGGGGGACAGCAAGATGAACTAAACAAGAGCGCCCTC
This sequence comes from Catagonus wagneri, assembly GCA_004024745.2. Taxonomy (NCBI): domain Eukaryota; kingdom Metazoa; phylum Chordata; class Mammalia; order Artiodactyla; family Tayassuidae; genus Catagonus; species Catagonus wagneri. The sequence continues at coordinate 51,291,535 of PVHT021183693.1, forward strand.
TCCAGGGCTGGTGAGCAAAGCCTGTCGTTAAGTACCTCCCGAGATCCCGGTCCAGTTCACAGCAGAGGCTTTGTTAACTAGCATAATGGATGTAAGACATGTTTCCCAGGTGAGGTTAGTAGTGTCCCAAGAGGTGAGGATTCTTTGGAAATATTGAAGCGCATCCCCGCCATTGCACAGTTAGGGTCACAGGCTAGTGGCCCCAGCCCTGTAGAACGGCATTCTGGGCTTGTCTCCTAAATGGTCCCATAATGGGGTACTTAATAGGACAGAGACCTGGGGCTTCATCAACTCCACAGACAAGTTTTAAGATGGGCTTCTCTGCCTGCCTGATAAACATTGTTATATGTATGGTCAAATTTGGGCTGAGACTTGCTTTCATCGTGGCAACAAGGTTGTGAGTCTGGAGACCTATAGACGTCGCCAAACAGGCCCTCATAATTATAAACAGCCCGATTGCCTTAGGTTGGTTCGCTACACTTTGTTTACACCTTGCTTTGGAGCAAATCCCCTCAGCAAATATATCTGCTTCTCTTTCCTTCTTGTATGAGGGGAAGTATAAGGAGGAAAGGATTGTCACCTGCATGCTATCTTCACACATTCACCGCTCACTAGAGGAAATATCTTTCCCTCTTTTCTGTTATTCAGAGACCTGTTTCTCTCAGTTCTTTTTTCTTCCTTTCTTTTCTTTCTTTCCTTCCTTTCTTCCTTTCTTTCTTACAGGCAGTAGCATGTGTGTCAATGAATAAGCTCTTTGGCAAATTTTCTTAAGCTAGGTTGTAACACTGGTAATTTACTTTTTGAAAAAACATTTACACACATGAACAGATGCTCAACATCGCTAATTATTAGAGAAATGCAAATAAAAACTACATGAGGTATCACCTCAAACTGGTCAGAATGATCACCATCAGAAAGTCTTGCAACAGGAGTTCCTGTCGTGGCTCAATGGTTAACGAATCCTACTAGTATCCAGGAGGATGCTGGTTCGATCCCTGGCCTTGCTTAGTGGGTTAAGGATCCAGCGTTGCCGTGAGCTGTAGTGTAGGTCACAGACGCAGCTTGGATCCTGAGTTGCTATGTCTGTGGCGTAGGCCGGCAGCTACAGCTCTGATTCAGCCCTTGGCCTGGGAACCTCCATATGCCACAGGTATGGGCCTAAAAAAAAAAAAAAAAAACCTACAAACAAATGTTGGAGAAGGTATGCAGAAAAGAGAACCCTCCCACACTGTTGGTGGGAATGTATATTGGTACTACCGCTATGGAGAGCAGTCTGGAGGTTCCTTAAAAAACTAAAAATAAAACTACCGTATATCCCAGCAATCCCAGTCCTGGGCATATATCCACAGAAAATCATAATTTGAAAGGATACATGCACCTTAATGTTCATCACAGTGCTATTTACAATAGTCAAAACATGGAAGCAAACTGTCTATCAACAGAGGAATGGATAAAGAAGTGGTACAGGAGTTCCTGTCGTGGCTCAGTGGTTAACGAATCCGACTAGGAACCATGAGGTTGCGGGATCGATCCCTGGCCTCGCTCAGTGGGTTAAGGATCTGGCGTTGCCGTGAGCTGTGGTGTAGGTCGCAGACGCGGCTTGGATCCTATGTTGCTGTGGCTGTGGCGAAGACTGGCGGCTACAGCTCCTGTTAGACCCCTAGCCTGGGAACCTCCATATGCCGCGAGTATGGACCTAGGAAAAGGCAAAAAGACAAAAATAAATAAATAAATTAAAAAAAAAGATGTGGTACATATATCCGGTGGAATATTACCCAGTCATAAAAAGATTGAAATAATACCATCTGCAGCAACATAGATAGACCTAGAGATTATCATACTGAGTGAAGTAAGTCAAAGATAAATATCATATGATATTACTTATATGAGGAATCTAAAAAAAATGACACAAATGAACTAATTTATAAAACAGAAACAGACTCACGGACTTCAAAAACAAACTTACTGTTACTAATATGCAAAGATCAGGGGGTGGGGGGAGAAATAAGGAGTTTGGAATTAATATACACACACTATTATATGTAAAGCAGATAGTCAACAAGGACCTACTATATAGCACAGGGAACTCTATTCAGTATTCTGTAATAACCTATATGGGAAAAGAATCTGACAAAGAGTGGACATATGGCTGTGTATAACTGAATCACTGCTGTACACCTGTGCTACAATGAAACATAACATTGTAAATCACTACACTCCATTACACAATAAAAATTAAATTTCAAAAAACCCTGGAGCAATTACGACAAAATGATGAGATTAACAAATATAGATGGTGTGCCTGTTATACATTAAAAAGGGAAAAAAAACATTTATATCGAATGTTTAAAGCAACAGTCTCCATTAAAATACAAGATAAAATTACAAACGTATTTAGTCAATATGGGGTGGATGTTTTTATACTTTCCTTTCTTTGTAAGGCGTGGTCTGTGGATTCTAACAAAGTCCTGAAGCGTCAACTCAGAAATTTTAACACCTGCTTCCTCAAAATCCATCTCCACATTCTCTGCTTTGAATCCATACTTTGTTGTTTACGTTGTTATTATTGTCTAGATTTGTTACTACTGTTGTTTCATAGTTCTTTTACCTTAAGTGTAGCAAAGTGCATCAATTTTAAATGTACAGTTCGGTGGATATTTACATATGTATACATCCAGGTGATATCACCAAGACAGAGGTATAGTGTATCTTCAGTACCCAGAATATGCCCTGATCCTTTTCTTGTCAATATCCAGTCCCCCAAAAGTTGCAACTATTCAGACTTCTACCACCATAGAGATTGTTTCCGTCTTGTCTTGAGCATAATTGAATCCAACAGTATGTACTCTTTGGCATCCACTTTCTTCACTGAACATAGGGCAGTGGGATTAACCCATTGTGGTACGCGATAGTAATTCACTCTTTCACGTCTTCTTCTTTTTTTTTTTTTTTAAGAGCTGAACTCGCGGCATATGGAAGTTTTCGGGCTAGGGTTCAAATCAGAGAGGCAGCTGCCGACTAAGGCCACAGCCACAGCCACAGCAACACTGGATCCAAGCCATATCTGCAGCCTACACTGCAGCTCATGGCAATGCCAGTTCCCTTTTTTGGTTGCCCTGCAGCATATGGAGTTCCTGGACCAGGGATCAGATCCAAGCTGAAGTTGGGACCTAAGTTGCGGCTGTGGCAATGCCTGAGCCTTAACCTACCATGCTGCCTGGGGGGTCGAAACGGCATCCCCGCGCTCCCTGAACAGACCACAGTAGGAACTCCAGCCGCGTCTGCGACCTGCACCACAGCTCACAGCAACGTTGGATCCTTAACCCACTGAGCAAGGCCAGGGATCGAACCCACATTCTCATGGATACTAGTTGTGTTTGTTAACCACTGAGCCACGATGGGAACTCCATTAAAAAAGTAAAATTTCTATGGGAAAATATGAGCATATCATCATGATTTTGGGGTAGGCAAAGACTGATTAAAATTAAGACTGTTTAGGAGTTCCCTTCTGGCTCAGTGATTAACAAACTTGACTAGGATCCATGAGGATGCGGGTTCAATCCCTGGTCTCGCTCAGTGGGTTAAGGATCCAGCATTCCCTGTGAGCTGTGGTGTAAGGCCAGTAGCTACAGCTCCAATTAGACTTCTAGCCTGGAAACCTCCATATGCCGTGGGTGTGGCCCTCAAAAAATAAATAAATAAAAGAGATTTCTTGCAGTTCCCGTCGTGGCTCAGTGGTTAACAAATCTGACTAGGAACCATGAGGTTGCAGGTTCGATCCCTGGCCTTGCTCAGTGGGTTAAGGATCCGACGTTGACGTGAGCTGTGGTGTAGGTTGCAGACGCGGCTTGGATCCCGCGTTGCTGTGGCTGTGGCGAAGGCAGTCAGCTACAGTTCCTGTTAGACCCCTAGCCTGGGAACATCCATATGCTGCGGGTGTGGCCCTAGATACGGCAAAAAAAAAAGCGACCAAAAAAAAAAAAAAGATATTTCTTCTTGATCAGTCTTGCTAGCAATTTTTTAAAACAAACTTTCTATTTTGGAATAATGTTATACTTACAAAAAAACTTGCAAAGATAGTACAGAAAATTCCCATACCCCCTTACCTAATTTGTTTCCGCTCGTCAAAACTAAGATACCAACATTGGTACATTACTATTAGCTAAACTCTAGACTCAAATTTTACCAGAGTTTTTTTCACTAATTTATGGCCTTTGCTCCAGTATCCATCCTTGGATACTCCATTGTGTTCAGTTATTAGCTTCTGAGTCTTTCCTTGTTTTTCATGACGTGGACAGTTTTGAGGAGCACTTGTCAAGTGTTCTTTAGGAAGTCCTTCAAGTTGGGTTTGTCCTATGTTCTTCTTATGATTAGACTGAGATTATGGGCTTTGGAAAAAATATCACGAGGTGGTGTGTCCATCTTATCACATCATATCAGAGATCCTTGAGAGCCACATGTCACCCCCAGTGATGTTAAATTTGATCATTTGCTTAAAGTAACACTGGCCCAGTCTCCCCACTGTGAAGCTGCTATTTTCCCCTCTCCACACTCTTTTTCTTGAAAGTATCACTAAGTCCAGCCCACACAAAAGCAAGGGGGATGGGAGGAGGCTAAGCTTTGCCTCCTAGTGGGGAGCATCTATACGCACGTTTTAGAATTCTTCTGTCCTTCTCTCTTCTACTCGATTTATCTACTTCTTTAATCATTTCTTTATATTTGTACGGACAGATACAAAGCAGAGCCGGGAAGGGTAAAGAATGGATTTGAAAGTAAACAAGCAGTTGACTGGCACTAGGGCTCAAACCAATGTTATTTAACTTGATCTTGAGTTTCTCTGAGATTCTGAGGGCTCAGGGGCAGGACTAAAGTGTCTTCTGCATGACTGGATCCGTGATTGATTGACGTTCTGTGTCACCCGGCCTTGGGATCAAGACTAAAAAGGGCCTTTATGTTTGATCTGTATTGTGTGGCAAGTGCATGGCTGACACAGGAACAGAAACTGCTCTCTCAGGAGCACATTAAATTAAGAAAACTAAAGACACAGAAAAGAGCTTCTATTATACATGTGCCACACCCTTTTGGTAAGTGCTGAAATAAAGCAAGGAGTTACTTCAAGCTTTTTTTAACCAGAGTGGTTCAGTACTCAACTCTCAAAGGTACTGAGGAGCTTCAGGAACAGCGGAGGGTCTGGGAAATGGAAGTGAAGAAAAGTAATGATAAGAGCACTCAATGAGAAGAAAAGTAGCTTTTTTTTTTCTGTATCCCCAGGGCTAAGTAGTGCCTGGCACGTGGCAGCGGTTCAATAAATATTTGCTGAATGAATGCATGTCTCAGGGCTCTGTGCCCATTCCCTCTCATTATAGAACACTGGAGGGCATGGAACCAAAAGTAAGATGTTTCTGTGCCTTTGGGCTTGAAATCAGCCCCAAGCAAATGAATGTACATTCTTAAAAGTTAACAAACGTGAATGGTATACGATGTTGAAATCACAGGGAAGATGCTGAGCTGTAATTCCCTGATTAGGACATCAGATTTGAGGATGTATGGATGGGGTGATAAAGCGGGGTTTTTTTGTTTTGTTTTGTTTTGTTTTAAGCTCTAGTTGACTGATACCAAGAAATCCGTGGGCAGTTCTCCAGTAGAGCACCCCTTGTCATGCTCGGTAACTTCTAACCTTCTTCTTGCTCCGTCCTCCTCAGTTTCTGTCCGTTGGTTTGTGGCAGAGGGGAATTCCAGCCCATTTTAGGGGCAATAAGAAGAAGGTTCCTGACCAGCATCCTTTAGGTGCATCCTGGGACCCCAGTGAGAAGGGGAGATCAGACACACGCTAGTCTCAGAGGATTACTGGACCAAGAAGGGGTATGAGTTGGCTAAAACCTTTGCAGGCAACAAACAAAAAAATCCAGGTGAGTGTTCTCACAAATCCGGAAGCTCACAGTTATATGCACGAGAAGATAAAAGTAGGTAAAATAATTACGGTAAGCCCACCTCATCACCATCTTTGGGCCATCAGCAAACTAGGCACCTCCAAATTGCTCTGTTTCTTAACTAGGCTGATCCCCTCCATCCTTAATAATTTTAATTATTAGTTAATATTTTATTTATAAATACTTGCCTACTTTATCCAGAGAGCTCAACAGAGTGCTCCTTAGAATTACGGAATGTTGGGAGTTCCCTTTGTGGCTCAGTGGTTAACGAACTGACGCATGTCCATGAGGGCGCGGGTTCGATCTCTGGTCTCGCTCAGTGGGCTAAGGACCTGGCATTGCCATGAGCTGTGGTGTAGGTTGCAGACATGGCTCGGATCTGGCGTTGCTGTGGCTGTGGTATAGGCCAGCAGCTGTAGCTCTGATTCGACCCCTAGTCTGGGAACTTCCCTATGCTGCAGGTGTGGCCCTAAATGCAAAAAAAAAAAAAAAAAAAGGAATTACAGAACGTTGAATTTTTTAGTCACTGAAGAGATTATCTAGTTCAACCTCCTTATTTTTGTAGGTGGAAAGGTAAAGTCCAGGAGAGAAATGCATGCCTTCAGGGTGCATGTTGAGTTAGAAGTCAAGTATAACTTCCCAGTTCAAGGCTCTTTGTTACCCCAGTGCTGCTCTTCTGCCTTGGGTAAGCTCAGAGTAGATTCGACAGCCAGACCTAAGACTGCCTATCAGAGCTTAGAAACTGACAGTGGAGAGACTTATCATCAAATGCTAGGCTAAAATAAAATTAAAAAAAAAATCTGTGTGGAAAAGAGTAGCTTGGGATTGGGAAAAAACAGATGTCCCACGAAAGACAGAAATTGTTAGCAACTGAGGACTCAAAAGAACAGGACCATTCAGCCGGCAACCCTCCCTCATTTGACACAAGCCTCCATGAGAATCTCTACTCAGTTATGTCAAAGGAGGTGATTAAACACTGTTATTCAGCACCAGAAATTAAGCAGAATCTAGAATTTAATACCGAAACCCAGTGATACGGGAACCTAGTAGTTTCAGCTAGCAACTCAAACTTAAATTGTCCTCTGAAAATGAACAAACCTCACGGACACGAAAGTTCAGGCACCAGTTAAATCTTAACAAACAAGCCATGGCAGTCACCATCTTGGTTACCAAGCAACAGGATCACAGTTCCCAAAATTATTCAGTGATTAGAACAACGAGCAAAATACAAAAATAAATAGTAAGGTCCATATTTCGCAAGAGTACAGAGATTTACATTCATGGGGCAAAGAAATCAACATTGGAAAAATAATCCCCCCCCCAAAGAAGTAAAATTTGGCTATGAATTCACAAAAATACATCCAAGGAAAGCACCTAAAATTGAAAGGCAAGGGGGAGGGGGATGAGTGGGTGCAAACTGGAGAGAGAATCAGGAAGGGAAAAGATGATAAATTTAGTGGTGACCCAACAGGAATTCAAGGCCAGCCACCAGAGGATGAGCTTCTCATATAATTAAAGAAGTATCAGCCATATTCTTTCTTTGAAGTCTGAGAAATAAATTGTACCTATTTACAAGAATTTAAATGCCAAAAAGGGGAGTATGCTCAACTTAACAGCTGTCAAAAAGAAAAAAAAAATCCAGTTGTTAAAAGAGTTCAGGGAGTTCCCTTCATGGCTCAGTGGTTAACGAATCCGACTGGGAACCACGAGGTTGCGGGTTCGATCCCTGGCCTTGCTCAGTAGGTTAAGGATCCGGCTTTGCCGTGAGCTGTGGTGTAGGTCGCAGACGCGGCTCGGATCTCGCGTTGCTGTGGCTGTGGCGAAGGCCGGCGGCTACAGCTCCTGTTAGACTACTAGCCTGGGAACCTCCATATGCCGAGGGTGCGGCCCTAGATAAGGCAAAAAGACAAAAAAAAAAAAGAGTTTACCATTGGTCTGAGTAAACTAAAAATGTAGAACAAAGAAAGATGCTCGGCCTCCTGGGGGAAATGAGGCTGGGAAGTGGGAGACCCAAAAAACCCAGAGAAAGCTCAGTAGTTGTAGGAACCGCTCCTCACCTTCAAAACCTCAGTAAAATTACCAGCAACCAAAAGTAAACAAAGCACATTTTTTTAAAAGACTGTGTTTTAGTCTCTTTACAACATAGGATTATATTCCAGGGACTGGTTTCAGACATACCCATTTCTTATTTGTAAATACATTCTTTATGCAAAAATTCTTTCATCTTGAAATGCAATTGTCTTTACAAATTTAAGTACTTGACTTTCTTCGCCTTTTTAATCTTTTTTCCTGAAATTAATTTGCCGTAGTGACAACATTTCCATTGAACTATTTCATACTTTTTTACATTACAAGTTTCAACTGTTATGCTAAGCTTTTTTTTATTCCTTTAATATTTACAAAATGGTAATATTGCATTCTTTTTTTTTTTTTGAGGGCCTCAGCCGCGGCATATGGAAGTTCCCAGGTTAGGGGTCAAATCAGAGCTGTAGCCACCGGCCTACACCACAGCCACAGTCACAGCAATGTCATATCTGAGCCTCATCTTTGACCTACACCACAGCTTAAGGCAACACAGGATCCTTTAACCCACTGAGAGAGGCCAATGATCCAACCCTAATCCTCATGGATACTACTCAGGTTCATCACCACCGAGCCAAAACAGGAACTCTGGTAATGTCTCATTCTTTTCCCATTTTTGAACCCTCTTTTTTATGTGTCATTTCTTTATTCGTCTATCCCCATACACATATCCAAATGGTTTTAAAGTTCATGTGAAACTGACACTTGGGTAAAGACCTATGTCTCTTTGCCTTATCTTGGGCAATTAGTTTCTCAGGTCCATTAAACAGAGCCACTCTCTAGATCCATTAGGTAGACTGATTTTGCTAAACAATTTGTCGTGCCTCACATGCTGCACTGCATTTTCATTTTAACCCACCCCATATAATATTAACTCTCTTTTACATCACGGTCATTTAAACTATCAATTCCCTAGTTATATTTGTACCTTCCCATTCATAATGTTCACTTGCCGTATAATTGTTCTGATGAATGCTTTAGTAGAATTTGCAGCCATTTTTGCAATAATGACAGTTTTTATTTCAAAACTGAAAAAGAAAAGAAAATCTAATTCAAATCTATGTCATAATGCTCTTCACTCCCCAGCAGAGCCGGCTGACAGAGCCAAACCTCTTCTCAGACCTACTCCCCTTTTAGCTATTACACACACGTTAGGTATTTTCTCTGGGATACAATATGTATTGCAGAATATTTGATAGCTGTCCATAAAGATTGGTTGAGAAGATAATTTAAACACCATCGGAACTTTTGGTAAAGAAGAGTGAAGTAAGAAAACATCATCTTTATCTTTTTATTGTCTTTTTCTTTTTTTGTCTTTTTAGGCATATGGAGGTTCCCAGGCTAGGGGTCTAATCGGAGCTGTTGCTGCCACAGCAACATAAGATCTGAGCCGCGTCTGCGACCTGCACCACAGTTCATGGCAACGCCAGATCCTTAACCCACTGAGCGAGGCCAGGGATCGAACCTGCAACCTCATGGTTCCTAGTTGGACTCATTTATCGCTGCACCACAACGGGAACTCATGAAAACATCATCTTTAGAAACACAGCTGGATGTAGCAAAAAAAGGATGTAGCATGATGCAAGCAACAAAGATGTCTGTGCTTCTGCCTTTGTCTCCACCTACCAGGCATCAATACTTGCTTGTTTTCCCAACTGTAGGAAGCGGTGTTGAGGATGCAAAGCTGACTTTTCTTTCAAGGGGAAAGCATACCCTTTTTTTGAAAAGTTTGAAAACTGGAGGGGGTTTCCTTTTCTAAATGACGGTTATGATCAAAGTGGAATTTTTGTTGTTATCTTTCTGTCAAAGGAAGTATGTAGTAGGATGTGCAATAGAGGCAACAGAGGGAGATAATATTGTTAAAGAAGTCTAGCTCGAGAAATTCGGGGTTGGCTTGAAAAGTTTAAGTTTCCTGCAGAATCTCAGTCTGAAAACAGCCTTTCTCACAAATCTCCAAAAAAAAAAAAATATTATCTAAGAGGAGGACATGGGGAAGGTACGTGACCAAACGAAGTTTCAAAAGGGATAAAGTTGGTCTTTTGAAGAACAGAAGAAAAAAGTTGGCCACTGAAAAACAAGGCGAGGGTAGGCTCTTTTAAGTAGTAAGATATGTCATGATAAAAATAAATAAATATAAGTATTTATGTTGACTACGGTGCTATAAATAGAAAACATGTAAATGTATGGTAACCTGTTGGCACCACCTGCATGATTCACCCCAGGAGCCAGGATTTTATTTCAGCTAAATCTCGTCAAGCATCTCATAGGAAGCTGAGAGCTCATAGCAGCAAAATAAGACAGAATCTGATTTTTTTTTCGTCTTTTTGTCTTTTCTAGGGCCGCACCCCCGGCATATGGAGGTTCTCAGGCTAGGGGTCAAATTGGAACTGCAGCTGCCAGCCTACACCACAGCCACAGCAACGTGGGATCCGAGCCGCGTCTGCAACCTACACCACAGCTCACGGCAACGCCGGATCCTTAACCCACTGAGCAAGGCCAGGGATCGAACCTGCAATCTCATAGTTCCTAGTCGGATTCGTTAACCACTGAGCCACGACGGGACCTCCCCCTCCTTTACTTCTAACTGGCATTTCACCGCATTGGTAAGACAACAGGAAGCACTGGGCTTCCTCTCCGGAGCATCTGTGA
>PVHT021183693.1:51303195-51333113 GCA_004024745.2 Catagonus wagneri
CACCACAGCTCACGGCAACGCCGGATCCTTAACCCACTGAGCAAGGCCAGGGATCGAACCTGCAATCTCATAGTTCCTAGTCGGATTCGTTAACCACTGAGCCACGACGGGACCTCCCCCTCCTTTACTTCTAACTGGCATTTCACCGCATTGGTAAGACAACAGGAAGCACTGGGCTTCCTCTCCGGAGCATCTGTGAAGGGATGAGCTTAACCATCTTGATAACAGTATCCCGTATGATTATCACTTATATCTGGAATCTAATATATGGCACAAACGAACCCTTCCACATAAAAAGAAACTTATGGACCTGGAGAACAGATTTGTGGTTGCCAAGGGAGAGCGGGAGGGGGTGGAATGGACTGGGAATCTGGGGTTAATAGATGCAAACTATTGCACTTGGAATGGATAAACAATGAGATCATGCTGCATAGTACTGGGAACTATATCTAGTCACTTGTGATGGAGCATGATGGAGAATAATGTGAGAAAAAGAACGTGTGTGTGTGCGTGTGAGAGAGAGAGAGAGAGAGAGAGGCTGGGTCACTTTTGCTGTACAGTAGAAAATTGACAGAACACTGTAAACCAACTATAACAGAAAAAATAAAAATCACTATATAAAAAAAAAACAAAACAGTATCCGGAAAAGAAAGAAACACACCCACCCTCCAGAAAGCATGACCTTCCCCCTCACTCCCTGTGCCCTCGCCCAAGGGGCTCCACTTCCCCCTTGGAGCCTCGGAGGTTGTTTCGGGGTTTGGACTATTGAGGCCAATCCAGCATTCAAGGCAGTTTTTTTTTTTTAAACTCCATTAAAATGTGGTTTGGCTGCGTACCTTCTCCATGCCCTCCTCTCTGATCATGGTTTTTTTTGGAGCTCTTGTGGGAAAGACTGTCTTCAAAGTGCATTCTGCTAATGCCACTTCTCCAAAGATCTTGCGATTCTGCAAGAAACTTCTCCTCTCAGTTTCAGAAACCTGTGCAATACTGTTGGTCTAAAGTTACTAAACATTAATCATTGTGATACAGACTCAACTGGTATCGGTATTGCTATGCATGTTATATGAAAAATGTTTTTTTCGTGTTGCCCTTTATAAGCCAAACACCTTTGAAATAAGGAAGTGTTGGGGAGAGAGAATCATTTCTTGCAAACTCGGTGTGTCCAGTGAGTGATGAGAGTTAAATACAACTGAATTTTGGAATCTAGTAGCCCACATTTCCCATGTGAAGGGTTCTGGAAGTGGAGAGAGTGCAGGACTCAGTGCCTGAGGAATGATCACAGCACCAAAAACAGCCAAAAAGCGCTGGGGACGGTCACTGCACTGCCACCACGATGGGACCATTAGAACAAGAGCCGTGGCTAGAATATGAGTGAAAGACGCAGCAGCTCTTGGAAGCAGTCACTAAGGACAGTTTTTAAGGAGCCCTGAGAAGTGTAATTTGAGAGAGATCCATCTAGAATATCCAGGGCCCTGCGTTCAGGCTTTGCTGGGGCTCAACTGGCCCGCGTCTGCTATTCCTGGTAACCAACGCTAAGGAACTGCCTGAGCTCGCAGACGTCGAGTGAATTGGTCAGTGTTTCCACAACACGTATATGTCTCTGAGTGAGTACTACGTCTACGGATGTTTTAACCTTATCTCTCTTTCCAGAGAAAATACATCTGTGAAAGTTGGGTCCTGTGTTTGAAAAACTTGGTTATCCCAGAAACAGTCTCCTCCCTTGGCAGAGGGCAACATCCGTGCTCACTGCCGTCACTCAAAATGAACCCTTAAAATCGTGGTGAAAACTGGAATCCTTTTGCATCAGCCTTTTGTCTTTTTTTTTTTTTTTTTTTTTGGCTGCACCTGTGACACACGGAAATTCCCAGGCCAGGGATCAATCCAAGCCACAGTGCGGCAACGTCGGATCCTTAACCCACTGCACCTCAGTGGGAACTCCAGCCTTTTGTCTTGACCTTGATTGTTGAGCAGGAACATGCTGCGTGGCTGAGGAGGAAGGAACTGAGTGAGATTCTTCTGCTGTAAATTACCTCCAAGCTATCACCAGACCACACGGCTGCCTTTGGAATAGCCTCAGAAAGATGGGTGACCTTCAGATATTTTGGACTTTCTCACCTATGCACCATACGAACCTTTCCATGTCTGCCGTTTGATCAGCCAACATGCGCTATTCAGTAACCCCTATAGATTGCTACAGGTTGACAATCTTGATAGACTCGATCAAGAAGATCAAGCTGCTGAAACTGCTTTCTCTTCTTCAGCCTATGCTCACGTCTTTACCACAGTTCTCTGCCACTCTGGGCAAATGCAAACTGCTCTCAGCCTAGGTTTTTCCCAAATTAAGTGAAATATTCCATAGAAAGCACTTAGCCCAAAATAAAGGCTGGGGAATTGTTGATGAAGATGGAGTAGAAGACGAGACTGGTTTGTGAGGAGTGTTTTTTTCTTCTTCTTTTCTTTTATAAGATTCTTTTTTACCCCTTGTCTGTTTCCTTTGTCCCCATGACGTCACAGCACCCACACTCTTTTAAAGAACTCCTCCCGGGAGTTCCTGTCGTGGCACAGCAACGGAAACGAATCCGACTAGGAACCATGAGGTTGCGGGTTCGATCCCTGGCCTCACTCAGTGGGTTAAGAATCTGGAGTCACCGTGAGCCGTGGCATAGGTCACAGATATGGCTCAGATTCCGAGTTACTGTGGCTGTGGTGTAGGCTGGCAGCTACAGCTCCTATTGGACGCCTAGCCTGGAAACCTTCATATGCCAAGGGTGGGGCCCTAAAAAATAAATAAATAAATAAATAAAAGCAAAATAAATAAATAAATAAAGAAGGCCTCCCAGGCTGAAATCTTCTCCCTCTCCAGTCTGGGTTACATTTGAATATACCACCTGTAATTGCAATACGATGAGGTGTTCTAGCCTCCTCAAGTCCAGCCTCTGCCTCATGTGCACCCACAATAAACTGGAGGGACAACCATTTGCAGGGATTTGCCTTTATGCCTCTGCCTGCATTCTTTGCTGCCTGTGGCTCCCTGCTGCAAGTGCCAGATTCTCTGCCTCGGCATCGCTGCATAAACAACCACCTCACTCAGGGCCCCAGCAGAAGTCAGAGGCGTGAATGTAGGAATTGCATTCAAACAAGGATAAAAGTCTAGGAGGATTTACAAAGGGGCTGTTTACAAAGGGGCGGACAGGGAAAGGCAAACCACGAGGGAGAGAGGGAGAGTGCAATTACGCGGGGGCCGGTAGAGGCAGAGCCAGTCCCTGTCCTCGGCCCAGAAAGGGGGAAGCTGTCAAGGACGTGGTCGCTAGAACCCCGAAGCACAGCTGTGTGTGGGAAGGGCCAGGAAGGTCACCTTTGGTTGTGAGCCAAGTCAGTTGGAGACAAATCCAGAGGGAAGAGTCAGGAGAATGAACACTCGGCCCTCACTTTCCTCCTTCTCTCTGATCCACCAAGCCTTGTGCTCAGCCAAAAACAATCGGAAGCCAGAGGGCAAGGGAGCCCACAGAGGTCAGCCTGCTGGAGCAGGACAGAGGGGGGCAGAGAGTGGATCTGGGGGGCAGATGGAAGGTATCCGGTACTTTAAATAAATAGAACCAGGCCACGTGTGGATCAAGGGTGACCAAAGACAACAGTGAGATGTACCAAGGATTATAGTTTATCCAATTTCTTGCAACTAGGGCCCTTGTGAAAAATCAGTGGACCCCTAGTAACTTATTTTGTGCTTCCAGAAAAACCTTAGCTTTTGTTTTGTGACCAGATTTTCAAAATCTGAATGATTGCTATTTATATTAACAGCTGAAAGTCTGACATTGTTTATCTTGGATTCTGAATATTCTCCTGTCTGAATATTCTGACTTGTGGCATCTTGGGGGTGCCCCCCCATTCAGCGAGGAGGAACTGCTTGGTGCTCAGTCTGGCCGTTTGGGAGGCCTCAGGTGCACACCATGCTGGTCCCCCAGGAAACTATGAGAACAGGCTCTGGGGACATCAGAGATACTCTCCCTCAGCAGGTGGAGGTAGGGGTGGGCAAAGCAGGACAAAGGCACAGAATTTGCAGGAGAAACCACAGCTCAGGACAGGAGGCAGAGATCCCCCTGTTCTTAACATTCTTCTTACTACATGGAAAGATCTTTGGAAAATAGTCTTTGGACCCTAGCGATGGACTAGCCGACTAAGAAAAGCTTGGAGCCTTAGAAGTTCCTGCCACAGGCAGGGGTAGGGCTCTGTCCTAACGTCTTCTCAATTTGCCATCCTGGGAATTCCGGCTTTGGCCTGACGGATAGGTGGGGTCTCTGCAGCGCCAGGACGCAGGTTCGATCCCTGGCCTGGCACGGTGGGTTACAGGATCTGGTGTTGCTGTAGCTGTGGCATAGGTTGCAGCTACAGCTTGGATCTGATCCCTGGCTTAGGAGCTCCATATGCTATGGGGCAGCAAGAAAAAAAAAATTGCCATACTGCAAGGCCAGGCCCTAAGAACAGCTAGAGTGGGTGGTGAGCTATATGGTATGAGTGGAGGGGTTTCGAAAGGCCTGCCTGACCGCAGCTATCTCCTTTGCTAGGCTGAGGGTCTGGCTGAAGTTTTCATCATTTGAGTCATTTCTTTTTTTTACTTTTTTGTCTTTTCTAGGGCTGCACCTGCGGCATATGGAGGTCCCCAGCCTAGGGGTCTAACAGGAGCTGTAGCTGCAGGCCTGCGCCACAGCCACAGCATTGCAGGATCCGAGCCGCGTCTGCAACCTACACCACAGCTCATGGCAACACCAGATCCTTAACCCACTGAGCGAGGCCAGGGATCGAACCTGCAACCTCATGGTTCCTAGTCGGATTCGTTAACCACTGCGCCATGACGGGAACTCTGAGTCATTTCTTTATGCTCAGAATTTGCTTCAAGAAGTCCTCTGCTAGGAGTTCCTGCTGGGGCACAGTGGGTCAAGAATCTGACTACAGCAGCTCAGGTCACCATGGAGGTATAGATTCTATCCCCAGCCTGTGCCTGGAGCAGGATCTGGCATTGCCATTGCCACAACTGTGGCGTAGGTCACAGGTGTGGCTCAAATTCGATCCCTGGCCCAGGAGCTTCCATATGCTGAGGGTGTGGCTATAAAATTAAAAAAAGAAAAAAAGTGCTCTGCTAAAATGCACAAACTGCTTAAAAGGGTGTGGTGCACATTTGTCTCTCTTTTTCTCTAACTTCCCTTCCTGTTTTGAGCCCTTCACCCGATATGAGTATTTATAGGAAGCAGAGTTCGTTTCGACGACAGGGCAGGGGCACAGGCAATAAGGTCAACCAACCGGGGCCACTCACTCCAGTTTGTGCATCAGGAGCTGGTGACTCAAGATCGCAGAGTTTAGGAGAGCATTTATTTTGGCAGTGGGTGGCAGTGGTGACAGTGGTCCTTGTGGCAGTGGCCCTGTCCAGAGCTATCAGTGGCAAACTGGTGGTGTCCGGCCATAGGGAGTGGCTGAAGCCACGTTCTCACCATTGTTGTTTACAGCACGATTTGGGCTGTGGTCCCCAGTGCTGTCGTATTTCCTGACCCTGCCCACTTTAAAAGTCTGTTCCTCTGCCTTTCCAGAGAGCCTAGGGCTTCCCAGCATCCTTTTACTACAGCCCCCACGCTGCTTAAACCAGAGTCACCCTTAGTTGCAAGAAACCAAGAAGCCCGGCTGACACAAGGGGTGACACGTTAACTCAAGAGAAGCCTCACATGTACCAGCCACAGACAGATTCATTTGTCTCGTGAGCTAGTTCCCATCTTGGGAAACAGCAGGACCCCAGGAAAGAGTTTTTGTTGATGGAGGGGCAGGGAATCAGGGGAGTCTGGAGCTTGCCTGGAAGGACCCTGAATAAAAGCTTCAAGGCACCCTGAGGGACCGATATCCAAGGCACGAGGTTGGGCCAGTGCAGGATGCAGGGAGCTAAGTACACAGGAAAGATGGTGGTACAATTAGAGCGATGGCCAACACAGGCTGACACGACTTCTGCTGAGCGTGGAAGCTTGCTGAAACGGCCTTACAGAGCATTCAAGTCAAGGTTCTGCTTTGTCAAAGTAAGACCACTGATTTTATCTCTGATTTGCCTAAACATTTCTGCTGACATTTCATCTTCATGGTACTAGTAATCGGTTTGTGGGCTTTCTATCCTCCCCCCCCCCCCCCCGCTGCAGTTAGTCTCTTTGTGATTTGAGCAGCGGGGATTCAAAAAAAAAAAAAAAGGTGCCAGGACAGGGTAAATTCTCAACTACCAAAAAGTCAAGGGCCGTGACTTTACGGTCTTTTTCCCAGAGAGGAGCACGGCAATTGCTCACCGAGGGGAGGGAGAAAGGAAAGGAGGAAGGCAGTGAACACAAGACAGTGAACGCCTGCTAAGAAGTTGTTTGTGACTTTTGGTTGAGGGTAGGGACAGTTTACAAGTCAGCAGAGTTCACTCCTTTCTTCATCCCTCTTTACTTAGGCTCAGAACAAGGACCGTGCCTGGTGTCCAGTTGCTGCATGAATAAACTCAGGACCCAGTTGCTGTTCTCTTAACTTTTTCATGGAGTCTTTTGCCTGCCAGAGACTCTAGGCGTGACCTCAGGGCACTCAGAGAGGACACTGCCACAGGCCCACGCTGGCCACGGCGGCGGGCGATGCCAGCCGGGACAGGAGGTAAGAGTTCCCATCTCAGACTCCCCAGCTCGGCTTTGACTTGTCCTTGGGGACCCCTCGGGGCACTGACTCTTGCCCTCCACAGGACATATGCTCTTGGAGTTGTTTCTGCTGTAAAGCAGCACGGAACTGCCTCCCTTTCTCACTGGCTTTGTGGATGTCACCAAGGGAAGGACGCCGAAACATAATCTAAGTGAAACCACCAAAAAAACCCCTCAAAACACCAAGGAGAGACAAAACACAAATTGCGTTTGATTTAAAAAATATGTCTAGGACATGGTTTTTATTTTCACAGAGTGTCAATAAATATTTTTCCAGGATGACGAGGATATATCACAATGATGGGAGGAAGAATCTGGGAGAGCTCAGGGACAGAGACATTGGAAACTTTAATTTAAACCTCGATTCATCAGACTCGTCCTCGGCACGGGATCTGGAAATCTGGCAGAGAGGGCGACCTTACGCGCACAGACCAGATTTCTAACGCGGGCGTGCAGCCAAGCCAGCTCAGTATATGGAGGACCAGTGGCAACGGCTCTTGATTACCTGAAGCAGAGGCTTCCTGAAGGTGAGGAAGATGACGGTGCAGGCCACCAGCAGGGTGAGGCAGCTGGGAAGGATGAGCACGAGGTACAGCAGGCCCATGTCCACCCGCTCCCACTTACAGTCCAGGGGGACGCCTCCGGGCAGCTCCGTCAGGCGCAGGATCTTGGAGGAGAGGTTGCAGGTGACCACGGCCAAGTCGGCCACGGTGCGCAGGCGCCGCAGGGCCTCCCAGCCCTCCACCCCACAGCAGTCATAGGGATTCTGACTGAGGTAGATGGTCCGCAGACTTCCTGAGAGCTGCTCGGCCACCGCCCTCGGAGGGAGGGCTGTGAGCAAGTTTCTGCGGAGATCCAGGGTCTGCAGGGCCAGGCTGCCCCCAAAGCGCGGGAATCTGGTCAAGGCGTTTCCCGACAGATCCAAGGCCCTCAGGCTCCCAAACCCGGAGAGGTCCAGCTCCGTGGAGCTGGATCTGAGGCCCACGTTCCTGAGAGAGAGGACCTGAAGGGTGGGGGCGATCTCCCTGAGCGGGTCGACGCTCCCGTTCAGAACCCCCCAGTTCCCTGACAGGTCTAAGTGGGTGAGGGCGGTGCCCTGGAACGAGCAGGCTTGTAGTGCCCTCAGCCCACAGCCCTCCAGAGACAGGCTCCTCAAAGAGGTCAAGTTCCTGAAGTCCACACAGCCGGGGGTGTCCCCGGGGTCCACGCCCGCCGGCCGGGGACAAAGCGAGATCTGATTGTGGCTCATGTCTACTGTAGTGAGGTTGCTGGCACCAGCGAAAAGGCCAGTGGGGACACCCAGGAGCTGGTTGGAGCTCAGGTTGAAGGACCGGAGGCTCCGCAGGCAGCTGGGGAGCCCCGGCGCCAAGCGCAGTTCCGACAGCTGGTTCTGGCTCAGGTCCAGCTCGGTGAGCGCCCCTGGCGGCTCGTGCTCCCGGATGCGGAGCGTCATCAGGCAATTCTGGTTGAGGTTCAGGTGGGAGAGCGCAGGCATTTTCTTCAGGAAGCCGTCGGGAAGGTACTGGAACTGGTTCTGACTCATATCCAGGAAGCGGAGTTCAGACAGGTCGCTGGAAGCAAACTCTTCCCAGAGGTTGACGGTGGTGATGTTGGTCACGTTGCCGTCCACGAGGAGGAACTGGGCCACCATCTCCTGCGGTGACGAGGTGTTGTACAGGTCCCGGTAGAAGCCCATGTGGTTGTCCCGCAGCAGGAGGGTGTGCAGCTTGCCGCACTGGGGCAGGAGGGGGAAAAACAGCAGCTGATTGTGCGAGAGGTCCAGCGTCTCCAGCTCAAAGGGGGCCTCCTCTCCCCCCGCGGCCAGGAACCACTCCAGGATGTTGTAGCTGACGTTGAGCGACCGGAGCTGGGTGAGGCCGAAGTCCACGATGCAAGGGAGGTTGTTGTAGGCCAGGTTGAGGTGCCTCAGCTCAGGCAAGCTGTCAAAAGCACCACCCTCAATCTCAAAGATGTAGTTTCTCTGCAGGTCCAGCTCCCTGAGGTGGCCCAGGCCCTCAAAGACGGAGTCGTCGAGCCTCATGATGGTGTTCCTCGCCAGGGACACAGACTCCAGCGAAGAGAGGTTCCGGAGCATGAGGGCCACCATGTCTTCCGTCAGGGCGTTCCCCGACAGGTCCAGCCTCTGCAGGCCCCGCAGGCCGCGCAGAGCAGCTGCCGTCTCCTTATAGCTCTCGGACAGGGCGTTGTCCGGCAGCGCCAGGCTGCGCAGGCGGGCCTGCTCCTGGAAGGCGCCGCGGCCGATGTGCTCCAGGTGGCAGCTGTGCAGGCTGAGGCCCTCCAGGAGAGGGTAATGCTGCAGCGAGTGGTTCCACAGCGTCTTGAGAGGGTTGGCGTCCAGGAGGAGCATCTGGGAGGAGGGCGGGAGATTGCTGGGCACCGAAGCAAGATTCTGCCCTCGACAGTCAACAACGCCATCCAGCTAGGTCCAAAAACACACGGGTCAGCAGGGCAGGGGCCGCGGAGGCAGGGGTTTACGTACAGAAACTTAGTTTGCTCATCAGACTGCTCACGTAATGCTCCAGGCCTCGCTCAAAACACATAGCATGTTAGAGAAGATCTGAGCACCTGTTCCCGGGTGCGGAGTGCTAGCTTGCCTGCAGCTGGGTTTTAACTACAGCGAGGGAATGAGGACCAGGTCTCTACCTGGGTTTGAATCCCACCTGTGCCATTTATTCATTGTGTGACCTTGGGCGGATAATTTAGCCTGAATCTGTTATTTCTTCGGGAAAATGGAGATAAAGTTAGCACCTACTTCGGAGGATTACAGTGAGATTAGGCAAGAGGCTGCACGGTACCTCACACACCGGGGACACTATTAATGCAAACGGTAACTATTGCATTGTTATCGTTATGAGCATAACACTTGCGTGTTTAACAGGGCCACTGCCCAAGGACCAGGAGAACGCTGTGGCATCTTCATTGCACCCAAAGGAACTTTGCCTGGGAAGTTCCTCTACATTCTCGATTGATCAATATTACCGCTCAAAAGGACTTGACCATTTGCAGCAACATGGATGGAACCAGAGATTATCACACTAAGCAAAGTAAGTCAGAAAGAGAAAGACAAATTCCATATGATATCACTTATATGTGGGATCTAAAATATGACACAAATGAACTTATTTACAGAACACAAACAGACATAAAGACGTAGAGAACAGACTTGTGGCTGCTGGGGGTGGTGGGGTGTGGCTGGGGAGGGACGAAATGTGACTTTGGGATTAGCAGATGCAAACTTCTATATACAGAATGGATAAACAACAAGGTCCTACTGTATAGTACAGGGAATTATATTCAACATCCTGTGATAAACCATAATGGAAAATAATATTTTAAGAAAATATAGTCATATAAAATGGAACCATTTTGCTGCATAGCAGAAACTAACATAACATCATAAATCAACCACACTTAAAAAAAAACAAAGTAATAGCATAAAATAAAAAATCAACACCTTGGGGAAAGAAAGGACTTGAAAGCTCATCACCCTGAATTCTATAGAGAAGTAAAGTGGGGTCCAGAGAGGACAAGTGAAAAGCCAGTGGCAGAGCTGGGACCAGAGCCCAGAGCTCTTATTGCCCAATTCTGTGCTTTTCCTGAATGCTGTATGAATTGCATGTTGTGAGGAGGCAGGACGGATGGGTCTGGTTGCTCTGCAGAAGTCACACAAGCCTCAGGATACTCAGCCAAATTTTTACAAGATTAGCAAAAACAGTCAGCCACAGGATATCCCTTAGGTGTCCAGGAAAAAACTTTTGAGTGAGAGCAGAGCAACGGTCTTCCTCTCCATAGATTGGTCAGTAGGACAAGGTCAGTGACTGCCTAAAACTGTGGGACCAATTCCGGGGGTGGGAGGGCAAGCGGAGTAGTGGGACAGGGGAGAAAAATCCTGAGAGAGAGAAAGAAGCACAACTTTGGAGGGATGACAGACGCAAGTCTAAGTCTTGGCTCTGCCACTTCTTAGCCGTGGATTCTGGGCAAGGAATTAACCTCTTGGAGCTCCAAGTTCTTTCTCTGATTGTTAAAATAAACATTCTCATAATTAAAAATTGGTAACACTTTAGAAATACAGAAATTAAACTATTCAGTCACCTTGGCCTCTCCTTCAAAGAAACAGCTGCTAACTTCTTGTTACAGCTCCTCTGGACTCTTGTCTAAAGACATCATCCACCTTAAAAGCATTTTCTTAAAATGTCACTGCACTCTGCAAACTGTTCACCAGCCTCCTCCTCTGCCTCTCCCCTCCCCATGAACAGTCTGTGATAGACATTTTTGCCTTGGTGATAAAAATGAATTTTTATTGTTGTTGTTGCTTTTTAGGGCTGCACCTGCGGCAGACGGAAGTTCCCAGGATAGTGGCTGAAGCAGAACTCCTACAGCCGCCGGCCTACACCACAGTCACAGTGATGCCAGATCTGAGCCACGTCTGTGACCTACACCACAGCTCGCAGCAATGCCAGATCCTTAACCCACTGAGCAAGGCCAGGGATCAAACCCGCATCTTCATGGATCCTAGTTGGGTTCGTAAATCGCTGAGCCACGATGGGAACTCCCTGATCACCTTCTTTTTAGCAACTGTATATTAGTTCATTGCACGAATAGCACAGTGGTTAAGAGCCAGATCTCTAGGGTCAGCTCATCTTGATTCTGCTTTTTATCAAATCCGTGCCCTTGGGCTGGTACCTTCATCACTCCACTTATAAAATAGAAATTATACTTGTAATTTTCTTATGGTTTTTTTTTTTTTTTGAGGATTCAATGTGACTGTTTATGGAAAGCACTTAAAGCAGAACCTTCCACATAAATGCTTAATAAATGCAGAACGGTTATTAGCATGCTCTAATTAATTAATCTCCTATTGTTGAATATTTGAGTTATTTCTAATTTCCAGATGAATATTAGACTGAATTTGTTTGGTTCCTTCTACATCTCCCTGCCTCCCTGAAAAATCTTTGGAGTTTTGATTGGGCTTGCATTATAATCACGGGGTAATTTGGGGGAGAACGGACATCTTTACAAAACTGAATCTCCTCATGCAGAAAGCAGATGCATTTCTTTATTTGAGTAAATGCTGGTCCTCCCCCACGCAGGAACTCTGGACCATGTTGTGGTTAGGGGCTTTCCTCAAGCTGTGAGACCCTGTTTCACCAGCGTTGCTGCAGCTGGGGGAGTAGGGGGAGTGACACATCTCTGCAATTCCTGCAGCCCCACTGAAGGGCTGCAGAAAGGTCATGTGGCCGTTAAGAGTCCCAAGAAAGCTTACTATGTCCACTTCATGATAACACAGCCAAGGCACCGGGTCGGGGGGCGGGGGGCGGAATGGGACTTCCAAGCTTTCAGCGCTCCATTCAAAAGAACACAGGAAATCCACTCTTTGATCTGACTGGTAGCCAAGTCCCTCCTCCAGCCCACCAGGCTGCAGAGGGTCAGGCAGGGAGACAAGCCTGAACCTTGAAAGGTGTTAAAGAACTCCAGCCTTATTCCCTCTTCTTCCTAAACCTGGAAACCCCTGAATTAGCTACTGTGAAGTTAATCTTTCATTGTCTCTATAAAGGAACAACAGAAGTCTGTGTAGCAGAGATTAACAATGACAATAATAACAACAGATGAAACTCACAGCGCTTACTACATACAATGTACTGTTCTGAGAGCTCTACACATATTAACTCATTTAATCATCATAACATCCTGCTGT
This sequence comes from Catagonus wagneri, assembly GCA_004024745.2. Lineage (NCBI taxonomy): Eukaryota > Metazoa > Chordata > Mammalia > Artiodactyla > Tayassuidae > Catagonus > Catagonus wagneri. The sequence continues at coordinate 51,315,604 of PVHT021183693.1, forward strand.
ATAGCACAGGGAACTATATCTAGTCACTTGTGATGGAAGCATGATGGAGGATAATGTGAGAATGTGTATGTACATATATATATATATATATATATATATATATATATATATATACACACTTTGGGATACTTTGCTGTACAGCAGGAAACGACAGAACATTGTAAATCAATTATAATGGAAAAAATAAAAATCTTTAAAAAAAGAGAAAAAAATCATCATAACAGCCCAGTGTCATGGTATTATTGGTTGGTACTATTATTATCACCTCCATATTTTACAGATGAGGAAACTGAGGCACACGTTGACCCAATGTCACCAGCTAGTAAGTGGTGGGGCTGGGGTTTAAATCTGGTCAGGCTCATAGCCCCTGCCCTTCACTGGAGTCTACTTCAATGCAGTGGTTAGAGGTTATTAAAAGTGGTTAGAATCATGAGCAGCTGGGTTTTTAAGATTCATCAGCTTTAAGAACACTTTTTTTTTTTTTTTTGGTCTTTTTAGGGCCACACCCTCGGCATATGGAGGTTCCCAGGCTAGGGGTAGAATTGGAGCTACAGCTGCCGGCCTACGCCACAGCCACAGCCACACCAGATCTGAGCCATGTCTGCAACCGATACTGCAGCTCACAGCAAGATCCTTACCCCACTGAGCGAGGCCAGGGATCGAACCTGCGTCTTCATCAATACTAGTCAGATTCGTTTCTGCTGAGCCACGATGGGAAATCCTAAGAGCACGTTTTTGAAAGCACACATTAACCCTGACATCCAGTTTGTCTTCTCAGTGCCTAGTCTGTAACAGGGCTCAAGGAATGCTTACGAAATGTATGTTTCTCAAGCAGACTTTTGATACCACTGAGTTACAGGCAAAGGAGAAAATTTCTAGAGTTCTCTGTCATTACGAGCCACATATGGGCTGAAAGCCCCGGAGAGAGTGAACCATAAATACTTAGGTATCTCCCCTGGATTGTCACGAGCCTGAGCATGGTCAGGGATGCTGCTGTGCAGGGCGGCGTGGGCAGCATGCCCGTCAGTACAGCTGGTTAGGCACCTGCCACGGCTCACACGCAGACGCCGAGGCAGGGCTTCTCCAACTTTAACACGCCGCCGCCCAGAGTCCGATACCATTAGTGGAGCTTCATCATCCAGGTTCTTCACAAAGTGTTCTTGCTCCGGGGGGCTGACCTCAGTCTGTCTTTGGGGTCTACCTGTCCTTAGCCGGTATGAAAAAGGTGGAGCAGGACTTTCCCAGGCATTATCTTTACCCTTGATTAAAGAGCAAGTTGCACGGGGCGTTGCGCTAAGTAGGTACAATGATTCAGACTCATTCGGTCACTCCCCTCCTTGATTTGACAATGCTCAACTTTACAAACAGACCCAACCTCGTCAAGACACGAGCAGCAAACAACTAGGAGTTCCCAGGCAAACTCACCAACTTGCAGTCCCCTTGGGAAGCCGCCACGACCATTCCACCTCGGTTCCTCCATTCCACTGTCAGGAAGTGAAAACCCAGGCAAAGCCAGAGAGGCAGTAACTCCATCTCAAGCGCAGCACTGTGGACAGAGGGCAAGGAAGATGCAGGTAAGAGAAGGACATCCCAGAGGGCTGCTGGGCACTCCCGGTAGGAAGAGCCAGTTCCCATGGAGGTCCAGTCTTAGAGGCCCACAGCTATGAGAGGTGGAAACCCACAGATTATTCAAATACCTCAAATTCGCCACCCATCTAACCTTTCACTGCAACTGTCAACACGAACTCATTTTCATTTTGCTTCTACCATTTGATGGGCAGGTGGCTGAACCTGAAACTCCCAAGAGTCCAGCAACAGAAGAGAGAAGCAAATGATTTGAGGAACCAGGTCTCAGGCCATCTAGAATTTGCCGTGTTTCGTAGTTCTGTTGAAATACTCCTCCCAAAGCTCGAATATGCCTGATGCATCTCCCGAGCTCAATAAATATTTGCTGAATGAATGAATAAATGAATAAGTGATAAACTGGGATTGAAATATTAATTGCAGCCTCTGGTCTCATAGAGTTACTAATTGGGTTTTTTTCTTTTCTTTTTCTTTTTTCTAGGACTGCACCTGCAACATAAGGAAGTTCATGGGTCAAGGGTCAAATCAGAGCTGCAGCTGCAGGCCTACGCTATAGCCACGGCAACACTGGATCCAAGCTGCATCTGTGACCTACACTGCACCTTGTGGCAATGCTGTTATCCTTAACCCACTGAGCCAGGCCAGGGATTGAACCTGCAGCCTCACAGAGACAATGTTGAGTCCTTAACTCATGAGCCACAATGGGAACTCCCTGAGTTACTAATTGCTGTTTTCACACAAGGCTTTTAGAAAAGAGTAGACCTACTGATTAATTTATTTGAATATAGCCTTTTGAAAAAAGGAGTTTGATATTTTGCCTGCTGAGGGAAAAATGAAAGAGCAGCCTTCAGATATAACAAGGATTATTGGTGAAGTGTGGTTACCAGCTTTCTTACCCAGCCAGCGAGCCCAAAACGAGCGACGAGAAGGCTTAAAACTCTACATACACCAATAGAATTTTAGAACTAAGAGGAACCATCATGCAAATGTCATGTACCCTCCACCAGCCCATTTTTAAAGGCTCAGTGATAGCAGTAGCTTGTTCAAGGTTCCAGACTGACTCTAGCAGGGCAGGGAGTAGCAGCCCCCGGGCCGCTCCCTCCCTGAGCTCCAGGATGAGTAACCAGGGTAATTCCTCTTCCCACTAGGGGCTGTTGAATTGACCTCTCTTGTTGGGAGAGTTTCTAGCCCTGTGGCATCCCCTGCCAGCTCTGCCTTCCTCAGAATCAGAGGCGAGTGTCTGGCCCACACTTCACCCGCTCCATCCTCTCCTTGACCGCACGAGTCTTCTCCTGGGCCGGCGGCACCAGGGCTAACACAGACCTCCTCACCTATTCCGAGGGAACCACAGACCGACCTTTCTGCCTGACACATCTCACCATCTTGGGCCCCTTCCTCTTTCCTTTTCTTCGAATAAGTTTACAGGTCGCTAAGGCTAATTTTAACTTGCTGGTCTGATTTGAATACTCACCAATGAAAACCGACTTAACAGAAAAGCTAAGTGAAACCAGGTAAGTCAACTTTAACCTTCAGGTCAGGCCAGCTCTCCTTACCACAGAGGGAACCTCCAATTCAGAGTTCATCAATATCTGCCCAATTCTGGGAGTCCCCTTTCCCAGGCCCTCCTTCTGGTTCTGCACCTGTGCAGGAATTATTACCTTATGGTATGTACAGGGCACAGGGGGAAAAACACAGCCATGTGGGCTCCTCAGTAAACTCCCAACACACACACACACACACACACACACACACACACACGGTGGGATCACTGCCCACTTTGAGATAAAGCAGCCCAACTTAGCAAATTACAAGATGCCATTTGAATGTCAGATAAACAACAACTTTTTAGTGTAAATACGTCCCACGCAATAGTTGGGACATACTTATGCTAAAAAATTCATTGTCGGACATTCAAATTTTACTGAGTGTCTTGTATTTTATCGAGGAGAAACAGGGAGACAGCAACCACGGACTTATTCCCTCCCTTCAACCCTCATCCTCTCAGTCAAGCTTGGGACGATAGACACTACTGAGACATGGAGCCTTCCAGAACAAGCAGACCTGGGTACTGACATTGAGTCTTATGTGTTCAGGGCAGGGGTGCAGTTTTTTTCAGGGAAAAGGTATCTCACTCTTCAGACTGCAAAGCTAGATAGGCCTGGTGTTAGTTATGCCCAGCGTGTAATTTTAATTTCTGGGTCAACAAGAAAATTTTTGCACATTTAAAGCATATTTTCTCCTTTCTCCTCAACTCGGTCAACCAACCCAGAAAGACTCTTGTGGCCTCTGGGCAACGCCATCTCTCCTGAGGCAGCATGGGAAGTTTATGGGATTTGGAACCAGACAGATCAGGATTTGAATTACGGCCCCAGTATTTGTTATTTGTTATATGTCCATGAGCAATTCACATAAAGACTCTGAGACTCAGATAATCCTTCTATAAAACGGAGGTAATATTAACTACTCAGACTTTTTATGAGAATCAAATAGTATATCCGAAAGTGCTTCAACTATGACAGTTTTTAATAACATAATATGATTTATGAGTTCCAAATACCAATGGGCTGATTGAGTGGTTGTTACTCCTATGTGTTGTGTCCGAGGCAGTTCAACAGCTACCCCCCAAAAAGGAAAAAGAATGAATAATTTGGGTGGAATATATCCTTATACCAACTAAACGTGTGAAAGTTATATGAGAAGGTTGGATGAAAAACTTTGCATTAATAAATTCCAGAACAAATTTATCTGAACAGGGGTGGGGCAGAGGCTAATCCCAGTTACATATGACCACGCTGGCTGAGAGCTGTTTGTCCTCAGAGCCATGGTCCCCCCACACACAAACCCCAGCTCTGATGTCAGCAGGGGCTGACTTCCGAAGGCTCAGGTGTCAGTTGGCCACCAGCTGGTTTGGTCAATGGCAGGCACTACTGGGAGGTACGTTAGAAGACAGAAAGAAAAAATCCATGGCATTTCTTTCCCTCCTTCTCTGCCTTGGAAGGAGAAGTCCTTGAACTTCTTCTGTTGACTCCCAGGCTCTGGTAACTTCCTCCCAGTATCCCCCCCCCCCAGCACCCGACCTAGGGAGGGCAGCTTCCTGAAGTTGCTGATCTCTGCTTTAACCCTCTGTTCCCTGGTTGGCTGCTCAGCCTCTTCCATCACATGTAGCCAAGTTCCTGCATTAAATTTCCTCTGTTTTAAATAATCTGTGCATTTCTGTTTCCTGGTTGGAGCCTGACCGATACGGTGATGCAAGTTAGAATGAGCTTGGAGCTATACTAAATGAAAAGGATACAATGACTCTGAGAAGCAATAAAAGGCTTTCAAAAGAATAACCGTTTAGGTGGTGAAACACTCTTCCTGGAGGGTGTAGCTACAGAAGCCTTCCTCAAGGTCATGGCCCGGTGAAGAGTACAAGATAAACAACTGGGATGGCAGACCTCACTGGAAAATCCCCTGAACCTTCTCCTGGGTGCACAGGACTGCGTCCCCCCGCCCGCACTGACCCTCGGTTGGGTGAGGGCCACTCGGCAGTGTATCCAGCTGTGTGAGAGCATCTGTGCTTTTAAAAAAGTAACCATCCCAGGAGTTCCCGTCGTGGCTCAGTGGTTAACGAATCTGACTAGGAACCATGAGGTTGCAGGTTCGATCCCTGGCCTTGCTCAGTGGGTTAAGGATTTGGCGTTGCCGTGAGCTGTGGTGTAGGTTGCAGATGTGGCTCGGATCCCGTGTTGCTGTGGCTGTGGTGTAGGCCAGCAGCTACAGCTCCTGTTAGACCCCTAGCCTGGGAACCTCCATATGCCGCGGGTGCGGTCCAAATAAGGCAAAAAGACAAAAAAAAAAAAAAGTAACCATCCCACTTTACTCTCTTATATCTTCTGAAAAGTACATCCATTTTTTTAAGCCAGATGTTGCTCATCTTAGACACATTTTTGGTGGAGAAAGGGAACCGAATGGAGAGCAGTGATAATGGAGGGTGCACCTGACAGTATGACAGTGATAATTTAAATAAGGGGAGTTCCCGCTGCGGTGCAGTGGGTTGAAGGATCCACCATTGCTGAAGCTGCGGCGTAGGTCGGGAAGCTGTGGCTCAGATTCAGTCCCTCACCCAGGAACCTCCATATGCTGCACGGGCGGCCGTTACAAAAAAAAATTAAATAAGGTAACCTGGAACCTCCTGTCATTACAAGTAAAGAGGCTTGGATCAAGGGTGCTCATTTCATGGGCTGTGAACTACTAGTGGAGCCACAGAATTCATATACGGGAACGGCAAATCAAACCATGTTCCAAGAATGTTCTGAATAAGTACCACGTCTCCTCCTGGTCTGGGTGACCGTTGGGAAAATACCCAATATAAGACCTGAGATCCTGACATGAGAAGCAGGTGATACTAACAGAATCTGCTTGGACCTGTTCCTCTTAAACCAGATAACAGAGTCAAAGAGTTCCTTCCACTGTGAGGGCAGAAAAAGGTAAGTCCCATTCGCTTTTCTCTAGAGCCTACGAATCCTATGTTCGTTCATTCAGTTAACAACCTCTGTAATCTCTATATATCTTCTATTAGTCATAGTTATCATGATTCTGACAAAAGCCAGAGACTGTGAATTTCTAATCAGGGAAAAGTTTTAAAGGGACAGGACACCACTGACCCAGGTGCAGGCAGGAGACAAGATTCTGTTCTGTCTGTAACACATCTGACTTGGAGATATTAAGATTATAAATCCGGCTTCGTGCTAAAGTGAGGCCCTCTTAGTGTTGCATTTATACTTTCCTTTATCTTTTGATAATTCTGTTTGTGTCATCGCAAAATGTCCTTCCTGGTTTCTAAGAAGTCCTTGAAATGGGAGGACCTCAAAAGCTTAATGGTACTCTGTGTAACCATTCATCTTGATACTCTGCTTTCTAATTGGTTACCGTGGAAACCTGTGATTCAACTTCACATCCATCGCTATAAAGAATGTTCCTTCTGGGAGTTCCCATTATGGCTTAGCAGTAACGAGCCCGGCTAGTATCCATGAGGATGCAGGTTCGAACCCTGCCCTCGCTCAGTGAATTAAGGATCCAGGATTGCTGTGAGCTGTGGTGTAGGTCACAGACGCAGCTCAGACCCCAAGTTGGGCTGCGGATGTGGAGCAGGCCGGCAGCTGCAGCTCAGATTGGACCCCTAACCTGGGAACTTCCATATACCGCAGGTTTGGCCCTAAAGAACAAAACAAAATGTTCCCTTTTTAGGCAAAAAGACAATATGGCATTTTGCCTAGCTTTTCTCTCTCCAGACCTGGTCATGATATATAAGTGGTGAAAACAATTTGTTTCATAAAAACAACATGAATCGAGACGGTATTCTGAAACAAGAGAACACTGACAGCGAAGAAGAAGAAGGCCTATCGGCTGCAAAAATTCCTCTTTGCTTTAGAAGTTATGCTTGTTTGCCTTCTCTGTTTCTGCGAAAGAAGAGGGAGAAGCTCATGCTTCGCTGAGCCAAGTGAAGTAAAAGAGGACTGACTGGCTGGCCCCGTGGGCTGCGCGAAATAAAGACGGGATGGGAATATTCACTCCTTTTGGAAGGAGCGTCCTGATTCTGCTGGCAGCGATGCAGCTGTAAGGTGGAGCAGGGCTTCCAGCCCCATCCCCAAGACCACATCGATTCTGGGGCTCAGGATTGCTTGGCTAGAAGAAGACGGTCACACGCAGGCCAAGCGGTGCCTCCTGTCTTGGGGACATGAGGGGGAAACTTGCTTTTGCAATGGATAGGAAAGAAAGGATGGCTGAAAGCTTTTGACGGGTCTCTGCTTCTTAATGTCCTGAAATGTTCACGTTCCTATCATCACAAGAATCAAAATTCAAATTTGTGTCACGCCCTCTGACAAAACACAGATGTTCCCTATCTTTTTCAAATGGATTAGATTTTCCTGTATGGATAAAATGTAATTTCCATATACACACTACTAATAAACAGCTGGTAACAAGGACTTACTATATAGCTCTGGGAAATCTATTCAGTATTCTGTGATTTCCTATATGGGGAAAAAATCTGAAAAAGAATGGACATGTGTGTATGCATGGCTGATTCACGTTGCTGAACACCTGAAACTAACACAAGATTGTAAGTCACCTGTACTTCAATAAAATTTATTTCTACAATAAAATAAAACCTATTCTTTTAAGAGTTATTCATTTCAAGCAGCTTTCTGTTGTTGTGTAATGTCTTAATCAACTGATAATAAAACATAGCCATCAGGTAAGGGCTGATCTATAGGTATTGTTGTCAATAAAAAGGTGTCCTCGTATGCAAAGTCTGGGACAACTAAGGAACAACTCTGACTTGAGTCTTTTTTTTTTTGTCTTTTTGCCTTTTTTAGGGCCACACCTGCAGCACGTGGAGGTTCCCAGGCTAGGGGTCGAATGGGAGCTGTAGCCGCCAGCCTACACCAGCCGTAGTCAGAGCAACACCGGAACCTTAACCCATTGAGCGAGGCAAGGGATCGAACCCTCAACCTCATGGTTCCTAATCGGATTCGTTAACCACAGAGCCACCACGGGAACTCCTGACTTGAGTCTTGATGTTGCTTTGTTGGTGTATTTTCATTCATTTTCAGGAAAGGAAGATGGGTTTCTAGTACTTAGGGGCACCTGAACATCAACTCCTCACTCCCCCCACTCTCTCCCACTCTCTCCCCTCTCTCACCTCCTCACCTTCTCCAGCTGCTGCTACTACTACAGCAGCTGCCTCCAGATCTGGAGCTGCAACCTCTTTGCTAAAAAAGGCGCTATCAGTGAGTGCTAAGGGTGCTGTACATACATATATCAACACATAATCCTGCAAAATAATCAACTAAGCTGAAAAAGCTTTAAAGAAAGAGCTCTTGTACACGAAAGTTTAGAACTCTCAGAGGTACTTGGTGTTAGAAACAAATATTTATAGACTGACTTGGGGGAGGGGTGGATAAGGGAGACAATCTCTAGAAGCAGTTTGCATAAGCAGGGGTGTGATGGTGACATCCCTGAACACAAAAGGCATGGGTGCCAGGTAAAGGGCCCCACAGAAAGGGAGTCTGCCTTTGTTTAAAAATAAAGGAGCATGGAGTTCACTTCGTGGCTCAGTGGTTAACGAATCCGACTAAGAACCACGAGGTTGCTGGTTCGATCCCTGGCCTTGCTCAGTGCGTTAAGGATCCGGCGTTGCCGTGAGCTATGGTGAAGGTTGCAGACGCGGCTCGGATCCCGTGTTGCTGTGGCTGTGGCGAAGGCCAGCAGCTACAGCTCCTGTTAGACCCCTAGCCTGGGAACCTCCATATGCTGCGGGTGTGGCTCTAGATAAAGGCAAAAAGACAAAAAAAATAAAAAATAAAAAAATAAAGGAGCATGTGTTTGTTTGCCATCTGCATGTCTTCTTTGGAGAATTGTCTGCCTAGATCCTCTGCCCAAATCTGTAAAATTGACTTGTGATGATTTATGTACACCTATAATTGAAAGAAAATCCATAAAGAAAAAAAAAATTAAAAAATAAAGGAGCAAATCCCATGCCAGATCCTGCCAGAAAGGGAAGGGCAGCTAGCTGGTCACAGACCACAGAGAATAATAAAGAATAGAAACTCCTGTCTGTGACCACTTCAAATTATTCCCACTACCAAGAAGTATTGGAAAGCCTCAGGCAAACAGCTCTAGACTCTGATCCTTTAACAAACAAACAAAAAAGTGATCTCAACAGTCATCAAATGTTCATACTTAAGCATCTCCCACAGTAAGAGCACCCGCACCCCGAGTCTCCAGGTGTGTGCCTTGGGAAACAGAGTCCCATCTCGGTAGTAACCTTGCTGAAAATGTTTGCCTGGCACCCCATCATGACAAAACAATCTTAAAGAGACAGGAGTTCCCGTTGTGGCTCAGCAGAAATGAATCTGACTAGAGATCCCTGGCCTTGCTCAGTGGGTTAAGGATCTGGCGTTGCTGTGAGCTGTGGTGTAGGTTGCAGATGCGGCTCGGACCTGGAGTTGCTGTGGCTGTGGCGTAGGCCGGCAGCTACAGCTCCTGTTAGACCCCTAGCCTGGGAACCTCCATATGCCAAGGGTGCGGCCCTAAAAAAGAAAAGATCCAGACTGTGAGATGTCCTACAAGACAACTAGCTTGGGCTCTTCAAAAAAGTTAGTCTTGAAAAACAAAGAAAGGCAGGGGAGGGAGGAGATCTGATAAGTGACTAAGAAACATAATAACCAAATCCAATTCATGTACCTTGAGTGGATTTTGGATTTTAAAAAAATCTCTAAAAGAAAATTTTGAGACAACTGGGAAATTTACATGTGCACTAAATGACATGTTTTCAGATGGTATTATGTCCAAACGATATTACAAGATTATTGCTCATTTTCTTAGGTATGATAATAATGTTGTGATTATACAGAAAAAAAATGCCCTTGTTTTTAGGAAATGCATGCTCAAGTATTTAGGCATGAAATTTCATGACGTCTGCAATTTCTTTCAAATGACTCAACAGAGAGCGAGAGAAAATTAAGGCAAGTTATTACCAACCGGAAAATTTAGCCTTGAACTTTTTAACTTTCCTGTAAATTTGAAATTTTTCAAAATAAAAACAAGGGAAAAATAAAATAAATGCTGGAGTTCAAAAAGGGAGAGGGATTACGGTAATCTTTGGTCCCCAAATTTCTAGGAATGTACATTTTTCAAACATATAACTCAGAAAGATACTCAAGAAACATTCATTTATTAAATTTAAAATGCATCACAGGATTTACGGCTGTAATGCACCCCATAATGGATCAGCAGTAATGAACCCTACTAGTATCTGTGAGGAGAAGGGTTTGATCCCTGGCCTTGCACAGTGGGTTAAGGATCAGGTGTTGCCATGAGCTGTGGGTGTTGGTCGCAGACACGGCTCGAATCCCACAGTGTTGCTGTGGCTGTGGCGTAGGCCGGCAGCTGTAACTCTGATTCGACCCCTAGCCTGGGAACTTCCATTTGCCACAGGTGCAGCCCTAAAAAGCAAAAAAAAAAAAAAAAAGAAAAAAAAGGCATTACACATAAACCTTTACAAATATCCTGAATATGGACCTGGAAGGTATAATGCTTAGAGAAATAAGTCAGACTAGATGTTTTCACTTATATGTGGAATACACAAATTAAACAAACAATTATAACAAAACAGAAACAGACTCACAGATGCAGAGAGCAAACTAGAGATTACCAGAGGGGCGAGCGATGAGGGGAGTGGCGAAACAGAGGTAAGAGATTTGAAGACTATTAGGTATAGCATAAACAAGTTACAAGGCTATAATGTACAGGGCAGGGAATATGGTCAATAATTTATGGTACCTTTTATGAAGTATAATCTATAAAAATATCAAATTGCTGTGTTGCGCACCTGAAACCAACACAATGTTGTAAGTCAACTATACTTTAGTAAAAAATAAAATAAAAACATAAAAAAAATAAAAACATCTTGAATATTCTAACATTTGGCCAAACTTGTGAGCTTCTTCACAGCATCTCTCATAACTGAATGCGGCACAGATACGTTAGCTCACGTGGCCTGATGATGGCTCAGGAAACGTGGCTGATGTACTACTGTAACTTCCACCGTCCAGCTCAGTGGCTCTGTCCGCCACACCCGCAGTCCCCCTGGAGGGGCAGCTCGTGACCTCACCACACCTGCACCTCCATCAAGCCGACAAAACCCTGAGCAAGCACCTGACCAGGGGAGGTCAATCCTTACAGGCGGCCGGCACCCTACGAGTGATCCCAGCAGAGAGACAAGGGAGAGAATCAGCTATTCTGCAGTGGAAATTAGAGCCAAGAGGCACAGAGAAGGTGGCGCTGAATTTTTGAGGGATGTTGCCCCGAGGAAGCAGAAGCAGGAGCTTGATGACAAAGCGTATGGACAGAGAAGCATGAGACGGTCAAGAGACGGCTGAGATCAGAGACGATGGACTAGGAAGAATGACAAGAGGGGGAGTGTGCAGGCCGGGAGGGAGGGTGGAGAGAACGGGCTGGAGGCTGCCTCTCCGGGTTCCTGGTGGTTCTTGGAAATGCCCGGGTCCGTTTCCAAGCTCCGTGCTTTTTCACGATACTGCCTCACCGCCACCACCACCTCCAGAGTCTGGCCCAAATGTTGCATCTTAGCAACGAAAAGAACCGAACTAGAACAGCGCTCGAACTAGAACAGTGTTTGTGCTCGTTAATGAGCTTAAACACAAAGACAAAATTGAACATATTTCAAAAAAGCACACTCAAGTGTTATGAGGCTAGCTGAAAATTAGAGAAAGTAGCTGAAATCTGAATGCAACAATGTATTTTTTCAAAGTGCACCCTACAGGCAAGAACCACAAGGGATGGTAAAACTAAAGAGTGAAAATGTGTTCGGAAACAAGATATTAATATAGTCTTAAAAAATCTCATTAATACAACTTACTTGTTATTTTACAAAGATGAAAATAATGGCTTTATGGTGGAAAAAACTGGCAAACACCTCCTTAACCGAATGATCAAAAATCCTGTAGGGACCTTACTGGGGTACATGGTAAAATTTGAATACAGACAACTTTTGAAATAATGGTATTACATCAGTGTTAATTTCCAGATTTTGATCACTGCACCATAGTTATATAAGGATGTCCTTGTTCTTAAAAAATAAATACTGAATTATTTAGAGGTAAAGGATATGATGTCTGCAACACTACTAATGTGCCAGTTTCTCCTCATCCTCACCAACACTTGTCATTTTTTGCAGTTTTTTTTATAGCCATCCTAGTGGTTGTAAAGTGCTATCTCTTTGCTATTTTGATTTGCATTTTCCTAATTACTAGTAGTATCGAGCATTTTTCTTGTGCTTGTTTATTGACCATCTCTATATCTTCTTTCAAGAAATGTCCAAAGTGTGAGGTTTTTTTCCTTTTTCTCTTCGGGGCCACACCTGCAGCATATGGAAGTTCCCAGGCTAGGAGTCAAATTGGAGCTGCAGCCGCCAGCCTATTTCACAGCCATGGAAAAGTGGGATCCAAACCATGTCTGTGACCTACACCACAGCTCATAGCAATGCTGGATCCTTAACTCGCTGAGCAAGGCCAGGGATCAAACCGGAATCCTCATGGATGCTAGTTGGGTTTGTAACATGCTGAGCCACAACAGGAACTCTGAAAGTCTGTACTTTACATCCAAAGATTTTAAAAATTTTGATCTTGTAAAATAAAATGCAGAGTAGTTATAAAAGTAAAGAACTAGTTGTATTTTTGGTCAAATTAAAACATTCCTATATTTTGCAGAGGATATTGACTCATTAAAAAAGAACATGCAAATAAAAGATTGGTGCAAGAGAGCATTTAGAACTGAGGTGTATGAATCCAGGCCTAATGATTTGATTCTCTGGCTTTCTCTCTCTCTCTCTCTCTCTCTCTTTTTTTTTTTTGTCCTTTTGCCTTTACTAGGGCCGCACGCGCGGCATATGGAGGTTCCCAGGATAGGAGTCCAACAGGATCTGTAGCTGCCGGCCTTCGCCACAGCCACAGCAACACGGGATCCAAGCTGCGTCTGCAACCTACACCATGGCTCACAGCAACACCGGATCACTAACCCACTGAGCAAGGCCAGGGATTAAACCTGCTACCTCATGGTTCCTAGTCGGATTCGTTAACCACTGAGCCACAACAGGAACTCCTCTGGCTTTCTTAACAATGAATTTGTTAAAATATAGCAATGCAATGGCTTTTGAGTGTCCCCTACCAATTGTCTCATATCCTGCAGGTGGAAGAGAGCGAACTGGCACAATTTTTCTTTTTCTTTTGTCTTTGCTTTTTCTAGGGCCGCACCTGTGGCATATGGAGGTTCCCAGGCTAGGGGGTCTAATCAGAGCTGTAGCCGCCGGCCTTCGCCACAGCCACAGCAACACAAGATCCGAGTCGCATCTGCAACCTACACCACAGCTCAGGGCAATGCCAGATCGTTAACCCACTGAGCAAGGCCAGGGATCGAACCCACAACTTCATGGTTCCTAGTCGGATTCGTTAACCACTGCGCCACGACGGGAACTCCTGGTACAATTTTTCTGAAAGATGATTTAACACGATTTATCAAACACCTTGAAAACAGATGATCTTTTACAGTAATTCCACTTCCAGGGATTTATCCTACAGAACTACAATGCATATAAAACATTTTTACAGAAGTATTCATTGCAACATTAGTAATAATAATAATGTGTAAATCATCTAGAAGTCCAATAATGAAAGGACTGGCTAAATACATTAAGATACAGCTATATGAAGTTCCTGCTGTGGCGCAATGGCATCAGTGGCATCTCTGGAGCACAGGGATGCAGGTTCATTCCCCGCCTGGCATAGTGGGTTAAGGATCCAGTGCTGCTGCAGCTGTGGCTCAGATCTGATGTCTGGCCTGGGAACTACATACGCAGGAGGGCGCTGAAAAAAAGGAACGAAAGAAAGAAAGGATGGAAGGAAGGAAGCAGACAGGTAGGCAGTCAGGAGGAAGGAAGGAAGGAAGAAAGGAAAGAAAGAAAGAGAAAGGAAGGAAGGAAAACTAAAGACACAGCTATATGATAGGAACAATGTACAGCAATAAAAAATGCTTCGTTAGCAATATATTTGACATGGAAAGATGTTCATAATAAAATAGTGTTGAGAAAAAGAGAAAATACAAAAGAGAATGCATAGTATAATCCCAAGATCATTAAAAGAATGTGCATGTGTGTAGAAAATACAGAAAGGGTACATACGTGTCAGAATCTCAACAGTGGGGAGAACTGCACCTGACATTTACTTTTCCACATCTGTACTCTTGCTTCTTTGTATTTCCTAATTTGCCAAAAATCTACTTCGATTACTATATTAGGACAAGGGTTTTTTTTTGTTTGTTTATGGCTGCACCCACAGCACGAGGAAGTTTCCCGGCCAGGGATCAAACCTGCAGCACAGCAGTGACCTAAGCCACAGCAGTGACAACACCAGATCCTTAACCCACTGAGCCACCAGGGAACCCTGAGACAAGTTTTTAAAGAACAGAAACAATCTATTATTAACTAAAATATATGTTGAAATCAGAGCCTAATATATATCCCTGAAATAGAGAATTTCTTATAGATACTTATAATTGAAATGATTTTGAGTGTGCTTAAAAGAATCATGTTTGGAGTTAATGGAAAAAAATATCACTAATAACCAAAATAAGCTTATAGACATTCTAAAAGTCCAGGAGTTTTAGATCTGGGGTCGCCTGCCAAGGCCCTGGAAAGGCAGCTGTAAAGGTAAAAGGAAGAGCCCAGGATTAGGGGACAGGTCCAAAGCCTGGCTCTCATGTTGGGTACATCACTCAACTTCTTGGCCTCAATATCCTCCTGAGTATAATGGGAATCGTAATGCCGACCTGAGCTGCATCTGCAAACTAAGCCGCAGTTTGTAGCAACGCTAGATCCTTAACCCACTGGGTGAGGCCAGGGATCAAACCTGCATCCTTACAGATACTATATTGGGTTCTTAACCCTCTGAGCCGTAATGGGAACTCCTGTATTAAGGCAGCTTCTATAACAAAGTTCAAAAAAACCGTTTTTGTCATCATTACAGTATTCTCATCCTTGTCAGGCTGTCTACCTGCCTGTGCTCAAACACACCCAGGGTGGCAGCTCACCGTTTTGCGAGCAGCTGGTTGTTCTACTGGGGTCCCTTAGCATTTGCTCCTAGAACGTGGATTCCCCCTCAGCCCAGACCAATAAGTGAAGAGTGGTATCGTTTGAATTTGTTGGAATGTGCCTTTGAATGTGGGATCCTAAGAATCTATGTGAGAAAGGACAGGTCTGTGGCTCAAGGCTCTTGTGGCAATTGCACTCTCATTCAGATTAGTAACTGATCATCCTTTTGAGAAGAAACACACCAGTGTTTTGGAGGTGGGAACATTCAGGCCAGAGAGATGAAATGATGGGGACAAGGTGCCAAAGGGAACAAGCAGCGCAATGATTTTTTTTTTTTTGCCTTTTATGGCCACACCCATGGCACATGGAGGTTCCCAGGCTAGGGGTCGAATCGGAGCTGTAGCTGCCAGCCTTCGCCACAGCCACAGTATCACCAGATTTGAGCCGCGTCTGCAACCTACACCATAGCTCACGGCAACGCCGGATCCTTAACTCACTGAGCAAGGCCAGGGATCAAACCCGCAACCTCATGGTTCCTAGTCAGATTTGTTTCCACTGCACCACAGTGGGAAATCCATGCAATGATTTCCAAGCTCTGGTTTAAAATCCACATCTCTTGTTCTCACCTCGAGCCTAGCACACCTGGTCAGCCAAGCTCCAGGAAGGCTCCTGGGAGAAGTCTTTGTCAGGAGTTGGCTGAGACCCTGCCTCGGCCTGGAGGGAGGCTGGAGACCACGGTGGCCCTTCTTCCTTTGGGTTCTTCCTCCGGAGTCCCCAGGCAGCCAGGGAGTGGAGCGATGCCTGAGGACTACGCTGCTGGCTTGTCTCCTCGGGGCCACAAATGACTCAACCAGCTGCCCCATGTGGTCAGGGTCTGGTCAGCTCTTTAGAACTAACAGAAGGCAGTTCACTCTGTCTTGTTCCAGAGCTGCAGGCTGCATCTGGGCAGGTCTTTAAAAAAAAATGCAAATCTGCTCCCACTGGGGCAATAACACCTTGCTCTTACTTGGCTGCTGCTGTCACCTTTGTATAGAGAGACCCACGGGCTCTCTGTGGGTAGGCACGGAACCCATAATGCCTCTGTTTCAAACTTGCACTTTCCGCTCAGTATCACAGGTTTGCTCTCTCTGATCACGTCACTCCTGCGGTGGCTCTGGGTAAGAGTAAAAGCTGCCTCGCAGGGCTGTGTCAAGACTGAATGAGGGTGTGTGTGGAAAAGCCCTGTCAGGGAAGAAATGCTGTGGACTCATCAGGAAGAACAAGTTCGTGGCAGGTTAAAGGGAAGGCAGCGTTCCTCTGTGCAAACGGGGAGCTGCTGCTAAAATAAATAAAACGGAGGAGCCGCAGTACCTTCTCCCCCGTACGAGCCACAGAGTGTGGTCCTCCGGACATTCGGAGGGGAGACCACTCAACCTTTTCCGGGTTATAGGGTCACAGGAACGGGTTACAGGTGATGACCAAGGCTTACTGCCCCGAGTAGAGAGATCGCCCGCCCCCACCCAACCTCCCACCTTGGTTCCCTTGAGAAGAAATGCTCTACTTTTTCATCTTCTGGCTCAATTAAATTAATGTAATCTCAAAGTCAGTCATTTTACTTGGAAAAAGAAGTTTCAGTCTTGTAAGAGTTAAAAAAAGATTTGATAATCACTACCTTACTGTTCTCAGGCAGAATTAGGAGGAAAACAGCTCACACTAAAGAGCGAATGACTAATATTCTCTTTTTTTTTGAAGATTTTAATTTTTTCCATTATAGTTGATTTAGTGTTCTGTCAATTTCTACTGTACAGCAAAGTGACCCAGTCATATATATATACACATATTCTTTTTCTCACATTATCCTCCACTGATATTCCTCTTTAATGCATTGCTCTTTAATAGGTATTTATATGAGTAGTGATGGAGAAATAATAAAATTTTCATGTTGGGGAAGACAGTGGGGAAGATAATTTTGCCCCTTTCAAAGTCTGTCAGATTGTACTGGCAAGGGAGGCTACCTCTTCTAAGGCCCCTACTTCCCATCTTCACAGAGGAGAGGGAGTAATGCAATTTTTAAAAAAAATCCTTTCACCAAAATAACAATAATTTTTAGGGGACTCTTGGATAAAGCAAAAAAAAAATTGGATTGAAACTTAATGCTACTGGTTAATAGTAAAAACAATAGTAATTTAGGTTGCAAAGGCTTCTTGCAGAGATGTTTGATTTCATTTAATACTTAAAACAGTTCTACACAGCAGGAACCATCTCCATTTTTTTTTTTTTTTTGTCTTTTTGCCTTTAT
>PVHT021183693.1:51341899-51443229 GCA_004024745.2 Catagonus wagneri
TCTCTTAATTCTGGCGTTTGCCTCCCCTGTGACTAAAGCTGGTATGGCGGGGCTTGCTGTAGGCTTCCTGATGGGAGGGACTGATGCCTGCCCACTAGTGGGTGGGGTTGATTCCTAGCCCTCTGATGGGTGGGGCTTTGTCTCTGGATGAGATTAGAGGCTGGCTGTGTGCCTGAGGGGTCTTTAGGCAGCCTGTTTACTGATGGGTGGGGCTGTGATCCCACCTGGATTAATGTTTGGCCTGGGGCTTCTCAGCGCTGATGGGAGGGACCAGATTTTCCCAGAAATGGCCCCCTCTAGAGAAATGCAGGCTAATGAATGTTCCCGAGAGCTTCACCTCCAGTGTCCTTCCCCCACAACAAGCCACAGTCAGCCCTGTTTTCCCAGGAGATCCTCCAAGAATTGCAGTAAGGTCCACCCGGATTCCTATGGAGACTGCTTTGCCCTGGGACCCAGTGCACGTGAAAGTCTGTGTGTGCCTTTCAAGGATGGGGTTTCTGTTTCCCCCAGTCCTGTGGAGCTCCTGCACACAAGCCCCGCTGGCCTTCAATGCCAGATGCTCCGGGGGCTCTTTCTCCCTGTGCCCGATCCCCAGGCGTGGGGTTTTGACGTGGGGCTCAGAACTCTCAGTCCTGTAGCTGAGTCTCTGTGATGCAGTTACTTTCCAGTGTGTGGGGCTTCCCACCCGGGAGGTATGGGGTTGCTTCTATCGCGTAATCGCCCCTCCTACCTCTTGATATGGTCTCCTCTTTGTCTTCTGGAGTAGAATATCTTTTTTGGAAGTTTACAGTCCATTTGGTTGAAGGCTGCTTGGCATTTGTTTGTAGTTTTGCTGTTTTTCGGGAAAGAAGTTTAGCTCCAGTCCTTCTATTCCGCCATCTTAATCCAATCTCTCCACAAGTCCACTTTTAAATACTTTATACATTGAGGTGCTCTACAGAATTTCTTTTGAGGAGTTCCCATTGTGGCACAGCGGAAACAAATCCGACTAGGAACCATGGGGTTGCGGGTTCGATCCTTGGCCTTGCTCAATGGGTTAAGGATCTGGCGTTGCCGTGAGCTGTGCTGTAGGTCGCAGATGCGGCTCAGATCCCGCGTTGCTGTAGCTGTGGCGTAGGCCGGCGGCTACAGCTCCAATTCGACCCCTAGCCTGGGAACCTCCATATGCCGCAGGTGTGGCCATAAAAGGACAAAAAGACAAAAAAAAAAGGAATTTCTTTTGAGAAAGGCAGCTGCTACCTCTCAAAAGAACTTAGAAAATCAATAATCCTGAGGGATGTGCAGAGATAAGCCAGCTGGTTGGCAGACAATACCAGCTGAGCGAGCAGCAAGCTGGCTCAGCAGGGAGGACCTGAGACTCCCAGTCAAAACCAATGCTGATTTGCAGTTGGCAACAGGTTTGTCATGCCAGCAATACTTGTAACCCTGAACTGCCCTGCTCAGGACTCTCCGGCATGGTTAGGTGCTTTGGGGCCCCTCCCAACCATGCTGCTCAAGGCAGAGGGGACCAGCGGGCTTCTTCTGGAACACAACCCATGGTGCTGCCAGCCCTGCCTGCCAAGACATCCCTCAGTGGGATGGTGAGCGTTGCGGGCGCCATATGCCTCTTTCTTTGAAACTGCTCCAAGTGCTGTAGAGTTTGTACCTGTCCTATACTCAGCCATAACAAAGATAAGTTCAGTGTCTAGCAGTACACAGGTTCTGTGAGGAGATCTGAGGTGAAAGCAAGGAGCTGGGCAGTTCCCAGCTGGAGGAGAAAGTCCAGATGCCTCATTCAGCCCGATCTTGTCTCTAGCCTCTCCTCACTGTTACCTCCCATAGCTCAACACGTGGTCCACAGTGAGTTTCAACCCGGAACACAGAACAAATGCTCCCCACTCTGTACTCCCTCCTCAGCAGGTTCAGGGCTCCTAAGGTCCCCTTGCTTGGAACAACGACCTCTCACCCCCGACTCCCATCCCGACCCATCTCGAAGGCACATTCTGAGTCCCCCTCCTCTGTGAAGCTTCCATCTCTTCCTCTGAACACATAGTCCCAAGTGTCTGCAATATCCACTGGTCTCATGATATGTCTTCTATTGTGATCCAACTTTTAGGATTTCTGTCTTGTTTCCTCAACTACACTATAAACTTTCTTCAGAGACGGGTCATGGGGTATTCCAAAAAGTATACCGGCCAATGCACAGAAAGGGGCTCAGTAAATCTTTGCTCAAAGAAGGAAGGAGGGAAGAGAAGGAAAGAAAGGAAGGCAATAAATCTACCTTGTTTTTGTTTTTTTTTTTTTTGTCTTTTTGCCTTTTTTTATCTAGAGCCGCACTTGCAGCATATGGAGGTTCCCAGGCTAGGGGTCTAACAGGAGCTGTAGCTGCTGGCCTTCGCCACAGCCACAGCAACGTGGGATCCGAGCCGTGTCTGCAACCTACACCACAGCTCACGGCAACGCCAGATCCTTAACCCACTGAGCGAGGCCAGGGATCGAATCCACAACCTCGTGGTTCTTAGTCGGATTCATTATCCACTGAGCCATGACGGGAACTCCCAAATCTACCTTGTTGATGATTCTCTAGACATTGCTTTCTAAGGGCTCCCCCCCAACCCTTTCTTTAATTAAGCTTTATTATAGTTTGTCACTGGTGGAACTTCTCAGTGTCCCAAAGAGATCAAAGGAACTCTGGCTTCTGCCCTTCACTCCCACTGCTTTTTCAGATGATAACCAGATACCATGCAAGACTGAGGGGTGGAGAGACCTGTGGCAGAGATTGTGGAGGGAGACACATTCAAGTCCAGGCAAAGTGTACAATGGATCCAGTGGGAGAAATAGGGGCCCGCTTCCTTCTGCAGATGGGTCTGGGGAAAAGAGCAGCAGGGTCTACCTCTGGAGGCGGCAGCTCACCCCAGGCCCAAGGTCTTGGTCATCCCGCTGTCACTTGTGCTTCCCCCTCACGGCCCCTCCATCCTAGCCCTTCACCTTGGTGACTGGGCCTGGCCAGGCAGTGAACTAGGGCCACCCCTACTTCTCCCAGCCTTGGCACATGACAGGGAGGGGATTTCCTTTGGGGCCTTAACTAGGAATCGTTCTCTTGCCCGATGTCAGCTGGCTGCTGGGGGAGAGTCTTCAGTAGTTTCATTTCCCTCATTTGGAATGTAGTTTTTAAGAACCAAAAATCAAAAACGGAAAGAGAAGAAGTCACCACCCACACTGGTACCACTCAACTCCGCATCATGCCGCCCTGGCAAAGCTTAGGGGTCAGAAGCTGAGGGCAAGCGAGGCTGGCTTGGCCCACGTGCTTTCCTGGCATGTTTACGCCTCTTCTCTAACCACCCGGGGCCAGGGGGTGCGTCTCGTGTCCTGAGGTCTGCTCCTCTTGCTCCTTATTGCTCAAGTAGGCAGGGATTTAAGCAGTTCATAAAGCGCTCCCAGGAGGACGAGCCTGTGGCCTCCCTCAGGGCCTGATGTCTGTGAGGACACTGCCTCTTTTTCTGGAAATACTGGCCAAATTAACACACGACAAAAGATCTCATGCTGTACAAAGACAAGCAAATGCTGGGAGCAGGATAATGTCAGTGCCATTGTGTGGCCAGCAGTGGGACCTCGAGGGAGAGGGGCGCACAAAACTAGCCATGGTCCAGTTCAGGGCAGAATGGAAGGGAATTATGGAGAAACAGGAACGTGGTCCTGGAAGAGTCATAGGAGGAAGACAGCACAGATGGTGGGGACATCAGGAGAGCTTTCTGGAAGAGGTAGCATCTGAACTTCATCCTCATGAGATGGGACTGGGCATGAAATCAAAGACTGAAGAAGAGATGAGGGAGATAATGAATTAGATGATGAGATGAGGCCATGGCAAGAAGGAGGGACTATAGCAGCGCTGATGGCAAATTCACAGGACTCGTTCGTGGTTCTGCCCAGCACCGTCTAAAGGGCATCCTTGTTCACACATCACAGTTCTGGCTTCCCCGGGGCGGTGAGTCCTGGCTGGTGGGGACTCTAGTCTGTCCACATTGGTACGTAGCCCAGCGATACCTAGTCTAGCACCTAGGAGGTATCCAGACTTCCTAAATGAATGAAAGTTAAAGCGTCATTTGCTCTAGAGCAGTTGGGGTGGTTGAGGACTTGGGCAAAGTCACTTATTGGTCAGTGGGACACCGTTTTTCATAATTGACAAACGTAAATCCAAGTCCATCTCACGGGCTCAAGACCCTGCACGATCCGGTCCCCTCTCTGCTCCCTTGGATTTCACACCCTACCATGTTCCTCCTTGCTTATTCCACTCAAAGCAAGAAGTCCTCCTTGCAGCTCATTTACACCAAGCAGGCTTCTGTTTCAGGGCTTTTGCCATTTCTCTTTCCTAGGTCTGAAATGCCCTTCCTCTACCCAAGACAGCCAAACAGCTCACTCCCTAACTTCCTTGAAGCCTCTAATCAAACGCCTTCCCTGGTCACACCATCTAAAATGGCACACATCCCCAGTGCTTTTCCCTTACTTTACATTTGCTTCAGAATATTTTTTTTATTCACGTCACAGCCTGATCTTATTATATATCTATTTGCTAACTGTCTGCCTCCCCAGCTGGACTCTGTCCTCTCAAGGGAAAGAAATTTATTAACTGTTGTATCCCAGTGCCCAGAACAGAACCTGGCACATACTAGGTGCTTATAAATTTACATAGACTACATGAATGAGTGAATGAATGCTCTTCAAAAGAAAAGTTTCAGCAGAGTCATGGGTTGTCACGTGTTAGTTAATTAGTGACTAGGCATATGAATATAAGCACAGGGAGGGACAAATTTCCTTAAAGAATTAAGGTCATGTATTCATGCATAGAAAATAAACTTACGGTTACCAAAGGGGAAACGGTGGGGGAGGGATAAATTAGGAGTCTGGGTTTAACATATACACCCTACTATATATAAAATGGATAAGCAACAAGGACCTACTGTATAGCCCAGTATACTCTACTCGATATACTGTAATAATCTGTAATGGAAAAGAATCCAAATCAGAATATAGGTGCATAACTGAGTCCCTTCACTGTACACCCGAAACTAACACAACATTGTAAATCAACTATTAGGTCAATTAAAAAAAAAAAATACAGAGTTCCCATGGTGGCTCAGTGGTTAACGAACCTGACTAGTATCCATGAGGAAGTGGTTCCATCCCTGGCCTCGCTCAGTGGGTTAAGGATCCAGCGTTGCCGTGAGCTGTGCTGTAGGTTGCAGATGCGACTCAGATCCCGCGTTGCTGTGGCTGTGGCGAAGGCCGGCAGCTATAGCTCCTGTTAGACCCCTAGCCTGGGAACCTCCATATGCCACGGGTGTGGCCCTCAAAAGGCAAAAAGAAATAAATAAATGAAATAATTGAGGTCATGAAGGATAAGGAATTTTTTTTTTTTTTTGTAAAAATGTGACATGACGTGTAAATATATTTTCTTGGCAGAACGGGTGAGGAAGTGATGAGTAGATGAGTTCCCGTTGTGGCGCAGTAGTTAACGAATCCAACTAGGAACCATGAGGATGTGGGTTCGATCCCTGGCCTTGCTCAGTGGGTTAAGGATCCGGCGTTGCCATGAGCTGTGGTGTAGGTTGCAGACGAGGCTCGGATCCCGCGTTGCTGTGGCTGTGGCGAAGGCCGGCAGCTATAGCTCCTGTTAGACCCCTAGCCTGGGACCCTCCATATGCCGCGGGTGTGGCCCTAGATAAGGCAAAAAGACAAAAAAAGAGAGAGAGAAAGAGAGAGAGATGAGTAGAGATGGGGTCAGGTCTGTAAGTGGGGGTGAGCCTCGGCAAAGCCTCCGCCCGTGACAGATATTAAGGCGATGTGACAGGGAGAAGGAAAGACAGTCCTGAAAAGGACTGTTAGTCATCCTTATACACAAGGACCCACTTGAAGAACAGCAGGCAATGCGTGGAGGACTGAGACTGCACTACTGCACAACAGCAGTGGGCAAGCCAGGGCTGGCTGAGGAGAAAGGAGCCTTTACTCAAGGCCCACAGTCACAGCTACCTTCCAGCTAGGTCCATACCTTGTCCCTCAGCAGCTCTATGAAGTAGGTGCTAATGGTTTCAATTTACAGAAGGGAAAGTCGGGCTCAGATTGATCACAGCTTTTGCTCAAGGCCACATGGTAGAAAGTGTTAGAACCAACTAGTTCCTAGTAACAGTTACTGTTTTTTTTGTTTTTGTTTTAAGTTTCTGCTTATAAAAGTATCACGTACATGCTGAAAAGGCTAAAAAGAAGAAAATCAAGCACCGACCCACAATATAGAGACAACTCACCATTAACATTACTGTGTGTGGCAGGCCAAGCTTTTTTATGCATGTCCAATATGATCTTTTAAAAATAATGTTGGGGTCAAATTCCACATGCTCTACTGTAAGTTTACATCCATAATCGATAACGTTTCGTATATCCCTAAATTTTCATGGACATGATTTTGATGAGCTCTATGTTATTCTGTCACTTGGATGGGTATAGTTAATTATCTGGTTCCCTTTTTCTTTTTTTTTTTGGCTGCGCCCAAACCATGTGGAAGTTCTCAGGCCAGGGATCGAATCCAGACCATAGTAGTAACCAGAACCACAGCAGTGACAACACTGGATCCTTAACCCATTGAGCCACCAGGGAACTCCTATCCAGTTCTCTCTTGTGTGGCATTATAGTAGAGGTCCAAAATTCCTTATCCTGAAATTTGAGGACAAGAAGTATTCCAAAATCACAATTTTTCATGGTCACATGGTACATATACCATATACTCCATAATTCCTCCAATGGGATTTAGAACTATACCCCCAAAACAAGACATTAATGGTATTTTGGCAACAAACTTAAATATTCACAGTGAATGGGCAAAAGATAGAGTGAACAAAATAAGCTTTGTGTGAGTTCAGTCCAAGGTTTGCAACCAGCTGAGTTTGTGTCAAACTCACTGAAAAAGTCTTTGGTTTTCAGAGCTTTTTGGATTTCAGAATTGTGGACCCGTAGCAGGATTTGAGGCCGGCTTGTCCCACAGCCTGGCCGTGTTTCCCAACAGCTGTGGCATTCTAGAATGGCAGTAGAATGAAAAGCATAACCACGAGGCAAGCTTCTGGCTGCTTGGGGAAGCACAAGAAACAAAAAGGTCATGGTGGGAAGACTGCAGGCCTGGAGGTCAGCTGCAGAAGCAGGGTCCTCAGGAGCGGAGCGGGTGTGTGGGGGATGAGGTGCTGGCGACTAAGACCAGAAAGGCCTTGGCAGTAGGGCAAGGCACAAACTGCCACAAAGCACAGGTCAAAAGCCCCTCAATTCATTTCACATCCACCTATTCCCAGAAGCTCTACGGGTTAAGGATAAGACCACCAAGAGACCCTGGGAGGGAAGCAAAAAGGGTGGAAGGCTCAGAAGCACTGGCTGCGGAGAAGGAGCACAACCTCGTTGATTTCACAGAGGCTGAGGGCAGTGGGCCCCGTTCTCCTTCCTGTTCCTCTGTCAAGTGCGGTTTGCTGTCAAGCGGTAGCAGGTTCAGCCACAGTCAAGGGAGGTAGTGGGGAGAGGCCCCCAGAGGGTGAGAGGCCCTGAATCTGGAAGGTTATTTGCTAGAGCTGCTTTCAGTTGGGGCGAAGGATGAATGGCGGGGACTGGGCTTCTGGGTGGTGCAAGGCATGCTGGGAAGTGTGGGTTTTAACTGGCAGTTGGGCAGTTTAGCCGCAAGCCAGGGGCAGGGCGGGGTCGACAGAGTCACGGGAGGCTGGTAAGACGGAAACAAGGAGGAGCGATCTTTTTGTTGTTTTTTCCTCTCACACTATCAAACCAGAGGAAGGTTGACCTATCAAACCAGTTATTTTCAGCCTGGCAGTGAGCTCAAGGCTGAAATGTAGACCCTTAGCCATCCTGACGGAGACTTGTTCTCTTCATGGCTTCTTGCCACAGTGACCAAGATCATTCCCACCAGTGGTGCAATTCCACACACCTCTTGCAAATTCCCTCCTGCAAGGAATCTACTCTTCTCTGCCAAGTTATTGGCACTATCTTATTGGAGATTTCACTAAAGACTCACTGCCTCAAAACCTGCCCCAATTCTATGTACAAACTCTGCTTATGTAAAATGCCACTAATTCGTCCAGAAATCAGATTCCTGGTAACCAAGTCACCCTAAAGCACAGCAGAAAGCTATCTCAAAGCCCAGGCACCTCATTCACGGGATGAGCTGAGTCACCCTGTGCCTCTACCCAAAGTAATCATAGAAAAATCATTTTTATGAATCATAAAAATCGTAAATATTTAGAAGGGGTGATAGCAGAGAGAGGAAGAAAAAAGATATACACAAATATATAAGGACATGCTCGTATAATTGCTTTTTAGTTCTCTCTCATAGCATCATTGTGCTATGTTGCCATTGTGGTGCAGCTGAAATGAATCCGACTAGGAACCATGAGATTGTGGGTTTGATCCCTGGTCTCGCTCAGTGGGTTAAGGATCTGATGTTGCCGTGAGCCGTGATGTAGGCTGGCAGCTGTAGCTCCAATTCGACCCCTAGCCTGGGAACCTCTGTATCATGGGTGTGGCCCTAAAAAGCAAAAAGCAAAAAAAACAAAAAAACACACAAAAAAACTTAGCTCAATAATAAAAAGACAATAACCCAATTAAAAAAATGGTCAATGGATATGAACACACATTTCTCCAGAAGATAAACAAATAGCCTAAAGCACATACAAAGATATTCAACATTGTTTGTCGTAAGGGAAAACTCATAACCACAATGAGATACAGCTTCACACCCACAAAGATAGCTAAAATTAAAAAGATAGATAACAAGTACGCAGAAGATAGAGAGAAACCGGGATAACCCTTATACACCACTAAGAGGCATGCAAACTGGTGCAGACACGTTGGAAAGGTTGGCAGTTCCTCAAAAAGTTAAACTTGGAGTTGTCATATGACTCAGCAATTTCATTCCTAGGTACCCTCCCCAAATGGAAACATAGGTCCACAAAAAATTTCTGTAGCAATGTTATTCGTGATAGCCAAAAAGTGGAAAAGACACAAATATCCACTGACAGATGAAGGAGAGACAAAATGTGGTATATCCATACATAATGGAATGCTATTCAGGCATAAAAAAGAATGAAGTAGCAATTCATGCTATATAACACAAGTGAACTTTGTGAACATTAAGTGAAAAAAGTCAGTCATGAAAGACCACATATGATTCTCTTTATATGAAATGGCCAGAATAGGCAAATCTATAGAAATAGAAAGATTACTAGCTACCTAGGCCTGGGGATTTAGGGAGAGCTGGGAAGAGACTGCTAACAGGTATGGAGTTTCCTTTTAAAATGATAACAATGTTCTAAAATTGATTGTGTGATAGTTATACAACTCTGTGAACATGCTTCTAAAAAGGCATTGAATCATATATTTAATATGTGTTTGGTATGTGAGTCATATCTCAGCAAAGTTTTTATATAAAAATAAATAAAACTATGAAAAAAAAAAAAAACCAGAATCTGTAGACTCAGTTTCTTGTATAAGAAAGTGAAGAAGGAGCTCCATCGTGGCTCAGTGGAAATGAATCTGACTAGCATCCATGAGGATGTGGGTTTGATCCCTGGCCTCGCTCAGTGGGTTAAGGAGCTGGTGTTGCTATGGCTGTGGTGTAGGCTGGCAGTTACAGCTCTGATTTGACCTCTAGCCTGGGAACTTTCATTTGCCATGGCTGTGGCCCTAAAAAGACCAAAAAAAAGAAAGTGAAGTGTGTGATTTAAGATTAAAAAAAAAATGAGAACTATAAGCATTAAAAATTAATGCTTAAGAGTTCCCGTTGTGGCTCAGTGGTTAACGAATCTGACTAGGATCCATGAGGATGCAGGTTCGATCCCTGGCCTCACTCAGTGGGTTAAGGATCCAGCATTGGTGTGACCTGTGGTGTAGGTTGCACACTAGGCTGAGATCTGGTGTTGCTGTGGCTGTGGCGTAGGCCGGCAGCTATAGCTCCAATTTGACTGCTAGTCTGGGAACCTCCACATACTGTGGGTGCAGCCCTAAAAAGCAAAAAGAAAAAAAAAAAAAGAAAAAGAAAAAGAAAATTAATGCTTATATTGATACTTTCATGTTATCTGGAAAATACATTTATGTAAAACATCTTGTTCCCTAACTTAAAGCAGATGAGCTAAAAGAGCAACTATCAACATTTTTTTTTGTTTTTGTCTTTTTGCCTTTATGTAGAGCTGCACCCGCAGCATATGGAGGTTCCCAGGCTAGGGGTCTAACAGGAGCTGTAGCTGCCAGCCTTCGCCACAGCCACAGCAACGCGGGATCCGAGCCACGTCTGCAACTTACACCACAGCTCATGGCAACGCGGATCCTTAACCCACTGAGCAAGGCCAGGGATCGAACCCGCAACCTCATGGTTCCTAGTCGGATTCACTAATCACTGAGCCACGAAGGGAACTCCGCAACTATCAACATTTTAATGCTTGAAAATATTATGCTAAGTGACAGAGTGACATAATTTTGTTTTTGTTTTTTTTTTTCCTTTTTTGGCTGCACGCATGGCTTATGGAAGTTTCCAGGGCAGGAACTGAATCTGAGCTTCAGCTGTGACCTACACCACAGTTTTGGCAACCCCAGATCCTTAATCCACTGTGCCACAGTGGGAACTACAACATAAAGTTTTGACCAAACTCTCTTGAATTTGTGTAGAGTTGAGTGTTTCATGTATATATATTTAGCTTTACAAAGTAGAATATTTCAATGTTATTGAACTCTCCCTTTAACACCTGTTTAAATGTTTTGAAGATTTTGAAATTATAGATTCCTTGTTTAAATTACAATTATCCTTAATCCTATACTGGAGGTGGTTGCTAGGAAGATCATTAATATATACTAACATATGATTATTATATATTAAACAACTACTATATTGTAAGTACTCTATAAAAACAGATATAAGTATATAATACATAAATTTTGTACATTTATATAATTTAAACATACAAATTAATTATAAATTATTATATTTCAGAAAACTCTGGGCAGCTGGTATTTCTTATTAAAGAGAAAGGGGCCCTCATTCTTTGAGAGCAAAAGCGACTCCCTTCTTTTGGGGAAAAGAGGATTATGTACCTAGGACTTGGTTCTGTAATAGTCAATATTTGCTGGGCTGTCGTTGAGGGGTGCTTAGTACCCAAACTCCCTTCCTGTTTAGGAGAACTCTTCTTTACATGGTCTTGGTAGTAAACAGAGCACTGTTCCTTGGAGATTAGGATATGATCGCAAGATCCAGGCTCAACCATCTGAATCTGTGCCATGAACCATGGGTCTGGAGTAAGTGATGCAAAGAAGCCGACTGCTCCCAAGGTGGCGGCAGCAGCCCCTGATATCTGGAGCAGTAGTGGCAGTAGTGCCAGAGACGGAGTTCTGCAGCCTTCCAACCAGGCTGTCCCCCCAGCATGACCATGGCTGTGCTTACAGCTGCCCACTTCCCCCTGGTGCTGCTAATTTGCGCATCTGGGCCTCCAGCCAACACATCTACATCCATCTGACATCCTTCCAAGAATTCCTTTCCTGCTCAAGTGAGCCCAGAATCAGTTTTCTGTTGCTTGCAGTCAAGTTTCTGACTCATTCTTCAAATGGGAAAAAGAAAAACATAAGAACAACAACAACTCTTGAAGCTGAAAGAGGTGACAGGCAAAAGAGGAGAGGAAGGGGAACGATGGAGGTATTGGGAACTGGAAAGGTAAAATAAACTTTTTCCTGGAAATAGCAGAAAGCAGTGACAGCAACAAGTCTTGTTGGAGTGAGACATTATTCCAACTGTGGCCAAAGCTGCTGGACTCACAGGGAAACCAGGACTGCAGTTCAATTTGCACAAGTCAAAAACAGCAGTCTACTACCCTAGAAAGATTTCATTCCAGTGAAAAGAGAGAATTGAATTTAAAGAAAGCAGCGTCTGATATTCTGAGATGAAGTTTTTGATGAGTCTACTTTAGGAGAAGCTAGACTTGGAAATGCATAAAGGAACAGGAGTTACATGTTAGCCCAAAACTTGATAAGAGTATAGTAAGAGCTGAAATATTTGAAACATGTCAAAATGTTAGCAAAAACATTAATAAGCAATATATTTTATCGGTGAAATAATATCAGATCAAACTAGAAGAACTGAGAGAATCCACTTATGATAAATATGTGATAGACATTCATATTTTGGGTTATAATTACTAACTACACTATATTTTGGGTTATAATTACTATCTAAACTATTCTGAAATTATAATTCTATACAGATTTAATAACAAATATAATTGGAATTATTGACAAGAAAGTAATACTTTCTAAGTGTATAATGGTTTATGGATTCAATTTGGTAATATGGAATTTAAGATTGTTTCAATGAAATGATAATTTTTCATTTCTTTTTTTTGAAAAATGAACGTTTATTTTAGGGTTTTTTAAAATTTTTTTCTTTTTTGCCATACCCACAGCATGTGGAAATTCCTGGGCCAGGGATTGAACCCATGCCACATCAGTGACCTGAGCCACAGCAGCGACAACGCCAGAGCCTTAATCTGCTAGGCTACCAGAGATCCCCTGACATGTTACTTTTTCCATCTCAGGATCCTTCAATCATATGGACTGGCTGAAAATAATTAATAGAAGGTTTGTAAAAGAAACAGATTTATATAGGTTTTGTTCTATGTGAGACACGAATTGGATGATTATCAGTAGAAATGAGCTGCTCAGTTAGTTGTGTGGCCTCTCTATGCCTCAGTTTCCCTATTTGTAAAATGCTGATAATAATAATACCTACTTGGAGTTCCTGCTGTGGCTCAATGGAATTAGCTGTGTCTCTGCAGCGCCAGCACACAGGCTGAATTCTCTCCCAGCACAGTGGATTAAGGATCCAGGCTTGCAGCAGCTGCAACATAGGTCTCAACTGCAGAAACTCCATATGCCGCGGGGCGGCCAAAAAAAGAAAAAATAATAATAGCACCTACTTCGAAGAATTATTCTGAAAAAAACTAAATCAGTTAGTACTATAAGCCCTTAGAACAGGGCCTGATGATGTACATTAAGAGCTCAATGATTGTTAGTTGTTTTTACTGTGATTATTGCATTTCTAAATTACTCGGGGGTGGGGGGAGTCAGATGTACTCTCAGTGATTATGGGAAGGAAAGCAGGTTTGGGCAGAAAATTAATAGAAAAAAAAAAGACTTTAAAAACCCAAAAAGGCATGGCATCCCCCAAACTGATCCAACTTTAGAAAAAACAAAAAGAGCAGAACCGTTTAGAGGAGGATCCACAGGAAGCAGTCATTCTACTTGGAAACCCATCACCAACCTCAAGTGACCCCCAGAGATGTGCTGCCGTTATCTTTCTCCCAGCCAAGTCTGCAACAAATGCGAAATGGTCCATAGCAGGGGTGGGGATTTAAGAAAATCCTCTCCGTGTTACCTGTGAGTGGAGAGGATCAAGAGATACTGGGAGGTAACCAAGGAACCCTGTCAAGTAACCAAAAGAGAGTAAACTGAGGAACCCAACAGCCAAGAGGGTGCTGCGCTGTAGACCACAAGGCCTGAAAGCTGAGGGGGGAAGCGGAGGAGAAATCCAGAAAGGATGTTGCGGTGGGAATTACCACAGCTCCCACAGCCAGATGCAGGAAATGGACTGCAGCCTCTTTACGTCACAAAGGCGGCATGGAGGAGGGGAGATGGGGAGCTGCTGATGGGAGAGCTTCCTCAGGCCCGGCTAGCTGGAAGTATACACAGCTCAAACCAGACTGAGAAGTAAGCTCCTGTAACCCGAGTCAGAACATGGGGCTCTGGAGTTCCCGTTGTGGCGCAGTGGTTAACGAATTTGATTAGGAACCATAAGGTTGTGGGTTCGATCCCTGGCCTTGCTCAGTGGGTTAAGGATCTGGCGTTGCCGTGAGCTGTGGTGTAGGTTGCAGACGCGGCTCGGATCCCACGTTGCTGTGGCTGTGGCGTAGGCCGGCAGCTACAGCTCCTGTTAGACCCCTAGCCTGGGAACCTCCATATGCCACGGGTGCGGCTCTAGATAAGACAAAAAGACAAAAAAAAAAAAAAAAAGGAACATGGGGCTCTGGGGTCAGACTCTGACACTGATGTTCATGCTGCACCACCTGCCAGGCGGATGAACTTGAACAAGATACTTAGCTCCTCCGAGCCTCGGCTTCCTCACAGGAAAGGTGCCTTTCACACAGCAAGGGCTCAGTGGGCCTTAACTGGTATTACTGCTTGCTGGCAATTTCATCTTCCAGAGAGTAGAGGAAGTAAGAAGGGGAACTGCCACTCTGAACCTAAATTTGGCCAAAAGGAGGAATTGGTTGGCAGAGTGGAAGTGACAGGAACCTTGGGAGAGAGCAACTGTGTCTCTTCAAAGTTTGTGATCGTGAGAGAAATGGCAGGACACTGTTAGATATGTCCCCTAGATTTGACCCATTAAAAACAAAAAACAAACAAAAACCATGGCTTGAGACTTTGGATAGATGCTCAAGAATTTGGTATCTTCTTAAGAACATTTTCTTTACCTGTGAAATCTCAAGTCAGTGGAAAAGGGGAAGGGACGTCAAGAAATCATACAGTTACATATACGTTTGTTTATTTGATGGTAAGAAAAAGTGAGCCTAAGATGGATGGGGGGAGCAGAATGACTGATGGACACAAAAAGGTGGAACGGAGTCTCATTTGCTTTTGAGAAAGTGAAAGCCTCACATGAACTGAGGCCTGTAAAGGGCTTCATAAAGTCATATTCAAAGCAAAAAAGGGATACATTTTCTTTGTGGTCAAAGTTGTCATGTTGGTGGGTGACAAAGAGAAAGCAGAACTCAATTTGTATTTTGCTTCTGTTTTCTCTGTCACAGGGAATGTTCTTAGAATAGACACGCCCAGGGGAAAAGTTAACCCGAGGCGGGAGGGAAAATCGAAGACAACCCCAGTGTTTCTCTTTGAATTCCAAGAACCTGACCAGACAAATTATTTTCCAGAGTGTGGGGAGACATGCAGATAAATTATCCTTGAGGCACTGTCTAAGGGAGAGACCTCTGGAGACAGGCACTTATCGCAATTTCAAAACAGTGAGAAAATTCCCTTCCGCACATCATAAACCAGTGTATTTATTGCTAGTCCCAGACTCAAAATGGATTATTAATGAGATGGCTCATGGGTACTTCAAAGAGACAGCGGTCACTAGGGCTAGAGAATATTTCCGTCCCTGCCATTTGGTCCCCAAGGAGGTTCGCAATAGCAACATTTCAAATGAATGACACCAGCACTGATTAATTTTCAGCAGGAAGGGGCTTTCTGGAATACATACCACTAAATCTGTTTAGATCCTTGATCATCTTTCCACAACACTCATTTGAAACAGTTTCAATTTTATCCACTTTTATCTTGATTCAACTGAAATATTTTTACTAGAATCAGTTCTTTTTCATTTACATTTTTAAATTGAGTTTCATTTCATTTCTTGGTTTCTTTCTCTCTGTAGGATCTGTATCAAATTTTACTAAAGTTTCTGCCATGTTCGGTGACATTGTGCTTGTCCTCCCAGTCTCCATTCATTTCCTTTCCTGGAGACTACCGCCCCTAGGAACCACATATCCACCAGGCAATCTAGGGGATTTGAGGAAAGCTAACTCTACCACTGGATTAAACAGGGACCAACGTTTAGGTCGCGGCTCACCAGCAAAATCCCAATTCCAGTGAACTGTTATTATTATAGGGGTGGGATGTGACTTAATTCAGGCCAGTGAGGATAGAAAATGACTTTTGGTGGGGTATTCTGGGAAAGCAATTCTCTTCTCTTTCATTGACTAGCTTAATATGAAGATGTGTAGCTAGGAAGCATGGCAGTCATTTTGTTGCCATGAAGGAAGCCTGGCCAAGGGCTAAGCCACCACACAGAGGACAGTGCCTGCAGGTCTCCATGGAAATGAAACCAAAGCCTTGATCAAACTACACCTGAAAGACCTACTTACAGACTTCACAACCATTAAACCCCATCTCGCTCCACATTTTTAGTCAGTTTAGTTGAACTTTTTGTTCCTTGCACCTGAAAATGCCTTAGCTGACACACCCACTGTGGATTTTCTTTTATGGATGTTATTTCTATCAAGTCCAAATTTTCTGACTCAAGTTTTACAGGACTAATTTTTTTTTTTGACTTTTTGTCATTTTAGGGCCGCACCCGCGGCATATGGAGGTTCCCAGGCTAGGGGTCTAATTGGAGCTACAGCTGCCAGCCTATACCATAGCCACAGCCACGCCAGATCCGAGTCACGTCTGCAGTCTACACCACAGCTCACAGCAACGCCGGATCCTTAACCCACTGATTGAGGCCAGGGATCGAACCCACAACCTCATGGTTCCTAGTCGGATTTGTTTCCACTGCGCCACGATGGGAACTCCAAGACATTTTTTTCTTGTTTAATCTTTAGCTGAAAACAAACTTTTAAGCATTTCAGTACAAGCAGTTGTCAATTTTATTTTCTATTGATTGTGTCTACCAGTGATCTTTATTATGAGTTAGATAAAAGATTATGGCTTATGCTTATTTCTTGGTTAATACAAGAAGATATTACAGGCAATAAGTAAGAAAGGAGGAGAGAGAGAGATATTGTTACAGGTGTAACGGAAGTACCAGATGTATGCTTTACTAGGAAGGGATTTGGATACGGTATTTGGGTTTGAGGATAGACCAAGTAACTATTCATAACTTCAGCACCCCCTAAGCCTAAGACCGTGATTCTATGGAAGTTAAACTGCACAATGAAACATCTGGGGAATATCTGGTAGTACCACCAGCAGTTCCAGTTCAGGGCTTCTGCCGTACAACATCTTTGTGTGATTAGAAGAGATGCACAAGCCACAGGTAAAACAGGGGTGAGATTTCAGCCTCCACATCTCCCCTCTGCTCAGTGTTCTTTTGAAGGGATCCAGCAACAACTACATGATGTGGTTCTCAAACTGGCGGAGGCTTTGGCCCCTGGGCCACATGACTGAGCACCAGCTGAGGGATCCAAAGTCTCAGGGTTCTCAGTCCGCTCCGTGAAGGGTTACATGCTGAAGGCAAAGCAATGACCGGCCAAGAAAGCTGGCTCAGGGCTGCATGGCCTTCCAAAGAGCCGGGCAAAGATGAAGAAACCCCCGCACTGATCTGATGGTCCAAACGTGTGCCCAGTGCTGCAGGTTGAGATCAGGGAACGGAGCCGAGGAGAGAGTCTATGTTAGCAGCAACCGAGGAAGGGGTGTGGCTGCTGCTGCTCTGCCTGGAAGATACCTCCTCCCATTCCAGCTTCATCTTGTCTGCCCAGGCTCCTTATCCTCATGTTCCTTACCAGGCTCTGCCCCAACGCAGTGCTCTGCGTCCTCTGCATCCGGACAACGGAGAAGTTCCCTGCCTCTCCAAGGGCTGGGAATTGCCCTGGTAACTGGGATCCTTGCAACGATGAAGCAAGGCCATGCTGTTCTCTGCAACACCATGGGAACCCCAGACTGCTGGTGGGTCCACAAGGGAATCTTTTTGTTTGTTCGTTTTTTTGCTTTTCAGGGCCGCATCCAAGGCATATGGAGGTTCCCAGGTTAGGGGTCAAATCGGAGCTGTGGCCTACGCCACAGCCACGGCCATGCCGGATCCAAGCCGTGTCTGTGATCTACACCACGGCTCATGGCAACGCCGGATCGTTAACCCACTGAGCAAGGCTAAGGATCAAACCTGCAACCTCATGGTTTCTAGCTGGATTTGTTTCTGCTGCACCACCATGGAAACTCCCCCACAAGGGAATCTTAAATCTTCCTTATGCCACAAACCCCTCTGATAGTCTGGAAAAGGCTGTGGACTTCTCAGACTCATGTTTTTAAATGTAAAAAAATAAAATACATAGGATTATAAAGGAGAAAAATATATTGAAATGGAATCCTATTTACAGACAGACTTTAGTTTGGAATTCAAAAACAAGAGGTAATACAATTATTGAAGGTATTTGTTTTCAAAAAGATTAACTGAAGTGGAAACTGGAAAGCTAAGTTTTATTTATGTTCAAATTTTATTATTAAACAAAAGAATGTCCTGGTCAGCTCTGTTTCAGCCAGCCAATTTCCATCTTTCATATGTCAATATTAACCTCAAATTTAAGTTTCCCTTAGTGACTTAAAATTCCTTATTTTCTGTATTTAAGCCATTTTTGGAATTGATTTTTACTTTCAAATTATACCATCACTTAGGGTAATGAATTTCACAAGGGTACAATCCTCCACATTAAGTAATACTTCATTTTATTTATTTAAGGTATATCTCCAGGTTAGGATGGGTTCCCAGAGTACCAATAACGTAGTCTATAATCTAATTTGAAAGGTATTCATTTAAAGATCTTATGCCCAGGAATCAGGCTTCGATCTGTCCCAGCATGATGGTTCTAATGCTCACTCCTTGCCCCTTGACCCTTTTGGTTCCCCTCCTTCAGACTTTCCTATTTTGCTTGTATTTCTCTTGAGGCTCAGCAATCACAACCACTTGTAATTTTCCAAGTGTGAACATATTATGTGTACTGCTGTGTCCAGCACTGCAGGGCAATGGGGAATCCTGGAAGAGGGGTGGGGGGCGCAGTATAACAAAACACACAAGACTTTTTTACATTTAGAAAGTGGGGGACCAGGAGGCACTCTGTTCCACAGAACAAAGGCGCTGGGCTTTTATTAAGGAAGGTGGCCGTATGTAGATTAGTGAGCAGGAACAGGCATAGGCAATGACAAAGCTACCTCTTAGTGAATAAG
Organism: Catagonus wagneri; assembly: GCA_004024745.2. NCBI lineage: Eukaryota > Metazoa > Chordata > Mammalia > Artiodactyla > Tayassuidae > Catagonus > Catagonus wagneri. Next base: position 51,360,671 of record PVHT021183693.1, read on the forward strand.
AAAGGAAACTATTGGCACTGGTGCATACCTCTAGGGCATAGTGCAGCTGCTTATAGAATAGCATAGTTTACCCGTAACTCCCTTATTTTGTCTTTGAAGGAGACCCTGTACTTCAGAACTCTGCGTCAGCAGATATTTGCCTTCTGCAGAGTTCAGCTGTTCCGTGGTCTCCAACAGTGTACCAGACTGGATCCCAGAGACTTGGCACACGCATGTCAGGCAATCTGAGGAGGGTTAGACAGAAGGGCTGGCACAAAGATGTGGTCGTGGTAGAAAAGGAACCCAGGACTTGCCACAGAGGGCTGTTAATGTCCCTAGGACTGAGGAGAGGCCACGGTGATCAGAATCCAGAAGGTGGAAAGGTCCAAAAGTGACAGGGAGAGGGTTTTTGTCCTAGGGAAGCAATTGCCCTGAAGAAACCCTGAGAGGAGGGAACTGGAAATAAACACCCCAGCCGCTCTCTCCTCTCTGCCTCTAACCTCTCGTCCTGGCTCCCAGTTAGGGATTCCAACCAGAAGACAAAGGACCCGGGAACAGTTAATGGCATCAACACAGGTCTGCTGCCCGGACAAGAGCAGAGAGTGGATCTTGGAAGGTCAAATGGAATAAACCCAGCACACTGTAGTTTTACTCAAGGGTGGGATGAATCAGGCTAACTGTTTTCTTTTTTCCTGCTATACTTCTTTAATATATTGTGGCAATGGTAGCATCTTGGCACGACATGTTTTTAAAGAGCCTCTAATGCCTCTCATTCTTTGTCTTGCAACTTGTCATATTATAAACAGCATTTAAGTTATGGTTTCCTGTGTTGGCAGCCATTTGCTTACCCTGAAACCTAAACCTAACAGTCAATTTTCTTACCACTAACATGGTTTCACACTGTTTCCCTACAGAATTGTTCCCATCAGCTTGACTTTTTATTACCTAAAAAAATTATTATCAGAAGATCCTATCGTGGCTCAGCAGAAACAAATCTGGCTGGTATCCACGAGGACACAGGGTTGATCCCTGGCCTCGCTCAGTGGGTTAAGGATCCAGCTTTCCTGTGAGCTGTGGTGTAGGGCAGTGGCTACAGCTCCAATTCGACCCCTGGCCTGGGAAACTCCATATATAAAAAAAAAATTTAGTATCAGTTTCACTATTTGCCCATTATTTTTATACCCTCCTCCAGATAATTTCTACAAGCATTTTAAAGTACAATCTGGAATAACCAGAATTCTTTTAATCATTAGTGATAGAAACCTAACTCAAACCAGCTTAAGCTGAAAGAGCAATTTATTGGCTCACATACCCAAAAAGTCTGATTTAAGGCAAATTTGGATCCAGGTGCTCAAACAGTGCTTTCAAAAATCTGTCTCTCGTGGATTTCCCATTGTGGCACAGTGGAAATGAATCTGACTAGTATCGAGGAAGTGGGTTCGATCCCTGGCCTTGCTCACTGGGTTAAGGATCTGGGGTTGCTGTGGCTGTGGTGTAGACTGGCAGCTGTAGCTCCAATTTGAACCCTAGCATGGGAACTTCCATACGCCATGGGTACACAAAAACAAAAAAAAACCTGTCTCTCCAGCTCTCACTCTCATCTTCCTCCATGTGGCTCCACCATTGGGCAGACTCTTGCATAGTAGCATCTAGGATGGCTATTGGCAGTTCCAGGCAGAAATCTGCGTTTAGCAATCCCAGGAGAAAGAGGGCCTCTTTCAAAATAGCCCAGCAAAAGTCTCAGGACTGAGTCTCCTTGGTATGACTTGGGGTCAAGTGCTTCTCCCCTCACCAGTCACTGTTGTCGGGGGCGGGCAACACACTGATGTTTGTGGACCAGGCTATAGGCTTACCCTTGACGTTCCGTTCAGACTCTATGAATTAAATGTGGAGGAGGAGTGGCATCCTAAAGAAAATCGGTGCTTTTATCAGAAGAAGAGGGCTGGAGGCTGGGCAGGCAGGAAATAATGGCTGTCCTCTTTACAGGTTTAGTGTTGGTTCCTTGGAAATACCGTGAGTTACACTTCACCCAGAGAAGCCCTCTGAGCTCCACCCCATCTTCCTGGTTTCTAACCCAGCTCCCAGCCTACCAGCACTCAGGATCCCAGAATATGTGTAACTGCTTTTAGAATGTAAAAAGTCTTTTTAATATTTAATAGACTGCATATAGCAAACACATGCATACTTTCCTATAGCAGAGCTTCGATAGAATAAAATTCCCTCATAATAGCTTGGTTATCTTTTCTTGTAATTGGTTTTGTTTCCTAAGGAGTTTAGCAAAACAACTGGTCAGACTTGTGCAGTTGAATCACAGTGCTGGTGAAACAGAAAGAGCCCCAGATAGAGAGGGAGAAGACCCACATTTCAGATCCAAGTCCGTTGCTACAATGGGCCTCAGTCTGCTCACTAGTAAAGTGAGGTTGGGTGAGGCCTCTAAGGTCTAGACTAGCTGTAACAACTTAGAATCGTATTCTGAGATATGAACCATCAGAGAAGCACTGCAATAGGAATGCCACTTTTGTAGGGGAGAGAAGTTAAGATGCTCAGGCCATAGTTTTGGGCCAAAGGTGAGAGGAAAAATTGTAGTTTAAGTTTTATAGACTTCAGTTTATATGTGTCAAAAGACACAATCAACAGAACAAGAAGGAAAACCACTGAATAGAAGAAAATATTTGCAAATCATGTACCTGATAAAGAGTTACGATTCAAAATATACAAAGAACTCCTATAAATCTACCACAAAAAAAACAAATAACTCGATTAAAAAACAAGCAAAGGACATGAACAGACATTCCTCCAAAGGAGATATACAACTGGCTAACAGGCATATGAAAAAAATATTCTACATTACTGATCATCGGGAAATGCAAGTCAAAACTACAGTAGGTAACATCTCCCATCCATGAGGATGGCTTTATCAAATAAACAAAACAACAAGTGTTGACAAGAGTGTGAAGCTATGGAAATTTCTGTGCTCTGTAAGTGCGAATGGAAAAGATAGGCAGTTCGTCAAAAAATTAAAAATAGAATTACCACATGATTCAGCAAAAACTACTCTTTATATATAGGAAAAATCACTGAAAGCAGGGTCTCTAAGAGAGATCTGTAAGCCCATGTTCTCAGCAGCATTATTCACAAGTCAAAAGGTAGAAGCAACCCAAGTGTCCATCGACAGATGAATGGTTAAGAAAAATGTGGTATAGACATACAATGGAATATTATTCAGCCTTAAAAAGGAAGGAAGTTCTGACACATGCTATAATACGGATGAAGCTGGAAGGCATTACAATAACTGAAATAAGCCAGTCACAAAAATCTAAATACTATGTGATTTCACTCATAGGAGATACTTAAAGTAATCAAATGCATAAAAACAGAAAGTAGAATGACGGTTACCAGAGGCTGAGAGGAAGGGAAAAAGTGGAGTTGTTTACTGGGTACAGAGTTTCAGATCTGCAAGATAAAAAAGTTCCGGTAATGGACAGGTGTGATGACTCTACAACAACGTGAATATACATAACCTACTGAACTTACACTTTAAAATTCTCAAGATAGTGAATTTTATGTTACATGTATTTTATTACAATTAAACTTTAATTTTGTTTTATTTTTCTATATCCAAGCATTGGGCAAAAAGCTGCAACTTTCCCCCAAAAATTTTTGCTTTCTTGTTATATTTTTTGCCAGGTGTTGGCACCTCTTTCAGATGGGATAACTGAATGTTGTCTTTTGTCCTAAAACTGTCCTGGATTTTGTTGATTCCCAGGATCATTATTAACAGCACTGCTTTCCTTTCTTTTTTCTTTATTCTCTCTCTCTCTCTCTCTTTTTTTTGTTCGCTATGTCTGCAGCATGTGGAAATTTCCGGGCCAGGCACTGAACCTGTGCCACAGCTGACCCAAGCTGATGCAGTGATAAAGCCAGATCCATAACCCACTGTGCCACAGGAGAACTCCTAAGCCTTCTTTTAAAAAAGAAATGTAAAGCTAGAAGGAATCTTAGAGATCTTTTAGTTCAAACCCGTTATGTTACAGATAGGAAAACTGAGGCCTTGAGTGTTAACTGATTTATACAAGAACAGAACACAGCAGTAGCGATGGAAATCTCTGTCCACCCCGTACCTGCCTTTTCTTTTTCTGATCAATTGTGACTTTAAAATACATCACTTGGGAGTTCTCTGGCAGCCTAGTGGTTAAGGGTCTGGCATTGTCACTGCCGTGGCTTGGATTCAGTCTCTGGCCTGGGAAATTTTGCATGCCCTGGGCATAGCCAAAAATATAATACACATCACTTGACATTTGTATAGTGCTATCATACAGCAACCACAGATAATACACATTTCTCTCTGGTCACAGATGGAAAAAACACGATGAAGGGGCCAATACCCAGTCCATCACTGATAATAGAACATGTCTCCGGATGTGAGGCAACATGCCAGCATCACCGAGGGTATCTTCTTGCTCAAAATGTTTAACTTGAGTTGAATCAAACCCTAAAAATCTGATTAACCATTTCTAGGAAATAAAGGGCATAGACGAACCAGCTAGAAGAACACTACAACAAGGAAGTAGTCAGATAAACCCAGAAGATGGGACACTCCCTTCAACATCTCAGCTTGGATTGAGTGTTAGACAATATCATGGAATTATAATTAATTTTGTTGGGTTTTATATATTTTTTTTTTTTTTTTAGGGTTTTGTATTTTGATTTCAACTTGCTGGAATTTTTTTTTTTTTTCTCTTTTGGCCCCCCCGCATCATATGGAGTTCCTGGGTCAGGGGTCAGATCTGAGTGGCAGTTGTGACCCAAGCCACAGCCTGTAGGGATAGAACTTGTGTTCCCAGTGCTTCCAAGATGCTGCCAGTCCCATGGCACTGCAGACGGAACTCCATTGCCTAGAAAATATTTTTATGTTTTATCTTTTAATTTTTACTTTTGCAAAGCTTTTTTATTTTTAACTCAATGAATTTTATCACATTTGTAGTTGTACAACAATCATCACAACCCAGTTTTATAGCATTTCCATCCCCAAACCCCAACCCAACTCCCCCCCAACCTGTCTCCTTTGTAAACCATAAGTTTTTCAAAGTCTGTGAGTCAGTATCTAGTATCTGTTCTGCAAAGAAGTTCATTGTATCCTTTTTTCAGATTCCACATATAAGTGATAGCATATGACGTTGGTATCTCACTGTCTGACTAACTTCACTTAGCACGATAATTACTAGGTCCATCCATGTTGGTGCAAATGCCATTATTTCTTTCCTTTTTATGGCTGAGTAATATCCCATTGTGTGTATGTACCACATCTTTATCCACTCCTCTGTCAACGGACATTTAGGTTGCTTCCATGTGTTGGCTATTGCATTTAGTGCTGCAGTGAACATTGAAACATGTATTTTTTTCAAGTCATGGTTTTCTCTGGATAGATGCCCAGGAATGGGACTGCTGAATCAAATGGTAATTCTATTTTTGGTTTTTTGAGGAATTTCCGTAATGGTTGCACCAATTTACATCCCCACCAACAGAGTGACAGGGCTCCCTCTTCTCCACACCCTCTCCAGTATTTATTGTTTATAGACTTTTTGACGTTGGCCATGTTGGTTGGTGTAAGGTTGTTAGGTGGTACCTCATAGCGGTTTTCATTTGCATTTCTCTAATAATGAGTGATGTTGAACACCTTTTCATGTGTTTTTTGCCATCCATATGTCTTCTTTGGAGGACTGTCTGTTTAGATCTTCTACCTCTTTTTTGATGGGGTTGTTTGTTTTTTTGGTATTGAGCTGCAGGAGGTGTTTATAAATTTTGGAGATTAATCCCTTTGTTAGTCGCTTCATTTGCAAATATTTTCTCTCATTCTATGGATTGTCTTCTCATTTTGTTTAGGGTTTCCTTTGCTGTGCAGAAACTTTCAAGTTTAAGTCTCATTTGTTTATTTTTGTTTTTATTGTCATTACTCTAGGTGGTGGACCTGAGAAGATGTTGCTGTGGTTTATGTCAGAGGGTGTTCGGCCTATGTTTTCCTCTAAGAGTTTTATAGTATCCAGTCTTATATTTAGGTCTTTAATCCATTTTGAGTTTATTTCTGTGTATGGTGTTTGGAAGTGTTCTAACTTCATTCTCTTACATGTAGCTGTCCAGTTATCCCAGCACCACTTATTGAAGGGACTGTCTTTTCTCCATTGTATATTCTTGCCTATTTTGTCATAGATTAGTTGACTGTACCTGTGTGTGTTTAATTCTGGGCTTTCTATCCTGTTCCACTGATCTATATTTCTGTTTTTGTGCCAGTACCATATGGTTTTGATGACTGTAGCTTTGCAGTATAGTCTGAAGTCAGAGAGCTTGATTCCTCCAGCTCCATTTTTCTTTCTCAGGATGGCTTTGGCTATTCTGAGTCATTGGGCTTCCAAACACACTTCAAAATATTTTGCTCTAGTTCCGTGAAAAATGTCCTTGGTAATTTGATAGGGTTTGCAATGAATCTGTAGACTGCCTTGGGTAGTATAGTTACTTTGAAAGTATTGATTCTTCTAATCCAAGAGCATGGTATGTCTTTCCATCTGTTTGTGTCATCTTTGATTTGTTTCATCAGCATCTTACAGATTTCAGAGTATAGGTCTTTTGTCTCTAGGTAGTTTTATTCCTAAGTATTTTATTCTTTTTGATGAGATGGTAAATGGGATTTCCCTAATTTCTCTTTCTGATCTTTCGTTGTTAGCATATAGAAATGCAATTGATTTCTGTGTATTAATTTTGTATCCTGCAATGTACTAAATTTCATTGATGAGTATTTTTATGTTTAAAGATGTATACTGAAGTATTTAGGGGAAGAATGTCATGATGTCTTTAAATATACTTTTAAGTATTTTTGCAAAAATTAATAAAGTGAGCCAAAAGGGAGGAGAAACACTTTCCGAAAGACATTGGGCACAGAGGAGGGGGCAGAGGCAGTATGTCAAGTTCACAGTAAACATCAGGATAAACCACACACATCTCCTTGGCAAGGAAAGGGACCGCCAAAGGCATTGTTCTCAGCATTTCCTTCCACCTTAGGTCCTGGTCCAGATGGTTTTTGGGTTTGTAAGTTTCTGAGAAACTCATGCCTTTATCAGGACCTCGCCTGATAAAGGGGGTGTCAGCCTGGAGACTGAGGCATCTGAAGGGCTGTTCCCTGGAGAAGAGAGGGCCGGGTGGCCCAGAGGGGATGCCTGGAGGAGGCAGATTTCAACTGGACAATGGAGCGGATTCCTTGAGGAAGCAGCAAGATTCCCATTTCTGAACACATCAAGCATAAGCTGGAAAACTTGGGAGAGCCAGCCTGAACGGTTTCTACAGTCCCTTTCAGCCTCACATGCCAGGACCCAGGAAAAGGAGCGGTGGGGATGGAGGCGGTGAGAACAGGACAGAGCTGTAGGGAAGGAGGCCGGGGCCAGGCACAGACTGGGCTGGGCCTTGAGCTAATTCTCTGGCTTCCCTCCCGGGACGCTGCTTCTCAGCACTGCTTCCTGCCTCTTGCAATCTGGAGAAGCCAATTTCCTTCAGTGGCAGATTTCATCTGATAAGAAAGGGAGGGGAGCCCCAGCCAAGCTACCACGGGGGCTTTCTTGAGCAGAGACAGGGAACTTGGTTTTAACAGTTCCTTCCCCACCCCAGTTGGTCCCCAAAGGAGGGAGGATTAGGAGAGAAGCTGCAAGGCAAATCACTGCAATGTTTGTCTTGAACTTTGCAAATACTACGTGTAAAACTGGCAAAGAACAATGACCAGCGTATTTCCTAGGTCACATGAGGACAGAACAACACATTTAGCCCAACATGCTGGCCCTCAGGGCCACTCTGTGTGGGGCTTACATGGGATACAAAGATGCCCTCAAAGCATTCAAAACCTTCAACTGCAGAAAAAGGTGAAAAATTAAATATAAATATAAAAAATATAAATATAATACACACTTGATTTTGAATTGCTAGGAGAAGATACAGAATCTGTAGAAACACTTAACAGACTATACGCCGTATTCTTTCTTATCTACTAGGGTAGTTTAGATGCAGTCTTAGGTGAAGGGCAGGGTAATAGTCTTGGACTAATCACCCTTTGGTGGTCTTGTCCAGGCCCAGAATTCCAGGGATAAGACTCCCTATTTCAGTATCCCTTATCCCAAAGGAAAGAAGGAAACCCCTCCTCTCACAGAGGGCTGGGAGCCAAGTCCCTAGAAACAGTCCCACTAGTCCCACTGTGCTCTGTCCTGACTTGTCTCTCAATAACCCTAGAACTCTATAAAGAATCCAATTTGTCCCAGTATCTGATACCCATGTGCCCATGAAACGGAAGCCAAAGTGCTCTGGAAAAAGAAATAGTCATGACAGATGATGTTTGGGAAGCATTCTATCGTCTATAAAACCTTTTCACATCGTCATCTGACTTGAGTATCTCAACTCTGTATAGGGGGTATTTTCAATATCCACTTGCAGATGACAAAAACTGAGGCTTTGAAGGTAAGTGACTTGCCCCAAATCACACAGCGGTAAAATCAAGCTTATGGCTCGTGTCCTGGCCCGGAGTGCTTTCTACTACACCACCTCGCCTCTACTGTAATATGTACAGTGGCCAAGCTGCATAAGGGCATTGTAACAGAGGGTGTGAGGACAAGCAGGGAGAAGGCACCAGGTTCACATTCTTTGGGGAGCCTTGTAAAATTCTCCCCCATCACTGTGCTTGATCCCTCACCCCACATGTCCTGCTCCCAGGAATTCCTTCCCCACACGGCATGCAGGTGCAGACCAAGTTACAGGCCAGATTGCCGGGCTGAGATGCCCGTGATCTCATCCTCTCCGGGCAAAGGATTCAGCAAGCATGTGGGCGCAGGACAATGTGTAAGAGCCTGCCAGAGGCTTTTGATAAGGGGCGATTAGAGTCTCTAATCTAATCTAAAAACGATGCCTCTGGGGAGGCAAGGAGCTAGGGCAGCGGCCAGCTTGCCCCTCCCTCACGCCACATCTCTTCTTCCCAGGGTGACCCGGTGTCAAGGAGGTGGTCACTTGGATGGACCCATAATCGCAGTGGTGGGAAAATGGAAGAAATGAAGAATGAAAAAGGAAAGCTGGAGGAACTAGAACTTTCATGGGCAAAAGCAGAGGATAAAGAATTAGGAGAAAGCAAAGAACAAAAATCCAGGTCCTCAGAAGTACGGAGAGCATCCTTCTCCTTCCAGAAAAAAAAAAAAAAAAAAGACCCTTGTTAGCGTTATAGAAAACATGGTGTTTGTGGCTCAACCCACCGCAAGGTGTGGGTTTGGCTCTGAGGTAGAAGGAACTAGTAAACTTTTTCCACTCTGTGGGTTTCCTTCTGTGCACTCCTTCCTGCAGGGCACCCCAAAACACTCCACCTCCCCTGACACGACCTGGAGTGTGCCACTGCTGCCCCCTGCTGGGAGAACACTGCAGGATGGGGAGTGGTGGGCAGCCCGTGCCTTTTTCGGGCCGCCCCCCATTCCACACCCAGGCCAGAAGAGGGAACTCTAATGAGTGGGCAGCAAAACTATTTTAAATACATACTGACTAAAATTGATCTTTGCAGGAAATAGCTGAAACATCTCGCTTATAGATGGCATATAGGCTTGTTAAAAGAGGTTCTCCCCCCCAAAAAAAATCATTACTTTCACGAAAATTAAAATCAATAAATGGCTTTTTATTTTTGTATAAAAAGAGATCAAGACAGAGCAAGGGGAACAGTACCCACCTGAGACAGAAGGCTTTTGATTAGGCCTAGACTCCCTTTGGCTTGCCTGAAACTTATTTCCTAAAGCACAGTGTTTGTGTGTGGGGGGGCGAATCTTCAAAGCACTACATTGCTAAGAGAATAATGTTCAAAATCTTCAACTAACCTTTTCTCACCTCTTATTCCAAAGTCCACAGACTGACCTCAACCCACCTTTCCAGCCTTGCCTCCCAATCAAACTGAACTCTTCACTGTTCCCAAACTCTCCCTTTTTCCTTCGCACTGTCATTTCACTATTAATGAAATCTCTTATCCTTCCCCCTGCTCTTCTAGCTCTATAAATAACGTGCATTACACAGACACAAAATTATGAAACAAAAACCGACAAAAATGTAACAAGAACAGGTAAGTGTTTTTTAAAAGCCAATCGGGAGTTCCTGTTGTGGTTCAGTGGAAATGAACCCGACTAGTACTTATGAGGTTATGGGTTTCTATCCCTGGCCTCGCTCAGTGGGTTACGGATCTGGCATTGCCGTGAGCTGCGTCTGTGATCTACATTGGTGTAGGTCACAGATGCAGCTCAGATCTGGCATTGCTGTGGCTGTGTTGTAGGCCAGTACCTGTAGCTCTGATTCGACCCTAGCCTGGGAACTTCCATATACCATACTGTGGCCCTAAAAAGAAAAGAAAAAAAAAAAAAAAAGGCAACGACTTCTTCATTACATTTTATATGTTTTGAATTTTGTACAATGTGCCTAAATTGCACATTCACTCAAAAAATAATGAAATGAGTTCTTTTTTAATCAGAAAAAATAGCTTAGAATATTTCAAATATAATCTTTATTCAACGATTTAAAAAACTTAGTGGACAGAAGCACAAAGAGAAACATAGAGGAGCAAACACTATGAAAAATATCTTTTAAGTAAAAAATATGTAGCAGCAGCCAAGTGACATAAAGAACAGGCTGAGTCTCTAATCCAATCTCTTTTAAAAGTCTCATAAGAAAAGAATGCAGAGAACTGTGAAGATGAACTTTTTGAAAATCAATAGTTACTATATATATCTGCATGCAAAAGAATAAAGCTCGACCCTACCTCCACCATAAACAAAAATTAACTCCAAGTGACCACAGACCTAAAGATAAGAGCTAAAACTATTAAACTCTTAGAAAAAAAAAAAGGAATAAATCTTTATGACCAAAGTTAGGCAGCGAATTCTCAGATATGACACCAAAAATCCAATTGACAAAAGAAGAAATAGAGAAATCGAATTTTATTGAATTAAAATTTGTTGTCCTTCAGTAGGACACTATCCCTCTAGGGTAAAGAACCTTTATAATTCAACAAACTTAAAAGATAAATTTTCCAATTTAAAAATGGGCAAAGAATTTGAATAAACATTTCTCTAAAGAATTTATATAAATGCTGAAAAGTATATAAAAAGATATTCAACATTACTTAAAAACCACACAATACCACTTCACATCCACTAGGATGGCTAGAATTTTTTTAAAAAGAAGAATAATAAAAGAACAAGTGTCATCAAGGATTTAGAGAAATTGTAACCCTCATACACTGCTAGTAGGAATGTAAAATGGTGCACTCACTGTGGAAAACAGTTTGGCCATTCCTCAAAAATTTAAACATAGAGTTACCATATTATCCAGGAAGTCTACTCCTAAGAAGTGCCACTGAAGGGAACTGAAAGCATATTTTCATACACACATTTATCTAAAAATATGGAAACAAATGTTCGCAGCATTAGTCTTAGCAGCCAAAAAGTAGAAACCAAAATGTCCTTCAACTGATGAATGGACAAACCACAGTATATTTGTTCACTGCAGCACTAGCCGATAGCCAAGAAGTGAAACCAATCTAAAAGCCCATTGACAGAGGATTGGGGAAAGAAGACGTGGTACGTATATACAATGGAATATTATTCAGCCATAAAAAAGAATGAATAATGCAACATGATAATCTCTAATGCCTGGAGATTTTCATATTAAGAGAAGTCAGAAAAAAACAAATATCATAAGATATCATCTATATGTGGAATCTTAAAAAAGATACAAATGAACTTAAGTGGACTCACAGATTTCCAAAACAAACTTATGTTAACCAAAGGGGAAGAGTGAGAGATAAATAAGTAGTTTGGGATTAACATACACACACTACTATATATAAAATAGATAACCAACAAGGACTTACTGTGTAGCACAGGGAACTCTACTCAATATTTTGTAATAACCTATATGGGAAAAGAATCTAAAAAAAGAATAGATATATGTGCAAATAAATCACTTTGCTATACATTGGAAACCAACAGAACGTTGTAAATCAACTATACTCCAATATAAAATAAAAAAAATTTAATATCCTTCAACTGAAGAATAAACAAATGTGGTATATACATATGGAGTATTACACAGACATAAAAGGGATGAAATATTGACACACGCTGCAACATGGATGAACCTTGAAAACATTAGGCTAAGTGAAAGAAGTCAGGCACAAAAGGTCACATATCATATGATTGAATTTATATGAAATGTCCAAAACAGGCAAATTTATTGAGATAGAAAGTAGGTTAGTGGTTGTCAGGAAGTGGGGCAAGAGAGGAATGGAGAGTGACTGCTGATAGGTATGGCATTTCTTTTTGTCATGTTGAAAATGTTCTGGAATTAGATAGTGGTGAAGGTTGTACAGCTTTGTGAATACACTAAAAGCCACTAAATTGTATACTTCACAGTGGTGAGTTTTATGGTATGTGAATTATATCTCAATAAAGCTATGAAAATAATTGGAAATTTCTTAGAGCTGTCCTCATATCAAAAAGTACATGTTGATGATGGAAGATAATGTAAAAAAAGAATGTGTGACTGGGTCACTCTGATGTACAGTAGAAATTGACAGAAGAATGAAAACCAAATATAATGGAAAAAATAATTTTTTTAAAATCTTTTTAGGGCCGCACCCACGGCATATGGAGGTTCCCAGGCCAGAGGTTGAAACAGAGCTGTATCTGCTGGCCTACACCACAGCCACAGCAATGCCAGATCTGGGCTGCATCTGCAACTTACACCATAGCTCACTGCAACACCAGATCCTTAACCCACTGAGCAAGGCCAGGGACCTAACCTGCATACTCATGAGTGCTAGTCAGATTCATTTCTGCTGAACCACGACAGGAACTCCAAAAATCACTTTTTAAAAAAAGTACATGTTGAGTATCAAGCAAGATAAGTAAAGAAAAATGAACATTTTGTTACACTGAAGTGAAACTGTGGAATAACAAGTATAAACAAAAAAGCTTAACAGACATCATAGAAAAAAGGATTAACTATAGAGAAGTGATAATGAGATTGACAGCAAACTTATTATGCCAGAAAACAATGGAATAATATTTCCAAAGTGCTAAGGAAAAGGAATTGTTCACTTACAGAATTTATTTCACCAGTAAAACTTACTCAAGAGTGAGGGCAAAATGCAAACACTTTCTAGACATTCAAAGAATAACAAAGTCTCATTAAAGAAAACTGCACATAAAAAAACAAAAAAATCCTAAAAAACAAAACAAAGATTAAGAGAGTCTTAATAAAAGAAATGTGTCAAATGCCCAGATATCATTCCCCATTAAAAAAAACCAGGCTTCCTGATAGAACAATCGATTCCAGGTCTGGGGCAGGAAAAGTGCAAGATGAACCCAGCACATCTTGTTATGCTAGAAATTTATCTCACATGTCTTTAAAATGACATATGTACAAGGTCACTCACTGCGGTGGATCCGTAATAAGGAAAGACTAGAAGAAAACTAAATGTTCATCAGTAGGGATTGGGTAAACAAGCAACGGGTCATACATACAACCAATGCCACTGCATTTGTGTGAAAGAAGTTTGTATGGGGATTTGGAGTGACAACTCTGGAATCAGACTGCCTAGACCAGAGCCAGGCTCTACCATATCCTACATCTGTGACCTTGAGCAAGTTACTTAAACTCTCCATTGCCTCAGTTTCTTTATCCACAAGAGGAATAATAACATTATTTATAAGGTGGTTCTCAGGTTGCTGAAAACGATTTCATCACAGATAAATAAATAGAACTCCTATATACCCATAATAACCAATGGAAAAATGTAATGAGAAACAAATTCCATTCTCAATTTAAAAAGACAAACACCTCACATACCTATAAAGAAAGAATATTTATTTCCTAGTTATAGGATTACCATCTATTTGAAGGGAGCTCTAGTGGTGTGACAGACACTCTCAGTGTCTCTGCCCCTTTCCTCATCTGCTCCTTGGAGGACAGAGTGACATTAAATAGTCGGTAAATTTAGGAAGAACAATCTGGCATGCTAGGCTCAGTTCTGTTTTTCCTCTTCTTAGGGAGCAAACGGCTGATAGTGACTTATATATATATGAGACTGTTTGTAAAAGACTTTTGAATACATGCTAATATTTAGTACCCAGAACTTGACTATCTGACCTAAAGCCAATCCTTAACCGGGTCTCTATCAGCAAAAGGTAATATTTTTGCCTCCCTTAAGTCCCAATTGTTCCAAATCCAAATGGAGAACACTACACAACAATAGTTCCCTCAAAGATAACACCAAAAGACATAAAAGATGGTGAGATATACCATGTTCATGGATGCAAACACACTTTATCATAAGGATATAAGTTCTTTAAAAAATATATCAATTCTTCCCACATGTATATTGATTCATGTTTTCTATTCTTAATTTACATCACAACAGAATTTTCAGGTAACTTGACAAGCTAGATCTAACATTCGTATGGAAAAACAAAGAGCCAAGAAAAACCAAATCAAATTTTTTAAATCACAAGGTTGAACAACTTGCTCTTTCAAAAATGAAGATTGATTATAAAGTAAGAATAACTAAGAGTGTATGGTGTTAGTCTATGTGTAGAGGAGTAGAACAAAGGAATGGAACAGGGAGCCCTCAAACTGACCACATATACATGAAAATTTGATATGTGAAAGAGGGGACATTACAAATTGATGGAAGAAAACATAAGTTATTTAATAAATAGGACTAGGATAATAGGTTAATTATATTTTTAATAATGAAATTTCTACTTTCTCCAAAATAAATATAAATTATAGATAAAGACTTATAATAAAACAATTTAAACATTCTTCCTTTGTATTACAGATATGGACAAGAAGTCCCCAAATAGTTTTTTTTTTTTTTTTGGATTTATCATATTTCCTTTGTTGGTGTATTTTCTTTTTTAAATTGAAATATATTTATACTACTACGTTATTTTCAGGTTTGCAGTATAGTAACGCAATACTTTCTATAGATTATATCCTACTAATAGTTACTATAAAATAATGGGGTTTTTTTGTTTTTGTTTTTATTTTGCTTTTTAGGGTTGTAACTATGGCCTATGGAAATTCCCAGGCTAGGGGCCAAATAGGAGCTGCAACTGCCACCCTAAGCCACAGCCACAGCAACTCCATATCCCAGCCGTATCTGTGACCTATGCTTCAGCTCATGGCAAAACCAGATCCTTTAACCAACTGAGTGAAGCCAAGGATCAAATCCACATCCTCATGGATACTAGGTGGGTTCATAACCCACTGAGCCAAAACAGGAACTCCCCCAAATGCCTTTCATACCTTTCAAAACCCATGATGCAGAGTTCCCATTATGGCTCAGCAATAACGAACCCAACTAGTATCTATGAAGACGTGGGTTTGATCCCTGGCCTTGCTCGGTGGGTTAAGGATCTGGTGTTGCTATGGCTATGGCATAGGCTGGCAGCTGCAGCTCCAATTTGACCCCTAGCCTGGGAACTTCCATATGACACAGGTGAGGCCCTAAAAAGGCAATAACAAAACAAACAAAACAGAACCCCATGATGCATGCACACCTGTTACAATGCTGTCAACTAATACATCCCCTGAGTCAGAAGGCCTATGTTTAATAAGCCTCCAGGGCCAGATGGTTTATGTAGAACGATAATTCAGTTCTCTGCTGGATGACTGTGGTAAGCCTCTTTCAGATAGCCTACTAATGAGTCAGCTTTTCCAGGACGGCTGCAAAGCCTTGGGTCTATAACTTCTCTGAATTATTGGGCTGTTTCTGACACATCTCTCATGGCAGGAAGGCTAAAATCTTAATTGCAAAGCCAGCTTGCTTTCCTGTGACATCACACATTTATAGAGGAATAAGGAGTCAGGATCATCTCCTGTGGCGTAGGCCAGTGGCTGCAGCTCCAATTCAACCCCTGGCCTGGGAACTTCCTTATGCCTCAGGTGTGGCCCTAAAAAGACAAAAGAAAAAAAGAAAAAAAAATGAAAAAGTTCTCAGGCCAGGGATTAAACCTGCACCACAGCAGTGACAATGCTGGATCCTTAACCCAGAAAGCCAGCAAGGAACTCCTGGTTGGAATGTTTTGATAAATAATCAAGTAATACATAACAAGTGAAGGTGAGTATAACATACACAATCTCATTCCTAGTAATGTACTCTAGAGGGACTATAGCATATGTACAGAATGCATTCCTGCTTTGTTTGTAACAGTAAAAAAAAAAAAATTGGAAATAACCTAAAAGTCCATCAACTGAAGAACAAATAGACTATAGTCTATTTGTAAAATAGAATGCTATACAGTAATTTAAAATGAATTAACAGCTCTATGTTTAGGTGTGGATTAAATATAAGGATATAATGTGAGAAAAGGACATAAACACTATATGTAGATACATACGTGTATAGTTTTAAATATGCAAAACAATGTTAAACCTTTATGGACTCATACCTATGTTGAAAGTTATAAAAATAAACATGGGAATGAGAAGTCTAAAATTCTGGAAAGGAAAGGAATCAAATCACAGGCAAGGGTATAGAGGGGCTTGAACTGTATCTGTATTATTTTGTTTCTGGGTTAAAAACTACCTGAAGAAAACATGGCAGGAGTTCCCGTCGTGGCACAGCGGAAACGAATCCGACTAGCAACCATGAGGTTGCGGGTTCGATCCCTGGCCTTGCTCAGTGGGTTAAGGATCCAGTGTTGCCGTGAGCTGTGGTGTAGGTTGCAGATGCGGCTCGGATCCTGCGTTTCTGTGGCTGTGGCATAGGCCAGCAGCTGTAGGTCCGATTAGACCCCTAGCCTGAGAACCTCCCATGCCGCACGTGTGGCCCTAAAAAGAAAATATGGCAAAATGTTAAGAGTTGTCAAAGTTCAACAGTGAGCACATGGCTGTTGTTATTCTGATTTCAAAAACATCAAAATTACATAGGAATAGTCACAAGATAAAGAAAGCTTCAAGAAAAGGCACCTGTGGGAATCAAGTCAGTGGTGTCACAGAAGCCCAAGGAGACAGCAAGATGAATTTAAAATCTAACAATCCCACTCTTGGGCATCTATCTGGGAAAAAAGCATTATTTGAAAAGATGCATGCATCTCAATATTCATTGCAGCACCATTTACAATACCCAAGACAAGGAAGCAACCTGAATGTCCAGCAACAGAGGAATGGATAAAGAAGATGCGGTACATATATACAATGGAATATTACTCAGCCATAAAAAGAAGGAAATAATGCCATTTGCAGCAACATGGATGGACCTGGAGATTATCATACTAAGTGAAGTTAGTCAGACAGTGAAAGACAGACATCATATGATATCACTTATATGTGGAAACTAAAAAAAGATATCGATGAACTGATATGCAGAACAGAAAGAGACTCACAGACTTTGAAAAACTTATGGTTACCAAAGGGGACAGGTCGGGTGGGAGGGATGGATTCAGGGTTTGGGACTGGCATATGCACATCAAGGTATACAGAATGATTAACCAATGGGGACCTGCTGTATAGCACAGAGAACTTTACTAAACACTCCATGATAATCTATGTGGGAAAAGAATCTGAAAGAGAATGGATGTGTATACATATGTAACTGAATCACTCTGTTGTACAGCAGAAATTTTCACAACATTTTAAATCGACTGTACCTCAATGAATCTTTTTTTTTTTTTTAAGGGCCGAACCCGCAGCATATGGAGGTTCCCAGACTAGGGGTCAAATTGGAGCTGTAGCTGCCAGCCTACGCCACAGCCACAGCAACACGGGATCCAAGCCAAGCCTGCAACCTACACCACAGCTCACGGCAACGCCAGA
The DNA here is from genome assembly GCA_004024745.2 of Catagonus wagneri. Taxonomy (NCBI): domain Eukaryota; kingdom Metazoa; phylum Chordata; class Mammalia; order Artiodactyla; family Tayassuidae; genus Catagonus; species Catagonus wagneri. The sequence continues at coordinate 51,378,521 of PVHT021183693.1, forward strand.
TCATTAACCCACTGATCAAGGCCAGGGATCGAACCTGCAACCTCATGGTTCCTAGTCAGATTTGTTTCCACTGCGCCACGATGGGAACTTCAATAAATCTTTAAAAAAAAAGAAAGAAAGAAAAGAAAATACCACCCGACAATGTAATCCAAGAATAAAGTTAATTAATTTATTAATTTAACTAAATTTAAGAGACTCATCAGAAAGGAGAAGTTTCAAGAAGGTGTTGTAGTAAGATCCTGAACACCTCCTCCCAGGGGCAGAACACTACAACTACATATGGAATAATTCTCTTGGAAAGCGAACTGAAAACTGGATGAACAGAGCTCCAAAACAAAGGGTAAGAGGACAGCATCAGACAGGTAGGAGAAACAGAGATATGGGTTCACTAAGGAAAAACTCACACCCCAGCCACAGTGACCCAGGCAGAAAGATCACAACAGTACGAATCTTCTCCCTGAGGAGCAAGGGATTCAAGCTCCACACGAGGCACTCTAACCTCTAGATCCTGCACAGGAGAGACAAGCCAGACAAGCACTTCAGACACTTGGCTTTGACAACCAAAGGGGAATATTCTCAGGAAAACTGTAGAATTGCAGGGAATGGAAAACCCACTTGTAAAGGGCTCATGTGCAGGAGCTCTTGTTGTGGAGCAGAAACGAATCTGACTAGGAACCATGAGGTTCCAGGTTCAATCCCTAGCCCTACTCAGTGGGTTAAGGATCTGGTGTTGCCGTGAGCTGTGGTGTACGTCACAGACATGGCTCAGATCCTGCGTTGCTGTGGCTGGCAGCTGTAGCTCTGATTAGACCCCTAGCCTGGGAACCTCCATATGCTGTAAAAAGCATTTAAAAAAAAAAAAAAGGCTCATGTGCAGACTCTGCCCAAAAACCAGTGCAAAATCACCAGATGGAAAAAATCACAGGGTCCACAGGTGACAGGGATCCACTTGCTAAATTTGTAAATTGGTACAGCCACAATGGAAAACAATATAGAGAGTCTTCAAAAAATTAAGACTAGAACTACCGTGTGGCCAGCTATTCCACTTCTTGGCATATATCCGAAGAACACAAAAACAAATTTGAAAAGACACATGCACTGCTAAGTTCACTGCAGTATTATTTACAATAATTATAATCATTTACAACAGCCAAGATATGGAAATAAGTGTTCACCAATGGATGAATGGATAAAGAAGAAATAATACACATACAGTGGCAGGCTACTCAGCCTTAAGAAGAATTAAATCTTGCCATTTATGACAACATGTGGATGAACTTTGAAAGTATTATGCTAAGTGAGCTAGTCAGGTGGAGAAATACAAATACCATACGATTTCACTCACATGTGGAGTGCCCCCAAAAATCAAAATGGATGAATAAAGTTGAAAGAAAAACAGATTCACAGAGAAGAGATTGGTGACTACCAGAGAAGGAAGTTGAGGGGTAGACAAAATGAGTGAAGAGGTGAGTATGTGATGATGGTGGTTACTTTTGCAGCGAATACAGATGTTGCATTATAATGCTGTATTTCACCTGAAACTTAAATAATTTCTAAATATTAATAAAATTAAGTAGAAGAGAGAAATGAACCTTATGATATTTTTGACATTTGGGGCATGGACGTTGCCTGAGATTTTTAAAACTAACAATAAACTGAATATCTGGAAGCCTTGGTAAAAAACAAATTGCTATAAATTCTATAACCAATTAAAAGAAACAAGATTTTAGTGAGCTGGTCCTTTGATAAACTGATAAATTGCCATTAATGAATTAGGGTTCAACGATTTGCTATTTAGAAAATTAGGAGCTGTTTAAATACTGTTTATCCTTGGGGGATCTGATTAAAAGATGCCTCCTCCACGAAGGGTGCTTGGATTGAACCCTTCCCTTATCCAAAAGTGCCCTCTGCTTCCAAAGTCCTCTAGCTTTCTCTCTGCAATTCCCTCAGGCGTTATCATTTTCTACTGTATGTTACAGCCATTTAGGCAGATCTCGGCTTCTTTGCTGGGCTATGAGATCCTTGAGGGCAAAGTTTTACTCATCTCTATCTGCCTGATAGTGAGGTGCTTATGGTAGGTCCTATGTAAGTATCTGAACAGGGGACAGAAAGACGGACCAGGTGACCTAACTGAGCTAAGGATCAGGTAACTGAGAAATGTCTGCTTCTTCCAGCCTGCAAAGTGAAGGGTATTTATAACAGTCTGTGCTTTGGGTTTAGGCCACAGGCTTCTACTGTTTCAACATTTTCCCCTCCTGGGCCATTTCCTTTGAGACAAAGTTCTGCCAATTTCTATCTTCATCCTCTGCCTACGGTGCCAGCCTGCCAGTGTGGTGCCAGATAGGGCTATCAGGGGAAGCAGAACAAGAAAATATGATGAAAGCTTTTCTCTGCAGCAGTACTAGACTCAGCTCTCATGCTGGGGCATGTGCAGCAGCAGACGAGCAGTGCTTGGGTGGAGACCAGGGCCAGGCTGCTATCAGCAGGATACACAGAAAAGCCAAGGGCTAAGAAAGGTATGGCTTCTGGCAGTCAGAACCAAGTAAGAGGTCTCTGGCTAGGTTATTCAGAGTTGCCAGATTTAGCAAATAAAAATACAGGACACCCAGTGAAATCTGAATTTCAGACAAACAATGAATAATTCTTTAGCGTTAAGTAAATCTTATGCAAAATTGGGGGTAAATTTACCCTAAAAAAGTATTCGTATGTCAGAAGTTCAAATTTCATTGGGCATCCTGTATTTTATCAGGCAACCCAGACATAGGGCAAGGGTTGTATAGTTATTGCTGGTTGTAATTAATAGGCAGGACAGAGGGGATAGCTCACACAAGTGAGAGAGGAAGCAAAGAGGAGCTTGCCCAGTCCCTGAATGTGGCTTGAGGGCAAGGGAATATGTATCGTGCCCATTTGTCTCCCCAGTCCTGATGAATAAAGCAAGAGTATCTTGCTAGCTCTCCAGGTGAGCCAGCTACCTCCACTACTGGTGTCTGCCTTTTTAAGAACACTTACCTTGTAAGAGGTTGTTTATCTGTTGACATGTCTGCCTCCCTCTTGAATGGAAAGTGATCAAACTTTTGAGTAAGAAATCTGGGTCCAAATCTCGACTCTGAATCTCAGCAAGTCAATTCTCCTCTAAGAGCCTCAGGTTCCTCCTATAAAAAGTGGATACCAAATACTGAGTATAGTTGCCTGTGCTGTCGTATGTATAACTGAATCACTTTGCTGTACATCTGAAACTAACACACTGTAAACCAACTATACTTTAAAAAAAAAGTATACACCATTAAGATGTTGTGATAAGGGAGTTCCCTTTACAGCTCAGCGGTTAATGGACTTGACTAGGATCCATGAGGACGCAGGTTCGATATCTGGCCTTGCTCAGTGGGTTAAGGATCCGGTGCTTCTGTGACCTATGGTGTAGGTCACCGATACGGCTCGGATCCTGCGTTGCTGTGGCTGTGGTGTAGGCCGGCCGCTGTAGCTCTGATTTGACCCCTCGCCTGGGAACTTCCATATGCTGAGGGTGCGGCCCTAACAAAAAAAAGCAAAAAAAAAAAAAAAGGATATTGTGATAAATAAATGAGATAATGTAGGTAAAACACAGCACCATAGCTTTGCAGGAGATGATCAATAGATGTGTGAGAGATGCATGAACATGCAGGTGTGGAGAGTGAGCTCTACCTTGACTCCCTGTACTAAAGACTCTTCGTATTTTATTCATGCTGCTAGTCATGGTTCTGATGGGAAAAGTGATATGAAAGCCTCAATCATCATTTTCCACCACCACCTCTGTTAGGCCCTGAATGAGAGATGCACAGAAAACGAGGCCTTGTAATACCCTTGTTCTTTACAGTATCTTGTGCTTCCTGGTAGGAGTCTCTCCGCAGAGAAGAGACTTTCCTCGTGGGGGTCCCTAGGTCAGGGATGGGGATGCGGGAGTGGCAGGCCACAACAGGTGGTGAAATTAGAGGACACATCCATGCTTGGGCTGGGGGGAGAATGCTGACAGTGCAGTAGGCCCTCCTGAGCTTTGGGCGGATGCCTGGCTCTATCTTCCCGCAAGAGCTCCTATTCTATCTCGAAACCTGTAACTCTAAGTTTCACCCTGTGAGAAGTAAGAACATTTCACTTGGTTAAAGTAGTAGAGGATTTGAATGTATGATTCCTTTCTGTTGTGGACTGAACGCTTGTGTCCCCTCAAAATTTTGTATGTTGAAATCCTACCCCCAAAGTGATGGTTTTAGGAGGTGGGAGAATTAGATGAAGTCAATAAGGGTGGCGTTCTCATGAATGGGATTAGTCCCCTTAAAAGAGTCACAAGAGAGCTTGCTTGCTCTGTTCTGCTCTCAGCCATGCATGGAGGAAACTAGAAAAGTCTGCAACCTGGAAAAAATGTTTTGCTTGTTTGTTTGCTGTTATTTTTACCAGAAACTGACCAGCCTGGCATCCTGATCTCAGACTTAAACCCTCTAGAATGTGAGAAATAAATTTCTGTTGTTTATAAACCACTCAGTTTATAGTATTTCACTATGGCAACCTGAGCTAAGACACTGTCCTTTCCCTAAAATATTTCCTCAGTTCACTTCAGAACCCCCAAAAGCAACTGAAATTAAAAACTCAGGGTCTCCAGGAAAGGAATCCAGTGAAATCCATAAGCATGATGCCCACGAGAGATAGAGAGCAACTTATTAGCAAGGCAATTACTCTCTTGTTTTCAGTGTTCACAATGAGCAGCCAATGAACAGCTGGGTGCTAATGAGGCAAGATCAGTCAAACAAAAAGCAGATCAGGGAGCTGCCTTTCCTTTCAATTTCAAACCACACCATCCTCTAGTCTCTCTTGTGAAGCAGGGAACACAAGTGTGAGACAAGAAGCATAGTTTTGGTTGTTTTTTTTTTAAGATCCAAAAAACTTGAGCTTTTTATTCTTGCCCTTGATTTAGCAAACCAACTCCTGCTAAGAGGCAGCATCTGCTGCCTCTTAGGGCTGAGTCTGGCATTGAGACACAGGTCCTCTCCCTCAGGTGCTATGGTGCTGTGAGCCTCCATCTCTCTATGGGGTTGCCCTGCTCTCCTCTGTATCCTTTTCTCCTTACCACTTTCAGCCTCCTTCCCCCTCCCCTCTCAGAGTCCCTAAAAGTGCTACCCTTTATATGGCCAAACTTTGAAATAAAAGCACCTTTGTTAGCATCTGTGTGGCATCCAGACTCCTCTTTGTGACTGAGTACAGAGTTGGGACCCAGCAGCTTCCTAGGTAGGACAGTGCCTGCTCCCTACCCTGTGACATGACCACAGCTGATTACAGAGACTAGGAGTGAGAAGTGGAGCCCCTATCTTCGGAATTTGGTACAGGGACTAAGAATCCAGTCTTGTCCTGGGTTGATCTCTTGAAAGGAGTACAGGCAGCCACTTTCTACAAAATGAACTGTGTAGAAGACAAAGAATGAAGAGGTGTCTCAGAGAAAAGGAAGAGGTGATATTCCCAGGCTCCTCATATCTTTCCTTTGCCTGTCCAAGTCCCTTGTGAAGTCCAAGGGCATCCTTGCCATTGATCCCTCTGAAATATCCCTGTATGTCTGTTACAAACTCCTTTTGCTTAAACTACTTACAGTTCCATTGCTTCGAACACTTTTTAAAATGTTTTCAGAGTTCCCATCATGGTGCAGTGGAAACACATCCGACTAGGAACCATGAGGTTGTGGGTTCCATCCCTGGCCTCGGTCAGTGGGTTAAGGATCTGGCGTTGCTGTGAGCTGTGGTGTAGATTGCAGACATGACTTGGGGCTGGCGTGGCTGTGGCTGTGGTGTAAGCTGGCAGCGGTAGCTCCAATTGGACCCCTAGCCTGGGAACATCCATATGCCACAGGTGCATCCCTAAAAAGCAAAAAATAAAATAAAATATTTTCTATCCTCAATGTTAAGACCAAATGAGTTAAAAATTTTATTTTTCACACACACACACACACACACACACACACACAATTCGCTTTTCTCTCATGGTTGATTCCTAAGGGTATAGGAACAGTTTAGTAAGAGAAATGTATTGAATGCTTATTATGTTCCTGGCACTCTACCAAAGCAGCTCAATGTGCCTTTCATTTCACCCTCACAATATCTTTTAAAGGAGTTAGCACCCCCCCCTCACCCCGCTGGTTTTACAGAGAAGAGAACTGAGACACGGAGAAATCAAACGTATTTTCCAAAGTCACAGAGCTAGTAAGTGGTAGACCGGGGCTGAATCCAGGCAGTCTCCTCTCCAGAATCCTTGCCTTTAACCACTACACTCTGTCCTTTACAAACACTGACTTACGAACACAACATGACAAAAGACCTTCCAACAAATCTGTACACCCCTGAAAATAGTTCCCAGCCTTATTACCCCTTGCTCCAGTGAAAAACAAAATACTGCATCAAAGTTGCCCCCAGAGAGAAATGGGAAAATTGGGAGAGTGAAAACTTACCGGGTATATTAGTTTCCTAGGGCTGCCATAGGAAAATGCCACACACTGGGTGACTTAAAAACAGAAATCTATCTTCTTACTGTTCTGGAGGCCAGAAGTCCAAGATCAAAGTGAGGGCAGAGCTGGTTCCTTCTAAGAACTGTGAGGGAGGAATCCGTTCCATGCCTCCTCTTTCCTAGCATCTGGTAGTTTTGCTGGCCAATCTCTGACATTCCTTGGCTTCTGCTGAATCACCCAATCTCTGCCTTTATCTTCACGTGGTATTCTCCTCTGTGCGTGTCTGTGTCCAAATATACCCTTTTTATAAGGACACAAATCACAATGGATTAGAGGCCCACCCTATTCCAGTATGATCTTAACTACTTACATCTGCAACAACCCAATTTCCAAATACCCTCGCGGCCAGAGACACCTGGAGTTAGGACTGTGAGTTGGTGGGGGGAGGGGTATGATACAAGTCAACCCATAACACCAGCTTTTATTTCTCTCCTACAGCAATTTCAGTGATTATATCTCTACCCCCCTTTTTTTTCCCAAAGAGGTAGATTTTGATTCTAAGGTGTGATAAACCACAGGAGCAGCTTCTCAGCTTTGGTTTAGTACTCAAATTTTATGACCACCCTTACTTAGGAAGGATACCAAATCCACTCTCTCTGAAAGAATCCTAATAAGGACATTGACCTCTTTTAAATGACTACATAAATTTAGCTCATGAAGGATGATAGAAGGATTGATAGAAGAGTTATTAGATGTCTTAGCTACTAGCTCTGGCTATGCCATTGACTTGCTCTTAATACGGGGCTAGTTTTATATATGAATATATATGACATAAATTATATAATTATGTAAACATGTTTTATAAATTACATATTATTATAAATATATACACGGTTTTTTTACTCGTGGTCATAAAACAGAAAATGCATTCACTCTCATTCTCTTCAAAAGTCAGTCCTGAATGGTGATTTCTAGTTGAAGGAATACCTGGGAACTTTAAAACAAAAATTAATACTGCTTCCTGAGTGCATCCCCCTATCTCCTCTAATTTGCCTAGGTACCTTATTTTTTGAGAGCTTCTCAAATATATATTATCTTGATTGTGATAATGTCAAAACTTAAAGTGCACACTTGAAATTAGTGTAGCTTATTATATGTCGATTAACCCTCAATAAAGCTGTTTAAAAATTGGAAGCCTCCCAGGTGATTCTAGTGAGCATCCCCAAATGAGAACCATCGAGCTGCGTCAACCTCCTCATTTAATCATATAAGAAAACGGCCCTAAAAGGGAAGAAATCTACTCAGAACTCCTGGCAGGATTTCCAGGATTTAGAGCATGTGACTCCCAAACTATTACTCCAGTGTTCTTGCCTTAAAATCACAATGATAAAACATTACTGAGCTCCTCAAAACATTTTAAAAGAAGCACTTGAAAAATGTGAAGTGCTAGAATTGTTACACAGAGATGTAGGGCGTGAGAGTTAAAACCCAAAATCCCACCTGCCTTTACTTGGTAGAGTCACTACTTAAAAGGGCAGTTGGTTGCCCTTTCAGTGTGCTCCAGGTGTGCTCTCCCCTCTGCCCACTGGGTTGTGAAATCTAGTGAAGCTTCTAGAGCTCTGGGCAATTTGGTTTGATCTCTCTCTCTCTCTCTCTCTCTGGCCAGTGAAGAGGGGGAGAAGCCACTGGTCTCTCTAATTCCAACCTCAAGTATTCTTTCTTTCAAAAGTAAAGGTCACCAACAAAGGGCACGGATGAATAAAAGACATTGGTTGGAAAATATGAATACATTAGCTACATTAAAATAAAGATATCTGACCTACTCTTATTGCCTCTAATTCATCTAACTTTGAATATTAGCATCTTAATAAATTATTTCAGGAGACTTTCTCAAGGACACAGGACCATTCCCATTATACAATTTCATCCTCCATTTCATTTTTAGAGAAAAGGAAGGTGCAGACAGTCAATACAAATTAGCAAGTATCTACCCCAGGATAGACAGACTTTGACCTCCCTCATGTTTTTAATATGCTTTCTTGTTTTAAAAGAAAGAGAATATAAGGACTGTTAAGTGACCTAAGGAAAACTCCCTAAATGATTCTTACTTCGAGTCACTCATCATGAAATCCTAAACACACCACCTGAATAAAGACAATCTTAAATCTTGAGGGGCTACTTCTTTTAACAAACTATACTCTGAAAAGTAGAGAACATGTTGCTCTTAGCAGTATTTTAATGAATACGTTAAGTAAAAAGCAAATGGCGTGGGGGAGGATCCAAAAAAGAAATTAGGGCAACAGACTGGTAAAACTGTCCCTGGTATGTCTTCCCACTAAACAAAAAGATAAATACAGAAATTTTACACCTACTTAATTTTCCTTTAGAAAATTAAAACTTTAATTTTAATGTATTAATACATCAAGCAACTTTTAGCAACATGATCAGTTGATTCTGTTAAGCTTTTGGATCACAGGAGCCATTTGTTCAGCCATGCCTGCCTCATAACTCTTGGCAAACAACTGCATTGTTAAACAACTGTTAGCTGAGGGTGGAGGCGGTATTGAAACAGGATCCTAGTGAATTACTATTCCTTATCTGTGTTCTCTTTTGAACATAGGAAATGCAGATTCCATTATTAATAGCCATGGAGTTTATAGGTAAATTCCATCACCATATTTGGCTAAGTTACCCTCATTTTTCTTTCTGACCAATGTATAAACAAATTCTTTGTTTTAAACATAAGTAATCACAGGTGGTTAATGTTTAACTTTTTATTAAGAAACTAAAGCAATGGCCATCATCAAAAAATCTACAAATAATAAATGCTGGAGAGGGTGTGGAGAAAAGGGAAACTTCTTACACTGTTAGTGCGAATTTAAGTTGGTACAACCTATGGAAAATAGTATGGAGATTCCTCAAAAAATGAAAAATAGAACTACCATTTGATTCAATGGACCCACTCCCAGACATCTATCCAGAGAAAACCATAATTGGAAAAGGTACATGCACCCCGATGTTTCCTGCAGCACTGTTTACTATAGCCAAGATGTGGAAGCAACCTAAATGTCCACTGACAGGGAATGGATAGAGAACATGGTACATACAGACAATGGAATATTACTATTATAGCAAAGAATGAAATAATGTCTTTTGCAGCAACATGGATGGACCTAGAAACTATTGTACGAAGTCAGTCAGACAGTGAAAGACATACATCACCTATATGTGGAATCTTTAAAAAAAGGATACAAATGAACTTATTTGTAGAACAGAAACAGACTCACAGAGGTATAAACTTATGGTTACCAAAGTGTGGGTAACTTAGTGTTCAGGTAGAGGGTGGGGGGAGGGATGGACTGGGGTTTTAGGACTGGCTTGTGCACACTGAGGCATATGGCATGACTGGCCAACGGGGACCTGCTTTATAGTACAGAGAGCTCTACCCAGTATTCTGTGATAATCCATGTGGGAAAAGAATCTGAGAGAGAATGGATATGTGTATATGTATGACTGGGTCACTTTGTTGTACAGCAGAAATTATCACAAACTTGTAAACTATACTTCAATAAAACTTAAAAACTAAAGCAAAAAAGAATTTCAAAAATATACACAATTCTAACTTTAATTTTCAACAAATAAGAAATCTACACCAAGAACTAAATATCAGTTTACCAATATTTATGAATAACAGTTATTCAATATTTATGAATGGCTAAAATGCATTCACAGTCATTATTTCTTCCTTAAAAGCCTCAGATTTGCTTCACTTGGACAGGATACAAAAAATTTTTTTTGGAGTTCCTGTTGTGGCTCAGCAGTAATGAATCCAACTAGTATGCATGAGGATACAGGTTCGATCCCTGGCCTCACCCAGTGGGTTAAAGATACTGGGGCTGTGAGCCGTGGTATAGGTCTTAGACGTGGCTCAGTGTAGGCTGGCAGCTACAGCTCAGATGTGACCCCTGGCCTGGGAACTTCCATATGCTACAAGTGCGGTCCTAAAAAGACAATAAAAGGGACAATTTTTCTCATCTTTTGTTACTAAAGTCTGTAACTTCAGAGGAGTTTTTTCTTGCTATAGCAAATACGTGAGAACCTGTCCCCTGGGTTTGATGTGAGCATAATGATGAGTCCATCAGAGATCCTTTCTTAAGATGTTTAGGGGATAAGACATTAAAAATAATAATTATAAGTAAATTTATACAAAGTATAAATGCTTAAGGTATAAATAAAGTAATACAGCATGAGTTAAGCATAGATAAATATACAGACAAGGAAATTTCAAGGAAGGAGAGATTACATTCAGCTAGAGGAACTGAGGACTGCTTTATGGGGATAGTATTCAAGTTGCATATGGACTGCTCCTACCAGTAAGGTTTCAGAGTAGTACTGATTATGGTCATTTTAATTTCTATAAAGTAATCTCAATATCAATCTTAGAAACTCAAGTTTTGGGAATTCCCTGGTGGCTCAGTAGGCTAAGGATCTGGCCTTGTCACTGCTGTGGCACAGGTTCCATCCCTGGACTGGGTACGTCCACGTGCCACAGGTGCAGCCAAAAGAAAAAAAGTTAATTATAATACCTACTATATGGGCTACGGCTCTGTTGTTTTCAAAACTCTCTTTTCCAGGTCAAATCGCATCTAAAATGCAGAAGATGCCTAGTTACAGAAGGATGACTCTAAGTATTCGATTGACCAATACCTACTTGCTTTAGATACCTTATCAAATCTATATCCAAATGTATAGGAGTAAGAATGATGGAGATGAAATAAATGGTTTAACATTCAAAAGTTAGATAATGAAAAAATAACGGCAATTAAGAAATGATAATATATTAACCACAGAATTCTTTGTATGAAAAGTTTTAATGAATTGTGAGCCATTGACCATTACAGACTTTAAACCTTAATATTTCTTCTTTCCTATGTAAAACCAGATAATTAAACCAGCCTATATCAAGTATGACAGAAGACCATAGCATGAATAAGAGTAATAATAATGTTTTCTTACCCATCTGCATGCTTCACCAAAGAATCAAAAAGAGTGCTCCTGGTTTCCCAAGTCAACAAAGCAAATTCAATTACACATTTCTTCCTGATCATAGTTTCAGTTGAAAAGCAACAAATACAACTTTGCCTTTCAATAGCACTTTTTACCCATAACACAAACACTTTCCCATTATTTTCTTCTTTACCCTCAATGTCCTTATGAGGTAGTGAAGGGAGGGGCAAGGATTTTTTTTTTTTCTTTTTGCAGATGAGAAAACTTAAGGTGACTTTAGATCAACGGTTCTCAACCTTGGCAGCATAATCACCTAAAAAGTTTTAAAAAATCCTTACGGTCACATCATATCCCAGACCAACCTTAAAATCCTAGGGTATGGAATCCAAGAATCAATCTCTTTCAAAACACGTATAACTCCAAAGTACAGCTAAGGTTGAGAACACTGGTTTAGATGATGTATATTCAATCTTCAGATGCAACTGTCTTCTACCTAAATGCCCTTTCAGCAGCAATGAAAAAGAGATTCCACTTCCTCAAACATTGTAACAGTTTGTCTTAGTATTCCCTACAGCTGCTACTGGTCTCCAGTAACAAATTAATTTACTAGGTTATAAATGAAGGCTCTTCATTCCCCTGATGCTCATGCTAAATATGAACCTCCATTTTATATAATTTGCAAATGAGATGTTAAAGAATTTAAATCTTTGAGATAAGAATGGCTTGTTGTTAAATATTTAGGCAATTATTTGATTTTAGGTTCAAAATGCAATAATCATGTGTTTCTGTTTTCCATTCAGCACCTTTAAAACATTGTTACAAAGGAATGTTTACTAATAAGACAAACAGAAGATATAAACAAAACTCTCAGCAAAAGCTCTTGAAATTGGCCATATCACAATCTGAAAAAAAAAAGTACTTAAAAGACCTTTTACTTTTCAATCTTTTCCCTGATTGAACCAGATCTCTTTAATTTGAATCTTCACCAAATTGAGTTGTTCTACACCAAGAAAAATCAACTAACTTCTGTAGCAGATATAGTCTCTAATACATTTAACATATAATTTCACTATGTAGTATTAAATATGGTTTCTAGGAGGGTTCCTCTTGATGTGAACATCAGAAAGGATCTTTGACTTCACCTTTAAGCAACATAACAAATAACAACAAACACTTGTAAACCTTTCAGGTGACAAAAAAAAAAATTTGTTCATGACTTAAATCCTTTGCTTCATAGGAGTACTGATAATATTAATTCTCGGGAGCAACCCAAGAACCACAGCCAGCTGCTTGCTGTCCCTAATTTTATTAGATTCAAAACAAAATATGCCTACAGCAAAACCTAGGAAGTACGAAGATTCCACTTGCCTTACTCAATTCTTATCACACAGATGTATCTGAAACCATACAATTTATACTTTCATACAGAAAGATGTTTGCTTCTTTTCTAACAGAAGAAAATCTCAGCTCATATATGTTGAATTATTAATTTGAAAGTAAATTAGTGAAATAAAGATTTGTTAGTCAAAAATTCTGAATAGGAATTAATGTTAAACTCTTCTGCAATGAAACTTTCAAAATATTGCCAACCTGAAATTTCCAGCATAAGGTGCTTTATTTCAAGTCCCATGGGGGCAATTATCTATAATGAGATTAAGAACATTCTTAAGCTGGGTTCAGGTTGGCACTGTTTCAGGTGGGTGAGTAAACATTTTCCTGATAACCCCAATGAAGAGTTTGAGGCTTAGATTGTTGCACGATGTAAACAATATGAAATTAAAAATTTATAATATCTACAGCATTATAAAGTTATAAAATAAAAGGACCATTGATTAATTTTTTTCTAAAGTCTGTGGGTAACAGCTTTCTTATCTGAGGCCTATAAAACAAATGGCAATGTTCTGTGTTCTTACGAGACACTATCTCAGAAGGTCAAAAAATAAAACCAAATACTGTAAGATGCACATTATTATTACTATTTCTGGTATATGTTTGATTAGAAATAGGTTTGCCTTCCCTCAATCTTATCCAGGTGATTAAGGGATCTTTTCAATAATTTTGATGGTTAAAAAAATAAACCAGACTATAATAGCCATGGAAACTGTAAGCCAAATACAATACAAAATGAGCCAATACAACACATCTCCTCTTAAAATCCTCTTCCTTGTAGTTACCAAACTGTCCCTAAATGTTATTCTAGTTTTGTACCATGTAGTGGTTTTTAAGAAATTGACCTAGAACAAAGCAACTTCTTTGCCCTGTTTTTTTTTTTACAGTTTTTTTTAACACACATTGTATATACAACTTTTAAAATAGCTGCACAATTTTATATCTCACTGTTAGAGAAGTGCAGTCCAGGCAGACCATGCTTCTCAATATATTAAAAATATTAAATAAAATCCAACCAGTTTCATACTTTTCTAATAGTCAAGCTGGCTGGAAAAAAGGGTCTGGAGAAAAAACAGGCAGTTGTAAAACAGGATCAGTCTTCCTTCACAAACATACTACTTAAAACTCTTGCTATTTCCTTAGCTTATCCCTTTTATACCATCTCTAAGATCTCACCTTAAAAGCTGGAAATACATCGCTAACTTAGAGACAAAATCTGTTGCAACATGCATATGTCAACTGCCCACTCAACCAATTGCAACCCTGAGGATTTTTCCGGCCCAGTAGAAAGGGGAAACACTGAGATAATTTCTGCTGTAGAGTTGCTTCTCCAGTTAACAATATCGTGTGTTTTTCAGGATGTTTCTTGGGCATGCATGTATGACACTGTCACTTCATGTTTCTACTTTCCATAAGCAGATATCTCCTCCACTCTTTCATCCCAAGAAAGCCACTGTCATCCATCCAAAGGTTTTCCAAGGTAAACCAAAGTCACTTCTGTGTTGCCATATACAGCAGAAACTGCTGGATATAAGCAGACCTTTGGGAGTCCTCTAAAGGCAACCCCCAGGAACTCATATCCACGTTCAAAAGCTAAAGTCTTATCTTCCATGTCCAAGATGACTCGAATTCTTTCTCCTATCTGCAAAAAGACATCAAAAGAAGGTTAGAAGAAAACCCATCAATGGCATAGTAAGAAGAAATAAATAAGTTGAAGATATTATTAAGAATATATATATATCTCAGAGTTCCTGTCATGGCTCAACGGTTAATGAATCTGACTAGCATCCATGAGGATGCAGGTTCAACCCCTGGCCTTGCTCAGTGGGTTAAGGGTCCGGCGTTGTTGTGAACTGTGGTGTAGGTTGCAGACACGACTCAGATCCTGTGTTGCTGTGGCTGTGGCATTGGCAGCTACAGCTCCGATTGGACCCCTAGCCTGGGAACCTCCAAATACCGCAGGTGCAGCACTTAAAAATAATATATATATGTATATGTATATATATATAATATATATCTCAAAAGTTGTCTAGAAAAAAGTTTTTTCATCAGAAGAAACATTTAGAATAAGAGTATATATTAATTTCATCACAAATCCTTGTTTTGACGATTTTTTTTAACTTGACTTGTGTGGGATCTATCTACCTGTCTATCTAGATATTATTTTTACAGTTGTACTTGCGGCATATGGAAGGTTCCAGGCCAGGGGCTGGATCCAAGCCACAGCTGTGACTTACGCCATAGCTGCAGCAACACTGGATCCTTTAATCCACTGCACAGGACCAGGTAGCCAACCTGCACCTCAGCAGTGACCTGAGGCACTGCAATCAGATTCTTAACCCACTGCATTACAGTAGGAACTCCAGGATTTATATTTAATACTGAAAATTTAAATATTCCTCCTGAACAGTCCCCAGATTTTATTTACTCTTTTTTTGGGGGCTGTGTCTGTGACAAGTGGAAGTTTCTGGGCCAGGAATCAAACCCAAACCACAGTGACAACACTAGATCCTTAACAGGTAGGTCACTAGGAAACACCCTTCATTTGCTCATTTTAAAGGCTTTTCTTAAGAAGGTTATCACTGAACTCTAAAAGTTGATCTATTTTACCAATAAAAGCTATCTAGATTTTCTCAAATTACTACAGTACATGCATACAATAGAATGTTATTCAACCTTAAAAAGAAATGATGTTTTAATATGTGCTACAACATGATAGGACTTTGAAAACATTATGCTAAGAGAAATAAGCCAGACACAAAAATGCAAATATTATAAGATTCCACTTATATCAAGCACCTGGAATATTCAAATTCATATAGATAGAAAACTGAAAAGAGGTTACCAGAGATTGAGGGGGAGGGAGAAATGTAGAGTTACTATTCAGTGAGCAAAGAGTTTATGCTGGGGATAATGGAAAAGTTTTGGGTTTATATACAACCCAAAGTTGGTTTTGGGGGATGGTCACACAATATCATGAATGTAGTTAAGGCCACTGAATTATACACTTACAAACAGTTAAAATAATAAATATTGTTGTGTATATTTTACCACAATAAAAAATTAACTGTAGGGAGTTCCCGTCATGGCACAGCAGAAACGAATCCGACTAGTATCCATGAGGATGCGGGATCAATCCCTGGCCTCGATCCGTGGGTTAAGGATCTGCACTGCAGTGAACTGTGGTGTAGGTCACAGACATGGCTTGAATCCTGCATTGCTGTGGCTATGGCTGTAGTGTAGCCCTGCAGCTGTAGTTCTGAATAGACCCATAGTATGGGTCTAATCCATATGCCATGGATGTGGCCGTAAAAGCAAAAAAAAAAAAAAAAGAGTAAAAAATAAATTAACTATAATAAAACACTTACATAGCCTTTAAAATTTACAAAGCAATTCTACATACAATGTGGAACTTACATAATCATGAATAGTAAAATATGACTAGATTCTAAAGATGTAGAATAGGCTTATTAAACAGTCTGGTGGGGTCTACTACTCTGAAAGACCTGTTTGTTATAAAATAAGCAGCACTGACCGTTAAACTAAACTGGAAGGACAATTATCCAGTTCTTTTCCCATTTAGAAAAGTAAGTAAAGAAACAGGATGCTTTGGAGTTCCTGTTGCGGCTCAGAGGGTTAAGACCTGATACAGTATCTGTGAGGATGAAGATTCAATCTCTAGCCTTGCTCAGTGGGTTAAGGATCCGGCATTGCCATGAACTGTGGTGTAGGTCACAGACATGGCTTGGATCCAGCGTTGCTGTGGCTGGTAGCTGCAGCTCTGATTTGACTCCTAGCCTGGGAACTTCTACATGCTGAGGATGTGACCCTAAAAAAAGAAAAGAAAGAAAAAGTTGTTGCATCTGTATATCTGGAGGCAGAAAGTCCTAACATTTGCAATCGAAAATCACAATTTAGTACTTCCCAATTTCCTTCACTGTATTTCATACCACAACTCCCAACATCTACTTTTTCCTCCCTTTGCCCAGTTCAAAATTAACTCCATTTTATTGACCTAAGAACCTCCAAACCTAAAATCACTACTGTTATGAACAAAACATGAACAACAAAAATCAGAAATAAAAAGCTTATATTTTAATGAGTATTTGTTGAGTGATTTATATTATCTCATTTAATTTTCACATCAATCCTAGGAGTTATCCCTATTTTACAGAAGATGAAACTAAGAAAACAATACCACTCCAGGTGAAAATTGCAAGTCTGCTTTAATCTTTGACTGAACATACAGTATAAACACAGCACAGGGAGCAGAAAGTCAAATTCTTACAGCTTTAGGTGTCACAAGACAAAATCTGTGCACAGCAGAGCAATGGGAAACTTAGAGGAACTACAAAAGCAACAAAACCACAAAAAGGATGAGCCCTAAAATCTGAGAATAAATTCTGTCCAAATCTTTGTGTGACCACTGAATTACACAAACACAGGGGAAACCCCAAAGAACCAGGCAGAAAAATTAGCAGCTAGAAGCCAAAAAAACAAAACAAAATAAAACTGAACAAGGACATTAGTTGCTGCATACTATAGTGGAGACTAAGTTTATAGATTCAGTGCAGGCAAGTTAACTGCCTACTAGAACAAGAAAACCTACACTTTTCAGAAAAACAAAGCAGTTTCTAAAGGAACAAAACATTCCAGAGTTACTACTATATATTATTAACAATGTTCAGTTTTCAATTAAAAAACGACTGGAGAAGAAAGGAAACAGGAAAGTGCAACTCATACTCATGGGGTAAAGAGCAGTCAGTAGAAACTGCCTTCAGTGGGCCCTAGGTGTTGGATTTGGCAGACTTCAAAGCAGTTATTATGAAATATATCCAAAGAATTAAGGAAAAATACAATATTAATAAATGAACAGAGATCTCAATAGAGAAACGGAAACTATAAAAAACCAACCAAATGAAAACTTTAGAGTTGAGGGGCACAATAACTAAGATTCACTAGCCTGGCTCAACAGCAGAGTTGAAATGACAAGAAGGAAAAAAAAGCTATGAATTTGAAGGTAGAGCAAAAGAAATTAATGAATCCAAAAACAACAAAAAAAGAACACAGTTTTAGGGGCACAGAGGCAAAGATAATATTAAGCAGTCTGACAATTTCATTAAATATAAACTGACTAAATACTCAAATCAAAAGACAGAGATCCTGAGACTGGATTAGATAAAAAGCAAGATCCACCTTCATGCTGTCTGAGAGACCCATTTAAAATACAAAGAGAATAAAAGTAAAAGGATGAGGAAAAAAGAGGTACTCTGCAATAGTAAGCACAAGAAAGTTAGATTGGTTGTAGTGATATCAGACAAAACAGATGTAAAGACAAGGAATAATTCTAGAGTCAAAGAAGGTCATTTTGTAATGACAAAAGGTTAACCAGGTAGGTAGATATAACAATTACAAATGCATATACACCTAATAACAGAGTTCCAAAACACTGTCAGAGCTGACAGACATGAAAGAAGAGATAGATAAATTAGAAACTATAGTTGGAGATTTCAATACTCCTTAGTAAATGACAGGCAGGTAGAAAGAAAATACAGAAAGATTTGAACACGATCAACCAATTTAACCTAATTGTTCTTTATAGATTATTACAGCCAACTACAAAATATACATTCAAGCACGCATGGGACATTGATGAAGATAAACCATATGCTGGGAATAAAATATGTCTCAATAAATATAAAAGGACTGAAATCATACAGAGTATGTTTTCTGGAAAAAAAAATAATAAAGGATATTTACTACTAAATCACAAGACTAGTCATAGGACTTTATCTTCAACAATTAGTTAAGTCTAGATATCTTTCCCCTTAGGGCATCTGCAGAGCCAGTAAGGACAGTAAGGAAAGGACTCTAGGACAGAAAATCCTTCCATGCTTTTATAACTCAGGAAACGGGATATATATATTTTTTAATTTTTTTAATTTTTTATTTTTTTGTCTTTTTGCTTTATCTAGGGCCGCACCTGTGGCATGTGGAGGTTCCCAGGCTAGGGGTCTAACAGGAGCTGTAGCTGCCGGCCTTCGCCACAGCCACAGCAACGCAGGATCCGAGCCGCATCTGCAACCTACACCACAGCTCACAGCAACGCCGGATTCTTAACCCACTGAGCGAGGCCAGGGATCGAACACGCAACCTCATGGTTCTTAGTCGGATTCATTAACCACTGAGCCACGATGAGAACTCCTGGGGATATATTTTTAGTTCTTCTACGTTATAATACTTGACTTGAGGTCATTACTGAGGCTAGAGCTTTTACGCCATATGTTCCTCTGAAATATGCAATCTATAACTCCTCAAAATTTTCAATTTCTTATCAGATTACTGTGTTTTAGAATCTGCTGAATTATGGTTAATCATACAGCTTTTACAAATAGGAACTATAATTTCAACCCTAGAATCAAATGAGTATGGTTAAGACAAGATAAAAGAATTTTAAAAGGCAGTAGTCTGCCTGAACCTGCCTATTTTTACAGAAACTGTTGACACCTCCAGAGGTTTTGAATCCAACCCACAGATTAGTAAGTAGCAGAGGGTGAAAATATACATACACAGGTGCATTTGTGTGGGTAAAGTATCTGGAAAAAGTAGACTTGGATTGCCACGATATAAGATGACAATCCATACTACAAACTGGCAAACTATGCCCCTAGGCTGAATCTGCCTTGCAGTTGTAAATAAGGTTTTACTGGAATACAGGTACGCTCACTCATTTACATAAGCTACGGCTGCTTTTGTGCTACAACAACAGAGTTAAATAGTTGTGAGAGACCGCATGGACCACAAAGCCTAAAATATTCACTATGTTGCCCTATACAGAAAAAGTTTGCCAACTTGATTTAAAGATGAACTGTTCAGACTGAATATGTTTTAGGAAAGAAACACTGAGATACTAAAAGATTATTATCAGAGTAGTAGCCAAAAAAGGCCAGTTACACCATTTATTGAAAACTTACCAAAATGACAAACAACCTTGCTACACAAAATTTTGTAAATTTAAAACAAATTAAGGCATGATTTAACAAAGGCTCACTTCCCAGAAAATATCTCACCTGATACTTTGGTGCATTGTTGCACTGTGGAAAACTGCCATTGACTTCTCCATTATGTAGTAGATTATTGTCCACCAGATTCCAGCCCCAGCTCTGGTCATCACTGCCCAGCAATGCCACATAACCTTGGCACTGCATAGGGGCCCGTTTTGTGGCAATTCCAATCACTGCCACAGTGCCCAGAGGACCTTCCCACCACACTTCCCATGCGTGGCGGCCCTCACTGAAACCAATCTTGGTCCTTGCACCATCAGTGCTCTGAGCAATGGGATTTCGATGTAAGGTAAAGCCATTCTTCTTAATGTAGACATTCCTGGAGCAGTCATTAGTGCTGAAGGCATGCTGGAAAGCACGTATCTGAAAAGATAAAAAACAGACCAAAGGAATAGAAATTTGACTTTTCTGAAATATTAGGTTATGTTTTTAAACAAGTTATATATTTTAAGTAATATAATTAGTATTCCCAAAAATGACTCAAGTCAGGATGGGATACTAACGTAATAAACTATAAAACATTAAAAATAAAACTACCAACTGTTTCACTATTGACCAAGATTCTAAACGGCAGTATAATTTCTTCAAATAGACTTCTTAAAACATCAAAAGATATATACAAGAATTATCATATTTCAGAGATAATGCTGAAATGTTTATGGGTGATATAACGATATCGAGAAATTGCTTTGAAAGAGCGGAGGGGGTAAACATGAAACTAGAGTGAACATAAATTAATCACTGGTAAAGCTTAGTGATGAACACAGGGAGGTTATTTTCTCTACTCTTGTTTATATTTGATACATTTACATAAAAAAGTTAAGATGCAAAGTTTTCATGTTGGCAATGCTGTTACCAAAAAGAATTATATTTTACGTAAAATAGAGAACTTAGTCATATCAGCTCTAAAGTTATGAAAAATTTTAATAACCACACATTATCTTAGACCCTCAACCTCTTTGCTAGGTATTACTCACATACTGAGACATCACCACTCTCATTTTACCAAATCAAATAACCACCATAGATAGCACCTAAATTTAAACATTAAAATTTATAAAGAGATGGTCATTAATAACTCCACTACCACTGACAGGGCAGGTTAGTAGACCTTCAGTAATCACCACCTGTTTAAGCTTTCCAAATAAAGACAGTATGAAAATCACTGCCCTGTGCAAATAATAACAATCTCTCATGTTTTAGTATTTCAAAGCTTTGGGTTTGAATACTTTTAGAAAATCCCTTCTTTATTTCAAACTACCCAAAAGCAGCTGAAGGCTGGGACCTATTGCTTTAGTTAACCAACTAAAGAAATCAACTCCAAAATCACAGAATTTCAGCACCAGGAAAGACCTTAAAATTCACCTAGTTTAACTCGGGAATGAGGACACATTCATAAAAGTTAGTTAGTTAGCGCAAGAGCCCCAAAGAGAAGAATCCAGTCCCCTTATCCAGTGTTCATTTACCAGTTAGCCAGTACTTTACTGTTTAATTGCTGCATCCCAGAACAGATATTAAAACAAAAACAAAAACCCTCCTTGATTCAGGTAGCCCATATTTTCATAAGGGGGATGTAAAACTGAAGTATACCTAAATTTTTTCCTATCTGTTCTTATAATAACACACTTTTAAGCATCTAAAAGTGCTATACACACTCCAACCACTTGCTTTTAGTAAAAATATCTCAAAAAAAAAAATCTGATCTAACCTAAATAGATCAATCACCTATAGACAAAACAGAGAACAGCATGTTAAGCAACACCATGGGAATGAAATCAGCAATATCCAGACTGAAGGAATTTCTATAGGGTAAATAACTTGGTTTTTTTCAACAAATAAGCTACAGGGGTGGGAGGTGGGAGAGATGGAGGGTGTGTCTGTAAACTGAAACAGCCTTAAGAGGAGTTACCGTTGTGGCTCAGTGGTAACGAACCAATTATTGTACATGAGGACGAAGGTTCCATCCCTGGCCTCACTCAGTGGGTTAAAGGATAAAGCTACTATGTAGGTCGCAGACGCAGCTAGGATCCTGAGTTGCTGTGGCTGTGGTGTAGGCTGGCAGCGGCAGCTCCAATTCAACTCCTAGCCTGGGAACTTGGGAACTTCCATATGCCGCGGGTATGACCCCAAAAAGATACACACACACACACACAAGCCTTAAGAGACATGTCAACTGCTTCTCATGCGAATCTTGACAAAGATTTGCTTAAATAAACTGAAAACTAAAGATATAACATTTGACATTTATAAGACAATTGGAAATTTGAACACTGCATTTTTATATTAATGAATTATTAATTTCTTTACACTTAAGATGTAATAATGGTATTGTGATTGGGTCTTTTTTTTTTTATTTTGCTTTTTAGGGCCACAGGCTAGGGGTCAAATCCAAGCTGCAGCTGCCAGCCTACATATACCACCAGTGTAGCAATGCCAGATCCTGAACTCACCAAGCAAGGCCAGGGATCAAACCCACATCCCCCTGGATACTAGTCGGGTTCATTACCACTGAGCCACAACGGGAACTACAAAGTGTGCTTATTTTTTAGAACTGGATACAGGAGAAAAAAAAAATCACACATGGAAAAATAAATACACAAATAAATAAAAACAACCTTTAGTTCTTGATGCACAGACTCACGCATAACCTGGATTTTTGCATTATAACAAACAGCTTTAAGATCTAGCTTAGGATCTAAATCTGAAATTTAGAGAATTATAGTTAGATGCCAAGTATGACTGGAATAACGGATGTTACATGGTAACATGTAAAAGATGAACTTTCAAAAAGAAGACAAACACTAATTAGACTGACAACTCCAAATACTTCCCAGTTTTATGCCATCTCAAGCCTGTTCTCACCCTTTTCTCATTACCCAGGCTCCCTGGAAATCCTACTTGACTCTTCCTTCTTTCTCATCCCATTCACCCAGTCAGCCGTCGACCTTTGTGGACTTGTTTTCTAGCAACTCCTCTACCAGTCATCCCCTTCTCTGCTCTACATACCTGTTCAGATCTTAAGTACCTCTGGTATAGGCACTAACCCCTGCCTTCTTGAATTCATCTTATGGGCTAGTTTTTCTAAATCAGACCTCTTATTTTGTCTCTTCTGTTCAAATTTCTGTGGTTACCAACTGTAAAACAGAGCCCAAACTAAAGACTGAAGACTGCATTTCAAGGACCTCCACGATATATCTACTTTCAGCTTACTTTTGTAATCACATTACCCACCACTTCAATTCAATCTCACTAAATTATTTCATGTCTTTAGCCTCTCCTCTAAGCTCCAAACTGCAACAGATACCTATCTAAAATCTCTTGGATGGCTCAAAAACACTGTAAGTTCTTTGCTATTAAAACTGAACTCATTGTCACTTCTCCAAAATCTAACCCAGGTAATCCCTATATTATATAAGCCAGATACCTAGGAATCATCTTTAGCACTTCCCATCTCTCCTCTCCCCTTCTTTACTTTTTTTTGTGTGTGTCTTTTTGCCTTATCTAGGGCCGCACCCATGGCATGTGGAGGTTCCCAGGCTAGGGGTCTAACAGGAGCTGTAGCCGCCAGCCTACGCCACAGCCACAGCAACGCGGGATCCGAGCTGCGTCTGCAACCAACATCACAGCTCATGGAAACGCTGGATCCTTAACCCACTTAGCGATGCCAGGGATCGAACCCGCAACCTCATGGTTCCTAGTTGGATTTGTTAACCACTGAGCTACAACGGGAACTCCCTCACCCCTCTTTCAAGTCTACTACCAAGTCCTATAGATTTTATTCCCTAAATCTCTTCTAAATCTCTTCCCATCTCTCTTTCTACGTAGTTACTACTGCTCATATTTCTAAGGTCCCCAACCTGTTCTCCTTTCAGAAGTTAGAATAACCTCTTAAAAAAGGATAAATACAGTATTACCAATCCTCACACTCCCAATCCCCTCTTGCTTACAATTTAAAGTGGCTTCCTTTCATTTGGCCCCAGACCACCTCTTCCATCTTATTTCAAACTTGCCTCACCATCCACATTGATTATTTTCTGTCCCTGATCCTCATCAGGTTCCCTCCTGGAAGGTTCTTCTCTCTCTGGCCTATTTATCCTTATCCTTCAGGTCTCGGGTCATGCATTATTTCCTCAGAGAAAGCCTTCCCTGGTCTCCCTGCTTAGGTCAAATTTCTCCGTTATTGACATTCAGAGCACCGTGTATCTATTCTTCATAGTACTTATCACAAATGCAATTTTACAACTGTGTAACTATTTGATTAACACCCACTCCTCTCTGGCAACAAGACTGTAAGCTCCATATGAAGCCATGCAATGCATCCATACGAATTTGTATCTGTTTTTATTTATCACTGCATTTGCAATACTGAGCATAGTGCTTAGCATTCATACAGATTTTTTTGTTTTTTTGTTTGCTTTTTGCTTTTTAGGGCCGCACTGAAGCTAGGGGTTGAGTGGGAGCTGCAGCCGCCAGCCTATGCGCCAACAGCCTCGTCTGCAACCTACACCGCAGCTCACCACAACGCCAGATCTTTAACCCACTGAGAGAGGCCACAGATCAGAGGCTGCATCCTCATGGATACTAGTGGGGTTCGTTTTCACTAAGCCACAGGGAAACGCAAGCATTCATACTTTTTAAAATAAAAATATCTGCTGTACAAACCCTAAGTTTTCCACTGTCCTGCTTTTTTTTTTTTGTCTTTTTGCCTTATCTAGGGCCGCACCCATGGCATATGGAGGTTCCCAGGCTAGGGGTCTAAAAGGAGCTGTAGCCGCCGGCCTTCGCCACAACCACAGCAACGCGGGATCCAAGCCGCGTCTGCAACCTACACCACAGCTCACGGCAACGCCGGATCCTTAACCCACTGTGCAAGGCCAGGGATCGAACCCACAACCTCATGGTTCCTAGTCGGATTCGTTAACCACTGAGCCATGACGGGAACTCCCACTGTGCTGCTTTTGTTCAAGGTATTTCCTCTTAGTAAAATATTCACATTCTCCCCATCTTAAAAATTCAGCTCAAATACAATCTCAACTTCAAACCTTCTACAATCTTCCATTGAACTTGTAAATCTCTTCCACTAAACTTCTAGTGTGTGTACATATATATATAACACATATCTAACAGAAACAATTTCTACCATTTCTAACTAATAACCACTAGTTATTTCTATATTTTTTTTCTCCTCTACTAGACTGAATACTTCCCTGCTAGGCTATTTGACTCCTTCTGAATTAATCTTTTATCTTCAAGATACTCAGGAAATGTCCTGCAACATCTGAAGGTACATGTGATTAGTACATGTGTATAATACCTAGAATGCAAGCAGTATAAAGGCATACATACAGTATGAAAAACTTAAGAAACCTAAAATATCTCTGAAAGGATACAAAAGAAATAGGTAATACAGGTTCCCTCCAACCTGGGCGGTGGGGGTAGAAGGACAAGGAAAACATTTTGCTTCACATCACTTTGCCTCTTTTGGTTGACTCATATGAACACATTATCTATTACATCTTATTATGTGAATCTTGAATCATGTGAACATATCTACTGCAAATAATTTAAAATAAAATAAACTTCATGGAAAAATAAAAATAAACTTTATGAAACACATGTTAACAGGGTACAGTATGACAGAACTGTAATCTTCTGCACTCTACTATACAAATTACGAGTATCCACTGAGCATCTACCAGGTACAAAAACTGTTCTCAAAGAAAAATCCACATTATTTCACTTACTAGAAAAGCAACTTGACAGGTGATATATTTAACAGCAATATTTATTAAACTAAAATTTGTTTTATTACAGAAAAATAAGTTTTACATCTATTTTACATGGAAAAAAATTTACTCCTTACTCTGGCCCCACTGGCAGTCTAGCATTAAATGGGGATGTTTTCCCTTCTTAGTTGTTAATGTATTTTTATGTTTACCACATTTTAGACTTTATTCTCTCTCATATATACTTTTGGTGACGACTACTCTGCATAGTTGTTTGCATTCAACTGAACCCAAGTTCAAGGACTTTCGTTCATAATGCCTGAAGAATCCTCTCAGCGCTACCATTATCTGACATTTTTATTTGTAAATGAAGGCAAGACAACACACAAGAATCTGGCAGGGAAAAAAAGGCCGCATAAATGCAAGCGCATGTTAGATGACAAATAGAACTTGAAGTGACACTTCATCAAGGTGTAACTATGAAAAAGCTGGCAAGGAAGTAGCCAATAATTGTGGGATATGGCAGTATTATGACGGTTAAGTGGCTCTGATGGGAGGATGTTCTGTTAAAGTCTTGGTCTTTAAAGTTAACAGGATACCTTGGGCCACACATTTATAAGCCTGTAAAATAGTGGAGAGAATTAGAGTACTTGGGTGAAAATGAAGAAAAAATGGTTATAAATCAGAGCTTGGAAAAGGTGAGGTGAAAGCAAAGGTCTTAGAAACGAAGCCAAAGTTAAGGCAGCCGAGGTGAGCTAATAAAGGGCAGGGAGAAAAATAAGATGAGAGTATCGAAAGCTAAAACATGGTGATCTGTTTTTAAGGGGGAAAGACTGTGGAAAGTAGAATGAGTGACGGAAAGCAGGGATGGGAAACCATCTGGTCCTTTAAAAAGTGTTATCACGGAAGTGAGGTGGGTTAAGGAGCAGAACTTCAATCCAAAGAGAAGAGGACCTTTATGGCAGGGGGAGGTGAGGTAAGATATTGACTGGAGCGGTGGAAAGGCGGGATGGTGAAGCGGGGCTTCTGACTCAGAAGCTTAGCTGAGAAGCTCTGAGAGCGGCGCGGAGGAGCGGGACTGGGGGCCGCGGGGTGGCACAGGGTTCCCTCACCTTGGCCTTGTAGGTGGGCAGGTTGCAGAGAATGTCCGTGCGCAGAGCCTCCTCTGCCAGGCTGCGGGCACACAGGCTCCGCCACACCTCGCTGTTCTCATCGCCGTGCAGGCAGCGGTACCAGTGCTTGCACACCAGGGCGCAGCTCCGTAGCTCGGACAGCTCCAGGTAGGAGAACACCAACTCCAGCACCCGGCTGGGCAGCCGGCCCCCGGCCCCCGGGGCCCCGGAGCCCGAGCCGGCGCCCGCGCCGCCGCCGCTACAGCCAGCGCCGCCCGAGGCTGCCCCAGCCCCCGGGCCCGGCGCCGCCATCGCCTCACCAGCCGGCCCGAGGGCCGCCGCCGCCGCTGCTTACCCCCGTCCCTGCTCCGGGGGCCAAGCCTCGCCTTCAGACCGGAGCAGCTCGCTCACCGCCCCTTTCACAGCCTACCGCCCGGCCCCTCCACCTCTCCCGCCCCTGCCCGGGGGCGTCCGCCGCGCGCCCCGCCTCACTGAGGGCAGACGCACCGGCCGCACTAGCGTCCCCCGCCCCTCCCCCGCGGCTCAGCGCGGGCTCCGGAACAACCCGACTCGCACGGCCTCCCCGCGGCGCCCCGGTGGCTCCGCCATGCGGGTTGAGGGCATGAAGCAAGGGCGCACGCCCAGCTCGCGCGCGATTGCTCTCGGCCCCGGATGTGACTGTTTGGCTGAGGCGCCTCCCGCCCGACGTTCGATGGGATTGGGCGCCCACGGGTGAGGTCATCACCAGGCGCCTTGGAGGGAAGCGGGAAGCTCAGGTACGAGGCTGGCGCCGGCGGGTTCAAGGCTGCGTTCCAGTGCCTTTTCATCATTTTGGTCTAGTGGCCTTGTGTCGGCTTTCCTGGATCCCTTTTCCTGTAAGGTTTCCCCGAGTCAGTTGGGTCCCTGCCTCACTGGCCAACCTAACGCGGGAAACTTCCCTCTCCTTACTAGCCAGTCCCTGTGGGTCCGCCACCTTCGGTTTGAGTTGGACCTTCTTTCTTTACCTTTGGCAGCGTAGGTCGTGTTTTCCTGGTCAAGCTCTCTTGTTCTTTCTTAGTACCAGTGATTATCACAACGTGTGTCCTAGCGTGTATACGGAAAGTGAGGTCGTCACATTTGAACGTCCCCCCTCCGCCGCCGGTGTTTGGATAACCTTAAAGTGCCGTTTAAGTGCTACATTATTTTGGACAAAATGTGACTTTTCCCATTCTTTCCTACTAACCCACTGATTGGTAGATGAATTAAGGCAATGTGTTTTTAATTAAGAATTCTATAGGGAGAATGACATGGAGGCTATGAAGGCTTCTTGGAAGAGAAAGTATTTCAGCATTATTTGGTCATACTACGTTTTCCTAGGTGACCAGAACGTTTTCTGACAGCCTTTAAAGAATGCTTGACAAGAGAAAATAATAACCAACATGCTATCCAGGCACTCTGCTGGGGTCTTTAACGGAGGAGTTCATTATAAACTCTCAAAACAACTCTGAGATGATTGTTATAATAGGGTTCACAGAGTCCTTGGTAGTCAGTTACACTGACTTACCTTTATGTAGTAAGTAATCTTTCCAAAAACTCCCCTGCTGTATATAAGCCATTTCTTGTTCTCGGATAAAAACAGTAGCACCTATCATCTCTACTCTCTGATAGGTGGTGTTTGAGTATTACTTGCCAGTTCCTTCCTCCCAGATGTTTTTCCCCCAAGTTTAGTAATCTAGATTCTTTTCATTCTTACTAGGGCCAGTGCCACAGTCCTTCAGTCATTTTGGGTGCTATCTAGCATCTTCACATCAAGACTAACTTTGGAAAATTGCAAACATGTGAAGAAAAGTTGACTTATATTTATTACAGTGATAGTGACTGTCTTTCATATTATTTAAATAGTAGTGTAGTCTCAGGCTAGGGAGTTTTATTTATTCATTTCTCAGCTGTCAGCTATAGGGCATCCAAAGAAGATGGTCCAAGTTTTGTCTGGAAAGGCATCAAAGTTTCTTTTACATCTTCAAAGATAAGCAAAATCAGTTCCTCTGAGAACGGGACAAAGAACAGACAGAATGAACAGTTTAAAAGGCACAGACACTTGAAAAAGACAAGTGGATGCTTGGAAGTAGGACAGGATGGAGTATAGAGGATTCGGTTATGAAATGACCCTGGCCCCTCTCCCATGTCTGTACCCTTCTTCTGCTCTCTGGCTGTTTAGAACCTTCATCTTTCCACTCCACCCTTCCTAAACACTTTCTCATAGTACCCCACCTTCCCGCAGCCCCCACTCCATGGTCTCATTAGGTGTTGGGAGGACAGAATCTATTATCTAATTAAACTAATTCACAGTGGGGGGAATTGTTAATTAGCATGCTTGACCCTTTAGGCATCACCTATGAGAAGAGAAGCTTGTTGATCTGATAGCTAAATGTTGGGATAGTGGCACTTAGCTATTTCCAGGTAGGCTTTCCAGTCCCAATAAAAGAAAAACAAGAAACAATGGCTTGCCAGCTCCTTTCTGAAAGATTGTTTTGATTTAACCCATATTTAGTTATTTTTTCCCCTCTTCCTACTATCACAGCACTCTGATTATTTAACACTTTTTGATGATGGTCTTTGAATGTATTTCAAATATTACAAATGATTTTAATTTTGTAGACTGTAAGTGATATGGGGGACTTTGGTTGAATTCTTGATCAATGATAAAAGCCTCAAGAAGTTCCCACCGTGGCACAGTTAAGAATCTGACTGTGGTGGCTCAGAATCGTTTCAGAAGTGTAGTCTGTTAAAAGAAACCAGCATTGTTGCATGCATGTGAATATGTGGGTTTCTGGGACTTTCCCAACTCTTTCCTAACATTCCTCGTAATAGGGCTCTGTTTTTATTTTTCTGACTAGCTAGGTGATCAGTGAATATTATCCGTGTGATGTAGAGATTAGAAGTTTATTTTTTTATTCTGGTGCAAAGAGGTTAAGGTAGAACTGACCTTGGACTTGTGAGACTAACAATCCGGAGTTACTACTGCTTCCATTATAGAAAAATTTACAGGAACTGTGTTGTTGTATTGTCTATAATACTCTCTTTAAGTACAAAATTCATTTCTTGCCCAACTTGTCACACTTTGGAGTGGAGTTTAACCAAATGTATCTGTAAAATTGAGTTAATCTTTTCTGGAAAGGAAAAAAAAGAGAAGGAAGAAACCTGCTAAAACTTTTGTCTGCCAGTTAATGTTCATTTAGGTCCCCTGTGGGCAGTCCTGTGATGGAGAAATAGAAGTACTTGAAACACTGCCTTATTCTTGTCTTAGTGAAAACCTAATATCCCAACAGTGATCCAAAACCTATATGGACACAAAATCCTAAAGCGGTAGAGGGCAGATTTTAAATTGTGCTGTGTCCTTTTTCCTTGGCTTCTCTGGAACACTTGGCAAAAGTTTTCGTTATGGTAGAATATTATTCACTATTTCAGTATTTGTCAGCAAAAATCAAACCACCAGAGTTCCTTGTCTTTATCTCCCTCTGAGTCATTTCCTCTCCATACCTCTCCTTTAAAACTTAACTTGCTTCGTTCTCTGTTTAGTTTCCTCTGCTTACTAATTGAGTGCTTCTGCTGAAGTTCAAAAATGTATCTTTTTGTCTTTTTTTCTGTTTTGCTGTCTGTATGAAAATTGATTTTGTGATCATGTTTAAGTTACTTTGATTACTATTAGATTAGTGATTTTTTTTTTTTTTTGCAGCCTAGTAAGTGATTTTGTTTGTGTATGTGGCTAAAAGTGGGAGAAAATTAACTTTTTTGTTGGGAGTGGAAACTTGAGGCAGATTGCCAGGTTATTTTAAGTTATTTTTCAAAATAGTATTAGGAAACTTATCTTTGTAAAACTGAACTAAATTCAGGTATCGTATGTGAAAATAGTAACACAACTATGGCAGTTTCAGACTAGATAAATTCTCCTTTGTCTTGTGAAATAAAAACTAGGTTTATCTTGTTACCAGCAGGTTAAGGATCTGGTGTTATTGCAGTTAGATCCCTGGCCCTGGAACTTGCACATGTGCGGCGAAACCAAACAACAGTTTGTCCAGATTGTTTGCTTCCTTTTGTCTGACTATTTAGAGTTATATAAATTTCCCCATTTTCCTTTTTTGCTTTGCCCAGCAGTTACTTACAGCAGGGTAGTATTGCACAGTAATTCCAGTTTATAGGTATGGCTGCCTAGCATATCAGGAATTTAAAATTTGCGTGTTAGTACTACTGTTATATAAGTGGGAGTAGGTGATACTGTGATTACAAATATGTGAGTATATTTAGAAGCAGTAATGTGTTATTAGCTTTTGGTCATTTTCTGTACTTTCAGAAAATAATAAATTAAAATGGTTGTCAAGTAGAATTGTTAGAAAAAGGTCTTCATTATTTTAAAGCTTAGGATCCCTTTATATTGGATGCCAAGTACAAATCCTAAGGGCCAGGTGACTTTGGAAAATCACTTAGGGAGGAGTTCCCGTCGTGGCTCAGTGATTAACGAATCCAACT
The DNA here is from genome assembly GCA_004024745.2 of Catagonus wagneri. Classification (NCBI taxonomy): domain Eukaryota; kingdom Metazoa; phylum Chordata; class Mammalia; order Artiodactyla; family Tayassuidae; genus Catagonus; species Catagonus wagneri. The sequence continues at coordinate 51,409,782 of PVHT021183693.1, forward strand.
AGGAACCATGAGGTTGCGGGTTCGATCCCTGGCCTCGATCAGTGGGTTATGGATCCCACGTTGCCGTGAGCTGTGGTGTATGTTGCAGACGTGGCTCGGATCCCGCGTCGCTATGGCTGTGGCGTCGGCTGGCGGCTACAGCTCTGATTAGACCCCTAGCCTGGGAACCTCCATATGCCACAGGCGTGGCCCTACAATGACAAAAAAAAAGGAAGAAAGAAAATTACTTAGCATTTCTGAGACTCAGTTTTATTATTTGTAAAATGGAATAATACCAATCAGAAAAGTGGTTTGAGAATAAATAAGATGCTAAATTAGTCTCCGGTAAGACCTAAGGGTTTGTATTTTAACCAGTTCCCGATATGATTATTGGTGTAGCACAGGTTCTCAAATTCTTGCACATATCAGAATCACCTGGAGGGCTTGTTAAACCACATTGCTGGGGAGTTCCCATTGTGGGTCAGTGGCAACGGACCCGACTAGTATCCCTGAGGATTTGGGTTGGATCCCTGGCCCTGTTCAGTGGGTTAAGGATCCGGCATTGCTGTGAGCTGTAGTGTAGGTCACAGATAAGTCTCAGATCTGGCATTGCTGTGGCTGTGGTGTAGGCTGGCAGCTGTAGCTCTGATTAGACACCTAGCCTAGGAACTTCCGTATACCCTAGTTGTGGTCCTTAAAAAGAAAAAAACACATTGTTGGGGGCCAACCCCAGAGTGTCTGACTTAGTGAGTCTTGAGTGGGATCCAACAATTTATATTTCTAACAAGTTCCTAGGTGATACTAATGCTGCTAGTCTAGAGACCAAACTTTGAAGACTCTTAGTGTAGTATGTATGGTGCCACTTTGATCAGCCTAATAAAAATAAGAAAAGTGATCATGGTAATATTTATTGAGCCCTCGCTATGTACCAGGCACTATTATATGTGCTTGACATTAAGTCATTTAATCTTCTCTGATCCTATGAAATGGATGTTATTATTATTTATTACCCCCACTTTTTAGAGAAGTGAAGCATAGATTCAGTAACTTTTTTTATCTCGTCGTTTTTTTTCCATTACTTCATGAATTTTATTACAATTATAGGTGTACAAAAATCATCACAACTCAACTTGATAGCATTTCCATCCCAAACCCTCAGTGCATCCCCCCACCCCCCAGATTGTGTCATTTGGAAACCACAGGTTTTCCAAAGTCTGTAAGTCATTATCTGTTCTGCAAAGTTCATTGTGTCCTTTTTTTAGTTTCCACATGTAAATAGATTCGGTAACTTGCCCAAAGTTGCCCAACTAATAGGTGGTAGACCTGTACAAGCCCAGAGAGTCTAGTTCCAGGGTTTATTCTCCAAAAGCATTATTCTGATAAAAGATATCACCTGATGATTTTGTGCAGCCCTTTCTTGAAAAGCGGTTTTCTTTCTTTTTTCTTTTTTTGTCATTTTAGGGCCGCGCCTGCAGCATGTGGAGGTTCCCAGGCTAGGGGTCCAATCGGAACTGTAGATGCAGGCCTACGCCACAGCCACAGCAACACAGGATCCGAGCCGCGTCTGCAACCTACACCACAGCTCACGGCAACACTGGATCCTTAACCCACTGAACGAGGCCAGGTATTGAACCCGCAACCTCATGGTTCCTAGTCAGATTCGTTTTTGCTGAGCCACGATGGGAACTCCTTGCAAAGGGGTTTTCTTAATTTAAAATAAGTACATATAATGTTTATTCTTTTGTAAGTCTCTCATCAAAAGCTGGAGGACTGGGCTTACCTGGGTCCCTGATTACACGGAAAGCCCATGTAGGCATGTACCAACCATGTATATCACTGTCCTGTTCAGTTAGGCTTTATAGGCTTGATCTTCAAATGCCTTTTTTTATTGATTGAGTTTTTCAGGTGTTTCTTAATATTTAAATGAAATATTGCTTTGTCTCCTGTGAAGTTCTTATATAAAACATGAGATTATAGTTTTTCCCCCTCTTCACAGAGTTTTCTGGGCCATTATGGCAGTCAAGTGGACTGGTGGACATTCTTCTCCTATTCTCTGCCTGAATGCAAGTCAAGAAGGGCTAGTGGCTTCGGGAGCAGAGGGTGGAGCTCTCACAGTTTGGGGTGAAGATGGGACTCCGTTAGGACACACATGCTTCCAAGGAGCTGATGATGTCACCAGTGTCTTATTCTCTCCCTCCTGCCCCACCAAGCTCTATGCCTCACATGGAGAAACCATTAGCATACTGGATGTCAGGTCTCTCAAAGGATCCCTGGACCATTTTCATGTGAATGAAGAAGAAATCAATTGTCTTTCATTGAATGAAACTGAAAACGTGCTGGCTTCAGCTGATGACTCTGGAACAATCAAAATCCTAGACTTGGAAAATAAGAAAGTTAGCAGATCACTGAAGAGACATTCCAACATCTGTTCCTCTATAGCTTTTCGGCCTCAAAGACCTCAGAGCCTGGTGTCCTGTGGGCTGGATATGCAGGTGACGTTTTACAGAGAGTACTTGGGTAATTTCCAAATGGAATTTGCTAACAGAATCAGAGTATTGATTGGGCTAAATATATCTTTGCATTTTCTATTCTCACTAATGTGCCTTCTTTATATATGAAGCATAGGCTTTATTTCTGCTGCATGTTTAATGCTAACTTGACAAAGTCTAGAAGATTTTATTCACAAAATAATCATTAATCTTTTATTCTTCCTTTCTATATATTTTGACATTCCTAAGACTTGAGAATAATTCAAATATTCAGATTCAAATATTTGATTCTAAATATCTGTTTAAACAAAGGGGCATGCTGAAAACCGAGTTTATCACCCAGTCTCTATGAACTCTGTGTTTTGTTTTGTTTTTTTTTTTGGTTTGGGGTTTTTTTTCTTTGTTTTTTGGGCCACACCTGCATAATATGGAAGTTTCCAGGCTAGGGGTCCAATTGGAGCTGTAGCTGCCAGCCTACACCACAGCCACAACACAGGATCCAAGCCAAGTCTGTGACCTACATGACAGCTCACGGCAATGCCAGATCCTTAACCTACTGAGAGAGGCCAGGGATTGAACCCACGTCCTCATGGATACTAGTCAGTCTCTTTACCGATAAGCCACAACGGGAACTTCCAAACTCTGTGTTGTTGTTTTTTAGTTGGAGTGCTTAGATCTATTGTTTTTACTCTAAAAATCACTGAAATGAGAATAGTCATGACTTCTCTTTGGCGAGCACTTGGTACTTGCCACAGCTTTACATATGTTAGTTTTCATTCTAATCACACCCTGATAGTTATTATTTCTTCTTTAGAAATGAGGAAACTGAGATTCAAATTATGTGTCCATACCAGTCCCTGCTCCGCGCTAACTGTCTGATTTGGAATTTAAACCTCAGTCTCTCTCTCTGGCTTCAAAGCTTATGTTTTTTTCTCTATGACACCAGAAATATTCAAACTGAGTATCATTGATAATGTAGAAACAGTTCTTGATATGGGAAGAGGTGACTTCTAGAAAAAGAACCATTGTTTATTAATGACTTGTACCCTGCACTGTTCTACGCATTTAATCTACATTCTCAGACTTGTGATACTATTAATAACATCAAAGTTTTTGTCTTTCCATCTTCCTGGCCAGTGATCTTTACCACTCCCTCCCGTACCCTCCACACCTACCTATAATTTAGAAACAGATGAGGCTGGTTTTGATGGTTGTCATTATGGCTGCCACCTCCCTCCCTCAAGCTACTAGTATTTAGTAGGAAGAATCAGAGGATGTCCTGCAGGGCTGGGACAGTCCCTCAGCAATAAATAATTGTCCTACAAAAAATTTGTAGTGCCTCTTTTCTACTCCTAGGTCTTAATCAAAGCCTTTTAAAAATTTCCTGCATTTTCTACCCTTGTGGAGATAATCTGCTTACTTGGTTGTACAGAAAGACCTACACAACCAGTCAGATAACTATTTTAAGTAAGCTGATTGTACAGTGTCTCTGACTAGTCATCCTTTCTTTCATCCTTAAGCTGTACCACCAGTTTTCAGTCACTGGTTCATAAATTTATTATCAGACATGGCGATAAACAATTTGGTGTGTAAAAATGACCTATATTCTTCAGATTAGATAAGAAGTAGGCATCCAGAATTTACCATTTTGCCTCCAGTTCTAGATGAGGTTTAGTGGTAGGCAGCTGCTAGAGAACAGTGTAAGAAATATTTTGTGAAAAGAAGGCTTAGGTAATTGCTTTTTGATTGACTGCCAAGAATTGCTAAAAGTTCACTGTAGATTAACTTCTGCATTGGGTTGTGATGTAACAGCAGTGGCTAAGACAACACAGCCATGCTTTTAAGAAATTACTTCCTTAACTGAAGCTGAAACTCTGTAATTTCTTCCAGTTTACCTGTTAAAAATCTGGTTATCCCGTATTTTTCTAAGCTTTAAGAAGAACCAGTCGATGAGGGAGTCTAAGAATGTGGGAATCATAGTGAAAAGGAGTTCTTATCAGGTTAATGGTGAGTTATTTCTCTCTGAACAAGAAGGTTTTATCTCCAGGCAGGAGTTGAATTATTGCTGTACATAATATGTTCATTTTCCTATCTTTATTATTGTAGAAATTATGAGAACCCTGTCCTTTGATTTAGATAGGTTTAAGTAGGCAAAACTTACTCAAGGGACCTGGGAGTTTCCACTGTGGTGCGGTGAGTTAAAGATCTGACTGTAGCAGCTCTGGTAGTTGCAGAGGCATGGCCCCACCCAGGCACAGTGGGTTAAAGGGTCCCTTGTTGCTACAGCTGTGGCATGGGTCATGGCTGCGGCTTGGATTCAGTCCCTGGACTGGGAACTTCCATATGCCATCGGCGGGAGCATTGAAAAAAAAAAAAAAAAGAAAAGAGAAGAAATACAAAGGGAAGGTTCAGGTAGAACAGTTCTGGAAATCTTGAACACTTGGGAATGATTCCTGGGTTGGTAGAATCTGAGATGGCTGTTAACACGTTTAAATGATTTAAGTTAATATAAAAAATGTTTAGGCTGCTGAGAACACTTTGGATGTAGTTCATGTTTGAATGTCTTAGAACAGAAAATATAATCCAGGCATTAAAAGGGCTGTGTGAAAAAGGGACACCTGCCATACTGTTGAACTAGTAGATCTGGAAAGCCATTTTCCTTGTGATCAGATTTTTTTTTTCCATTATAGCTGGTTTATAGTTTTCTGTCAATTTTTCAACTGCACAGTGTGGTGGCCCAGTTATGCATGCACATATAGATTCATCACAAGTGATTAGACATAGTTCCTGGTGCTATACAACAGGATCTCCTTGCTTTTCCATCTCAAAGGCAATAGTCTACAACTATTAACTCCAGACTCCCATACCATCCCACTCCCTCCCCCACCCTCTTGGCAACCACAAGTCTGTTCTCCAAGTCTGTGATTTTCTTTTCTGTAGAAGGGTTCATTTGTGCAGTATATTAGATTCCAGATATAAGTGATATCATGTGATATTTGTCTTTCTCTTTCTGACTTACTTCACTCAGTATGAGGGTCTCTAATTCCATCCATGTTGCTGCAAAAGGCATTATTTTATTCTTTTTTATGGCTGAGTAGTATTCCATTGTGTCTATATACCACATCTTCCTAATCCAATCATATGTTGATGGATATTTGGGTTGTTTCCATGTCTCGGCTATTGTGAATAGTGCTGCAATGAACATGCGTGTGCAGGTGTCTTTTTCAAGGAAAGTTTTGTCCAGATATATGCCCAAGAGTGGGATTGCTGGGTCATATGGTAGTTCTGTGTATAGCTTTCTAAGGTACCTCCGTTACTGTTTTCCATTGTGGTTGCACCAGCTTACATTCCCACCAACAGTGTAGGAGGGTTCCCCTTTCTCCATACCCCCTCCAGCATTTGTTGTTTGTGGACTTATTAATGATAGCCATTCTGACTGGTATGAGGTGGTATCTCATGGTAGTTTTGATTTGCATTTCTCTAATCATCAGTGATGTTAAGCATTTTTTCATGTGCTTGTTGGCCATCTGCATATCTTCTTTGGAGAAATGTCTGTTCAGGTCCTTTGCCCATTTTTCCATTGGGTTGTTGGCTTTTTTGCTGTTGCATTGTATAAGTTGTTTGTATATTTTATAGATTAAGCCCTTGTCTGTTGCATCATTTGACACTATTTTCTCCTATTCTGTAAGTTGTCTTTTAGTTTTCTTTTTGGTTTCCCTTGCTGTGCAAAAGCTTGTCAGCTTGATTAAGTCCCATTGGTTTATCTTTGCTTTTATTTCTGTTGCTTTGGGAGACTGACCTGAGAAAACATTTGTAAGGTTGATGTCAGAGAATGTTTTGCCAATGTTCTGTTCCAGGAGTTTAATGGTGTCTTGTCTTTTTTTTTTTTTTTGTCTTTTTGCCCTTTTGTCTAGAGCCGCACGTGCGACATATGGAAGTTCCCAGGCTAGGGGTCTAACAGGAGCTGTAGCTGCCGGCCTACGCCACAGCCACAGCAACGCGGGATCCGAGCCGCATCTGCAACCTACACCACAGCTCACGGCAACGCCGGATCCTTAACGCACTGAGCAAGGCCAGGGATTGAACCCGCAACCTCATGGTTCTTAGTCAGATTCGTTAACCACTGAGCCACGAAGGGAATTCCATGGTGTCTTGTCTTATATTTAAGTCTTTAAGCCATTTTGAGTTTATTTTTGTGCATGTGATCAGATTTTTTAAAGAAATTATTTCCGTATCAAATTTTAGTAGTCATTCATTTTTGTTATATTTTCTGATTTTTAAATTTTAATTTATTTCAATTTGTTAGTGTTTTGGCTTCACAGACATACGTTTCTGCCTACTTGGTATAATTTTAGAAATTCAACTCCAAGAGATTTTCACTGTTTTCCCTAGTAGAAGCAGGATATATGTTATTAGATGTCACTTTTTTTGAAAGTAGGCCACTTTAAGGGAAGTTATTGTTAATGGAAAACCAAATCCTTAGTATAACCAGCAATAGTAATCTTGTCAGTTCACATCTGTGCTTTTGACTAAACGAGATCATGAGATCATGCTTATCCTAGTGTTTTGTGTTTTTTTCTTCCTTTTTAGGGCCACACCTGCCACATATGGAGGTTCCCAGGCTAGGGGTTAAATCAGAGCTGCAGCTACTGGCCTACACCATAGCCACAGCAACTCCAGGTCCGAGCTGTGTCTGCAACCTACACCACAGCTCATGGCAACGTCAGATCCTTAATACTGAGCAAGGCCGGGGATCAAACCTGCATCCTCATGGATACTAGTCAGGTTCCTAACCTGTTGTGGTGCAGCAGAAAAGAATCCAACTAGAATCCATGAGGATACGGTTTCTATCCCTGGCCTAGATCGGTGGGTTGGGAATCCAGTGTTGCTGTGAGCTGTGGTGTAGGTCTCAGACTTGGCTTGGATCCCGCCTTGCTATGGCTCTGTCATAAGCTGGCAGCTGCAGCTCCGGTATGACCCCTAGCCTGGGAACTTCCATATGCCGTGGGTATGGCCCTAAAAAGCAAAAAAAAAAATTGTTAGTTATATTTCAGAGATAGTACTAGATGATAAAATAAAGCAATCTATTCTCTCTGAAAGTATGAGGAATGTTTTCCTTTTCAAGTTGGTCACTATGGAAGAAAATCATTAGATTTATAGAGTAAAATCAATCCATAAAGCTTATTGTTTTGACAGTTTTTAATTAGCATTTAATTTAAATCAGCTTAGTAGGTCCAAGATTATGATAGGGAACAACAACAGAAGGCCAAATACACCACGATGTCAAAGTAAGCAACAGACATGTGTAGAATTTCTGCTCATTTCCAGATAGCATTATAGGCATTAGCAGAGATGAACTAAATCTCAAGAACCTGACAAACTAGGAGTATATATCATTTAATAAAATAGAAATTAAAAATGCAAAAGAGAGAAGAGAGCCAGAATGGTTAGGAAGGTCTTCCCAGAGGGACAGGAATTTGAGCCAAGCCCCTAGGATGAGTAATTTGGGTAATGGGAAGGGAAAGGAAAGGGAAAGCATTCCAGATAAGTATTATTTCAGTGGTGTACCAGTTTGATTTGTTCAGTTGATAGGCTTTTTTACTTTAACAAACAGACTAAAATTAAATTTCATAATCTTAAATTTTATTTGCGGAGATTAGCATAGAATGACTTAGAGAAACTGGCATCTGCTTAAGAATTTGGATTCCACTTTAATGGGTTTGTTGATTGAAAGTTACTCAGGTCTTGTTTTCTCAATTCTGCTTCGCTGCCCATTGACATTCTAATATTGGCACCAGGGTAGCATCCCACTGACATGTTGTGGTGCCATCTGATTTTTTTTTTTTTGTCTTTTTAGGGCCACACCTATGGCATATTGAGGTTCCCTGTCTAGGGGTCCAATTAGAGCTGCAGTTGCAGGCCTACACCACAGCCACTGCAATGCCAGATCCAAGCCACATCTGCGACCTACACCACAGCTCACGGTAATGCCAGATCCTTAACCCACTGAGCGAGGCCAGCGGTTGAACCTGCATCCTCATGATTACTAGTCAGATTTGTTTCCACTGAGCCATGACAGGAACTCCCAGATTGTTTTTTTTTTTAATATTGCTGGAAATATAGCCTATTGATCATTTTCAAACTACTTTGATGATTTTGTTACAAGTGGGAATAAGCCTGTTAGTTAAACAAAATGGCTAGAACTCTGACTATGTAACTTCCTCTTATTTAAAGGTGATGCTGTGGAACCTTCAGAAAGCCCGGCCACTCTGGATTACAAATTTACAGGAAGATGAAACAGAAGAAATGGAAAGCCTACAATCACCTGGTCAGCTTTTAAACCCTGCCCTAGCCCACTCTGTGTCTGTGGCATCATGTGGCAATATTTTTAGTTGTGGGGCAGAAGATGGTAAGGTTCGAATCTTTAGGGTGTTGGGAATCAAGTGTGAACAGGAACTGGGATTTAAGGGCCACACTTTGGGGATCTCCCAGGTCTGCTTTCTGCCAGAATCATATTTGCTGCTTACTGGAGGGAATGATGGGAAAATAATGTTGTGGGATATAAGCAGTGAAGTTGAGAAAAAACAGAAGAGTCCTGCAAAACATACCCACAGGAAGAAAACTAAAAGAGCAGTTGGTAACAAGCAGAGTGGAAATGTTCATGCTTCAGTAACAGGTGAAGATGAACATGGCAAAATTTTACCAAAGTTAAGTATTGAACATGGAGAAAAAGTGAACTGGCTCTTGAGTGCAAAAATAAAGGGATACCAAAATATATTGGTAGCTGATCAAACTAGTTGCATATCTGTATATCCCTTAAAAGAATTTTAAATCCAATAAAACGTTTGAAAAACTGCAGCAAAACTTTTTATAGGTTAAAAAAAATCCTTATTTTTTTGTTTAAACTATTTGTCATGTGAAATAATACATTTCATTGTATAAATGTTAAAACATTTGTGCAAAAGAAGATCTTTGAGTGACACTTCATATAGTAGATGACGTATTAAAATTTAGGAAAGAGAACTAATATTCACTGAGTACTGATTGTGTACCAGCCATTTTACATATGTTTTACTTCTTATTCCAAATCAGCGAAGTGGGTGGTTTTCTCCATTTTATTGCCACAAGAATTAAGACTCAGAGATGTTAGGTAACTTGAGGATCTAAGAAAATTGCAGACATGATGGCTTACCTGCAAATGATCTTCATTGTCTGGTCGAGCTTCCTGCCTTAGGGAAGCCTGTATCGTGACCTAAATATGGTCACCACGTAAGTTATGACATTAGTAATTACGGATCCCGGAATGTCATGAGGAGCTTTACCAGGTTGGGAAAGGAAACCTGTTCTTGCGTGTTCTGTGTGAAGCCCAGAAGTATTTGCTGACAGTCACTTTTTGCCATTTCTAAGTGTTCCAGGGTCAGAACAGTTTAGGATATTATGCAGGAATCCAGGCTGTGATGCTGAGAGGAGCAAGGATAAGCTGAGGTTATGAATAAGCAGAAACTCTGAGTAAGCAGAAGATACAAGGTAGATAGACGAGGTAGAGAGTAGAAGCCAAGGCAGTGTGTCAAGAGTAGGTTTACTTTTCATCATGCCCTGGTTTACTGTCTTCTCTGCATGTTCTTTTAGCTTCTGTTTAAACTGCTTACTCTTATATTCAAAGGTTTAAGGAGAGAATCTGATTGGTTGTCATCCTTGTTTGTAGTGAATTCTTCGTTAAGCCCAGTTTTATTCAGAATGCTTGTTGCAAATGATAGAAACCAAATTCAAATCGACTTAAGGGAATAAAAATGAATTTATTGGCTCACCTAACTGAAAAGTCCAAGAATAATTAAGCTTGTACTGCTGAGGTAGTTAAGCTGATAAGATGTGAGTCTGTAGGTGCCTTATCTTTTGAAAAGTCTTTCCTAGGGGTAAAGAAAAAGAATCTGCATAATAATGTTGCACCTGAAAGCAGCCATACCTGAAACAAGTTCATTCCTGGAGCCCTTTTTTTTTTTTCTTTAAACTTATAACTGAAAGAGTCCTGACCAATTAAACAGGCAGTCAGTAAATATTGTTTAGTGATCTTGTTTGAAATTTAAGACAAGGATAATACCATCTTCACCCTAAAAAATTCATTGTCAAAGGACCTTGGACCGAGTATTAACAGAAACAAGTTTTTAATTCCAGCACCGGTCAAAACTCTTGGAGATTTTGGGGCCCTAGTTTCCTTACTTAAATGTGAAAGGATTGAATTAAACATTCCTTAAGGTCCCTTTCATGCCACTGTTTTATGAAACGAAAACATCATCATAATATTGTGTTTATCCATTGATCTTTATATTTATTAAAATGTCAAGAATGACTAATAATCATGGGCAATCTCTGCAGCATTTAGAGCAGTCCTTTGAAAAATTACCCAAGTACACCATCATTTTAGCTATTGAGGAACTCTGTGGGAACAAGGTAAAAAGTATTTAAACCAGGCCTGAAACATTAATTTTAAACTACTTTTGGTCACTGGTAGCAGATACCAACTCAGACTGCCTAAGCGAAAAGAGGAATTTACTATGGAGAGTAGAACAGAATTCTCTCAACCCAGAATAGAACCATAGCTTGGCTTCACTTGAGTCTCTAACGAGGGAAGCCATCAAGAACCAAGGCAGCTGCACTTTCCATCTCTCTTGAGTTCCAAAGGTCACTTTTCTCTGCTTCTTTCTACATAATAGCTTTCACCTGGCAAAACAGGGCCTTCTGGGGCTACATCAGGCAACCCATTTCAAATCCAGAAACCAAGTGAGTAGGGTCCAAAATCCAAGGCTCTGAGGAATCTGATCAGTTTAAGTCAAGTGCCTACCTCTGATTCATGTGGCTCTGGTCAATGGAGTGTTGTCATTTAGTGTCAAACATTGCCAAAGGGGCCCCCATCAATAGGGAGGTAGTTCTCAGGGAAGGGAAAAATGGGCTAAATCAATAGTCCCGAAAGATCTACAGCCAACTCTTGATATTTTGGTAAATTTACAGTGTGGAAATTTTATGCAAAATGAACCTTCTCAGGTCAGCCATTTTGCTACAATTTGACTCTCAACTTTCAAGCAGTAAGATATGCCCAGATTACTTTAGTTAATTCAGGTTTAAGTAAATAATATGGTAAAATAAGCAAAAGAAGTTGCCTCAGACTGTTCTTATAGAGAATCAAGTTACCTTTTTTTTAGAGCTACACTTGCATGGTATATGGAAGTTCCCAGGCTAGTGGTTGAATTGGAGCTGCAGCTGCCGGTCTACGCCACATCCACAGCAATGCCAGATCCAAGCCGTGTCTGCCACCCACACCATAGCTCATGGCTGTGCTGGATCCTTAACTCACTGAGTGGGGCCAGGGATTGAACTCTCATCCTCATGAATCCGACTTAGTTTCATTACTGCTGAGCCACAGCGGTAACTCCAAGGTACCATTTTGAACATTGCTTAGCTTTAGTAGTCAGCCAACACTACATATAACTGAATAAGAACTTCAGTGGCCTCCCCTTAGACATGGGCTTCCAATGTCCCTCATCCATAGAAGGCTGAAAATATCCAAAGATATTAGGTTCTAATCCCTGGAACCTGTAAATGTTACCTTATGTAGTAAAAGGATCTTTGCACATATTATAAGTTGCAAATGATAAAGGATTATGTTAAAGGAACATAAAGTAATTGTATACTTGCCTTTATACTTTATTAGAGTGTAAGATACTTGAGGGCAAGGATCTGCCTGTTGAGTTTCAGAGCTTGTGGTATAGTCCTGGACCCTCTAATTCACATAAATAATAACCTTAAATATTAAATGAATCATGGGAGGTCCAGAAGGTGAAAATATAAAGAGATGTGGATATAAATAAATAAAGGTCAGCCTGAAGGGAGCTGGTGGCAGGGTTGCCTGTCGGCCAGAATGAACCCTTTGCTTATGCTTCAGATTTATTTTTACACCAGCTATCAGGGCTACATTATAGCTCTTCCGACCAATGCCCAATTTACAGACACCCTGACATACTCAATTCACATTTGATGTTCTCTCTCCAAATTTTAGTCAGTTAATGGTCCAGGATAGACAGTCCTGGGGCTAATACAGTGCTACCCAGTTGCTTCTCCCTGCCAAGAGCAGAAATACTTTCATGGTTAATCAGTCACCCTCTGGCAGAACTATGAATAATTCTGATGCCCTAACCTATGAACACCTCTTCCTTGACCTCAGTTTTCTTTTTTATAAGCAGAGAATTAATGAAAAATAGTAATATACTGCACATGCACTCTGTGTGTTTGGTTTTCTGAAGTATTTGAAAGTGGGATACCATGACACTACCTCAAAATATATCAGCATGTATCTCTTAAAAATGACACTTTTCAGTATAACTGTAATATCATACCCAAGAAACTTCGTAATAGTTCATATTCTTGGTCTAATATCATCCTTATTGCACAAAAGTCTGCTGATGAGAGAGGGTGGCAGCCAGAGCTGCAGAATATGAGTCCTTCAACCATGGTCGGGGCTTATGGAGGTGAAATTTAGGGAACAAGAAGGACCTGTGGGTCATTTTGGGGTCTGAGCAGAGGCAGATCTCCTTTGTAGCCCTCTTCCCGAAGCATGTCCCCAGTGGGGATGATTGCCCCTTCCACTGGGATAAGGTTCATTTTAGAGACTAAGTTGTGTTCTGGTGCAGCACAGTGGTTAATGAATCCGGCTAGGAACCATGAGGTTGCAGGTTCGATCCCTGGCCTCGCTCAGTGGGTTAACAAACAATCCGGTGTTGCTGTGAGCTGTTCTGTAGGTTGCAGACACTGCTCAGATCTGGCATTGTTGTGGCTGTGGTGTAGGCTGGCAGCTGCAGCTCACATTAGACCCCCAGCCTGGGAACCTCCATGTGCTGCGAGTGTGGTCCTAAAAAACAAAAAAATAAAAATAAAAAAAATAAGATAAGCAAGAGACTAAGTTGTCAGGCCAGAGGGACATTGTGGGAGAGTGAGGACACGAGTCTCAACTGGACTGAACAAAATAGCCTGCTATCCCCACCGCCACTACTGGGCCAGCCTCCAACCAGAGGAACAGAATTTAATCTAGTCCCAGGAGAAGACATGGGCAAAATTCAGAATACCTTCCATGTACCTGGAGAGCTCCTGCCATGCCCTGGTATTCTTGGGGGAGGAAAAGGCTGGCCTGATGCTTAGTAGAGCCTCCATTAGGTCCCTGCTCTATAGACATTAAAAAATGCTTAAGGAGAGTGACTCAAAGTTCACTTGGGCATGATTTTCCTATAGTCATTCTAGTCAGTGGATGAAGAAGCATCCAGACAGAGCATGCAGTAATCAAGTAAAAGCAAGTATTAACTGACTTACAGATATTGACACAACAGGTTACAAGTAGGTAGTGACCTGAAAATTGAGTGCATTTTTCTGTTATAAGATTGTTAATCCTGTTATAAATCAATGTGTGGCTTGATAAATGCAAATGTTAGTATTTTATTATAAATTATTAAGATATAGGAGTTCCCATTGTGACTCGGTGGTAATGAACTTGACTAGTCCAGCAGGACTCGAGTTTGATCCCTGGACTTCCTCAGTGGGTTAAGGATCCAGCATTGCTGTGAGCTGTCATGTAGGTTGCCAGCATGACTCAGGTCTGGCATTGTGGTAGCTGTGGCATAGACCAGCAGCTACAGCTCCAATTCAACCCCTAGCCTGGGAACTTCCATATGCCACAGATGTGGCCCTAAAAAGACATAGATAGATAGATAGATAGATAGATAGATAGATAGATAGATAGATAGATATAAAACATATGTGGAATCTAAAATATGGCACAGATGAACCTCTCTACAGAACAGAAACAGACTCACAGACATGGAGAGCAGACTTATGGTTGCTAAGGGGGAGCGGAAGAGGGTGGGTAGACTGGGAGTTTGGGGTTAATAGAAGGAAATTATTACATTTAGAATGGATAAGCAATGAGATCCTGCTCTATAGCACAGAGAACTATATCCAATCACTTGTATAGAACATGATGAAAGATAATATGAGAAGAAGAGTGTGTATATGTATGACTGGGTCACCTTGCTGTACAATAGAAAGTGACAGAAGAACAGTTAGTCAACAATAATAATTTTTTTTAAACTCACCGTATTAAATTTCTCAGGAAAAAAATTGTTATAAAAGATTCACCTAAAAAATCTGTTGGATCTAACCAGTAAATTCAGTAAAGTTTTAGGATATAAAATTAGTACACAGAAATCAGTTGCTTTTCTATACACTAACAACATAACATCTGAAAAAGAAATAAAACTATCCCATTCACAATAGGGTCAAAACAATAAAATGCCTAGGAATAGATAAACCAAGAAAGTGAAAGATCTAGCAAATGAAAACTCTAAGACTTTGTTGAAAGAAATCAAGGAAGACGCACACGTAAGGACAGCCTTTGTTCATGGATTGGAAGAATTAATATTGTTAAAATGTTTATGCTACCCACAACCATCTATAGATTCAACATAATCCCTATCAAAATTCCAATAACATTTTTCAAATAGAAAAAAATAACCCTAAAATATGGATTGCACCTCAAAAGACCTGAAATAGCTGAAGCAATCCTGAGAAGGAAGAATAAAGCCATCACACATCTTGATTTGAGACAGTACTACAAAGCTATGGTAATTAAACCTAGGAGGTCCTAGAATAAAAACAGACACACAGACCAATGGAAAAAAATAGCCAGAATTAAACTCCTACATATATGGCCAATTAATATTCGATAAGGGAGCCAGGAACATCCAGTGGGGAAATATTTTCTTCAACAAATGGTGTTGGAAAACTGGATAACCACGTGCCAAAAAGTGGAAATGGACCGCTATCCTAACACCACTCAGAAAAACTAACTCAAAAGACTTGAAACCATAAAACTTAACAGGAGGGAAGAAGCTCCTTGATATTGGTCTTGGAAATGATTTTTTGGACCAAAAGCACAAAACAAGAAAAAACGTGGGACGACACCCAGCTTAAAAGTTTCTGCACAACCAAAGAAACAACAAAATAAAAAGGCGACTGCAGAATGAGAGAAGTTTTTTACAAATCGCATATTAGATATGGAGTTACTATAATTTATAACAAACTCGTACAACTCAACAAAAAAATTGATTTAAAAATGTGCATAGGCGTTTCCACTTGGTGCAGTAGGTTAAGGATCCGGTGTTGTTGCAGCTGTGGCATAGGTCACTGTTGTGCCTCAGGTTCGGTCCCTGGTACAGGAGTTTCCACATGTCGGGTACGGCCAAAAAAAAAAAAAGGAAAGTGCAAAGGAGGCCTAATGTTTAAAGGATCCAGAATTGTCATTGCTGTTTTCTTGGGTCACTGCTATAGTGTTGGTTTGATCCTTGGCCTGGGAATTTCCTCATGCTGTGCACAAAACTGAAAAAAAAAATGTGCAGAGGAATGAAATACACATTTTTTTCCAAAGAAGACATCCAGATAGCTAACAGACACATAAAAAGTGCTCAGCACAACTAATCATCAGGGAAATGCAAAGCAAAATCTCAAGAGATACCTCAGACCTGTAAGAATGACTGCCATCAAGAAGACAAGAGAGAAGTGTTGTAAAGATATGGAGAAAAGGGACCCCTTGTGCACTATTGATGGGATTGTAAACTGGTATGGAGGTTCCTCAAAGAATTAAAAATAAAAATAATATGATCCAGTTATCCCAATTCTGGGTATATATTCAGATGAAATGAAAACTGGTTGTTTAAGAGACATATACTCTCCCATGTTGATTGCAGCACTATTCAGAAGAGCCAAGATATGGAAACAACCTGTGTTCATCAAAGGATGAATGGATAAAGAAGATGTGGTGTATATATACAATGGAACACCATTCAGCCATGAGAAAAAGATAAATTCTGCCTTTTACAACAACATGAATGGACCTTGGGGACATTATGTATGCTATGTGAGATAAGTCAGAATACTGTATGCCATCTATTATATGTGAAATCTAAAAAAACCAATATTATAAAAACAGTGAAGTGGTAGTTACCAGGAGTAGGGAGATGGGACAGATGTTGTTTAAGGTTACATACTTGCAACTAGTACATAATTAAGTCCTGGAGTCCTAATGCACAGTACGGTGGTAATAGACAACAAAGCTGTACTATAAACATTAAGGTTCCTAAGAGACTAGATCTTAGTTTTTTACAGCACTAGAAGAACTGATAACTATGTGATGGGATGGAAGTGTTCATTAATGCTACAATGGCAATCATATTGCCCTATAAATGTATCAAATCAATATGTTGAACACCTAAACTTACACAATGGTGTATGTCAAGTATACCTCAATTTAAAGAAAAAATTAAGGTATAGCAGAATATCATGTTATTCCAGATATGAGGGGTTATATAACCATGGGCTGGTGAGGCAAGCTTATTTTTTTCTGTAGCTTAGTGTGGTGTTGTACTCATAAAAGAGGGAAAATTGGGAGTTCCCATCGTGGTGCAGCTGAAACGAATCCGACTAGGAACCATGAAGTTGTGGGTTCAATCCCTGGCCTCGCTCAGTGGGTTAAGGATCCGGTGTTGCCATGAGCTGTGGTGTAGACCAGTCGCTGTAGCTCTAATTGGACCTCTAGCCTGGGAACCTCCATATGCGGCAGGTGCAGCCCTAAAAAGCACACACACACACAAAAAGAAAATTGAATAAATTGGTATTTGAACTGAACATACTTGTGTGAAGAACTAAAGTAAATATCTGTGGCACAGGATCTGAGGAGCTTCTTGCCATTTGATGAGGTTTCTTCATTTTGCCCCTGCCTCTGAAAACAAAGTAATAGGTGGCACCTGCAACCGGCCCACAGTCTTTCTCTTAGCTTGTAATCCTTTCTCAGCCAAGCGCTAGGGCTAGCCCAAGTGTTCACAAGCATATTCAGTATGAGTCTCAGATTCAGGAGTTAAAGGCACAGTTGCAAACAGTATGAGCGCGTGCTGACAAATGAATTTTAAAGACACAGGTGACGGCCATTTCCTCCCTTGACTGTATCTTGATTCTTGTATATGCTCTTGCTGGGAAGGTGAAATTAAACCTGTGGGAAAATTTTGTTTCAAATATAAAGCAGGTTGATAATGCAAGGAGAAATTGGGAGGTCACGAAGCTGAAGAACTCCTGTACGATGAAGGGTTTGGGGAAGCAGCAGTCCGTGGTATTCTCACTGGTCAGGTGGTACCCAAGTAGCAGGAGGAAAACCAGACAGTGCAGTGGAGGTCTGAGTATGTATCCCCCAAGGTCTGCAATTCTCCATTATACTTGCCAACTGCTGTCTGTTAATTTTTGCTGTTTCTTGTGTAATCGATATATCAGTGAGACTCAAATTTTAAAAATCTCAGTGTGCTTATGCATGTTTTGTGACTTTAGAAAAAGTTTCTTTTTAATAATGTAAGAGAGGAGATAGCTGCTGTTTCAAACACTGGAAATAGTAATTGTTTTATGGTACTGGTAGAAACAAGAATATAGCTTTTGAGAACAAAAATTTTAATTTTGAGGGGGATTTTAAAAACATTATTAAGGTATAATCCAATAACATACAAGTCACCCAATTAAAGTGTACAGTTCAATGGGGGGTTTTGTTTTTTTTGTTTGTTTGCTTTTTAGGGCCACTCTCACACCACATGGAAGTTCCCAGGCTAGGGGTCAAATCGGAGATATAGCTGCCTGCCTACACCACAACCACAGCAATGCCAGATCCGAGCCGTGTCTGCGAACTACACCACAGCTCACGGCAACGTCGGATCCATAACCGACTGAGAAAGGCCAGGGATCGAACCCACAACCTCATGGTTCCTAGTCAGATTCGTTTCTGCTGCACCACAACAGGAACTCCCAAAACTGATGTTTTTTAAAGTAGCTTGCTGTAAAAAGCGCGGCTTTATGACAAGTTTCTCACTGTTCTTACCCCTCAGTGTCCTTGTACATAGAAAGTTTGGAGCTTTCGTGACTTGGTTTGTCCTGCTTTGAGTTACCACTAATTTTTCACTTAAAATTAAGATTTTCCCCTTAGGTTTCACATACCTTTTCCATGCTTTTCCTAGTCTGAAAGTTATGTTAGAAATAGCTCAAACAAGAGTTTAAACTGGGCATGTGTTCAACAGAAGCACTGATTGGTTGTTCAGCAGGCACAGGTCTGCCAGAGCCAAGAGTCATTCAGTATAAGTATCGGAGTTCCCATCACGGCGCAACAGTTAACAAATCTGACTAGGAACCGTGAGGTTGCAGGTTCGATCCCTGGCCTCGCTCAGTGGGTTAAGGATCTGGCATTGCCATGAGCTGTGGTGTAGGTTGCAGACACGGCTCGGATCCTGCGTTGCTATGGCTGTGGTGCAGGCCAGCAGCTACAGCTCCAATTAGACCCCTAGCCTGGGAATCTCCATATACCGCGGGTGCAGCCCTAAAATGACAAAAAGCAAAAAAAAAAATATATATATATATATTTATATATATATATGTATATATTGATACATATATATATTTGTATCAATAAATCCCCTTCCCAGTGCTCCACTCATCAACAGCAGTAGCAGAAATAACAGGAAGAATTTATATTTTATAACTTCCTGTTAACCAAGAATTCCAAAGCATTTGTGCCAAAATCCATGATGTTACAGGTGATTTGTTTCAGCAAAACAGGATTAGCCACCATAATAAATAGGGAGTTCTATTGTGTTACACCAGGATCTGGTATTGTCACTGCAGCGGCTGAGGTAGATTCAACCCCAGGTACTTTAGCATGCTGCAGGTGCAGCCACAGAAGAAAAAATAATTAATATTGACAATTTAATTTTATAAGCTGTAATTTGTTTTGTATTTAATATATAGATTTGTTTTGATTTTATACTTGCATAATAGTTGTAAGTATAAGAGGTTCATACCTGGAGTTCCCGTTGTGGCACAGCAGAAATGATTCTGACTAGTATCCATGAGGATGCGGGTTCAATCCCTGGCCTCCCAATGGGTTAAGGATCCAGTGTTGCCATGAGCTGTGGTGTAGGTCATAGGCTTTGCTCAGATCCCAACTTGCAGTGGCCGTGGTGTAGGCCAGCAGCTGCAGCTCCGATTCCACCCTTAGCCTGGGAACCTCCATATGTGGCGGGTGAGGCCCTAAAAAGCAAAAATAAATAAATAAATAAATAAACAAACAAATAAATAAAGACTTGTACATAATGTTGGGTTTGGGCAAATAATTTTAGTATAATAATTAAATAATAATCCATCATAGAAGTCTAGGAATTCCCACTGTGGCTCAGTGGGTTAAGGACCCAACCTTGTCTTGGTGAAAATGCAGGTTCAATCCCTGGCTTCATTCAGTGGGTTAAGTATCCATTGTTGCCCTAAGCTGATGCAGCTTAGATCCGGTGTTGCTGCGGCTGAAGCATAGGCCTAAGCTGCAGCTCCAATTCAGCCCCTAGCCTGGAATATGATGTTGGTTCAGCTGTTAAAAAAAAAAAAAAAAAATCATAGAAATCTACTAATTTTTTCTTTTCTTTCTTTCTTTTTTTCTTTTTTTTTTTTTTTTAATTGCTTTCTAGGGCCACACCGGAGGCATATGGAAGTTCCCAAGCAAGGGGTCCAATTGGAGCTGCAGCTTAGGCCTCTGCCACAGCCACATCAATGCGAGATCCAAGCCACGTCTGTGACCTATACCACAGCTCACAGCAACGCTGGATCCCTGGTTCAGCAAGGCCAGAGATTGAACCCACATCCTCATGGATACTAGTCAGATTCATTTCCACTGTGCCACAGCAGGAACTCCCTACTGATTTTTTCTTTTAAGAGTGGTCAGTAGTCAGGCTTGAATGCGTAGGCTTGTATATGGAGTCCTTAAAATCCTCTTGAGCAGCATTCAGCATCTCTAGATTAGACTAGGACTAAGTGATGTGGCTGGGGAATGTGGGGAAATAGCAAGGGTAGAACCCCGAATTACCTTATACCATAGAATTGGTATAAAGTCTAATATAACAAGGCAGGAAAGAAAATCACAATATCAGTAAGAAATATCGGGATCAAGAAGGAAGCCCAAGTTTCTGGTTTCAGTGACTGGGTGGATCCTGATGCCATAAATCCAGGTAGGGAGCACAAGAGGGTGAACAGGTTTGACTACTTAGACCTTATCTGCCCTGACTGGCCCTGACTAGCTTTTCTAGAGTCATTACCACCAGTCCTCCAAAGTGACACATAGCTGCTGTTATTAGTTAGTACCCTTTGGTTGCATGAGACAGAATCCCACTGGAAAAGCAGGGTTGATTTGGAGCCTGTTACTAGAGTAAGCCAGAGGGAGGACTAGGCAGTTGCCTCTCTCTCTCTCTAACTGAAGTGTAGTTGATTTGCAATGTTGTGTTAGTTTCAGGTGTACAGCAAAGTGATTCAGATATAGATATATATTTCAGATTGTTTCCCTTTATAGGTTATTATATGATATTGGATATAGTTTCCTATGCTATACAGTAGGTTCTTGTTATCTCTTTTATATTTTAGTGTGTATCTGTCAATTCTAAATTCCTGGTTTATCCCTCCCCTCCCCTTTCTCCTTTGGTAACCATAAGTTGGTTTTCTATGTCTGTGAGTCTATTTCTGTTTAGGCATTTCTCTTTCTCTTTGTTTCCATTAAACCTCTCACTATTAGACTTGCTCCCTTTTTAATAACAGTCTGTATTTTTCTAATTGATGTCACTGCTTTCCAGGAGGCATTATTTTTTGCTTCTGAGAATTTTCAGTATTCCCTTTCCTGCACTGCTCTGTAGAGATTCAGCTCCCCCTAGAGACACAATCCACAACTTTTCCTGGGTCGTCAGAGATTTTGATAGCCTCACATTGGTCAATTAATTTGATTAGTCACTACCTGAACTTTTTATGTTTTCCTTTTCTAAATAAATTGGACATTATACATCTCCTTCTCAACTATTTATTCCAACCCCACCCCCATTTTTTTTTTTTTTTTTTCAACAGCCTCACCTGCAGCATATGGAAGTTCCTGGGTCAGGGACAGTGTTGGAGCTGCAGCTGTCAGCCTTATACCAGAGCCATGGCCAGCACTGGATCCAAGCGGCATCTGTGACCCTTGCCACAGCTTGCAGAAATGTTGGACCTTAATGCACTGAGTGAGGACAGGGTCAAACCCACATCCTTATCGAGATAACAACGGGTCATTAACCCACTGACCCACAGAAGGAACTCCTCTTTACTTCTTGTTTTTTTGTTTTGCTTTTGTTTTTGTTTTTGTTTTTTTATCTAGAGCCGCACCCGCGGCATATGGAGGTTCCCAGGCTAGGGGTCTAACAGGAGCTGTAGCTGCCGGCCTTCGCCACAGCCACAGCAACGCGGGATCCGAGCCGCGTCTGCAAACTACACCACAGCTCATGGCAACGCTGGATCCTTAACCCACTGAGCAAGGCCAGGGATCGAACCCGCAACCTCATGGTTCCTAGTCGGATTCATTAACCACTGAGCCATGACGGGAACTCCCTCTTTCCTTCTTGTTAATAAGGAATTCTTCATGTCTCTAAGTAACCATTTAATTATAATTTTTAAAAATTATTTTAAAATTCAAATCAGAAACATTTTGGTCTAAGTAGGCTTCTTTAAAATTAATCTAGTTTGAATCTTCAAAAGCTTAAAAAATTGTTTTCCAAGATATGGAATCCTTGTTAATATTTCTGAAATGTCATTTAGCTCTACTGTCCTACCACATATTTTCATTGTCTATGATATTCCCATCATTGGATATGGCTGTTTTTAAATTTCATTTAATTTAGCTTGTTTATTGTTTAGTCTTTATAGGGCTACACCCACGGCATATGGAGTTTCCCAGGCTAGGGGTCGAATTGGAGCTGCAGCTGCTGGCCTACACCACAGCCACAGCAACACCAAATCCGAGCCATGTCTGTGACCCACACCCTCACAGCAACGCCAGATCCTTAACCCGCTGAGTGAGGCCAGGGATCGAACCCACATCCTCATGGATCCTAGTCGGGTTCATTAACGGCTGAGCCATGAGGGGAACTCCTACAGATGTCTAATTTATTGTCAAAAATTTGTTTATAATATCACTGCTTTTTTTTTTTTAACAGCTGCAGTTGTGGCATATGGAAGTTCCTGGGCTAGGGGTCAAATTGGAGCTGCAGCTGCTGGCCTACGCCACAGCAACATGGGATCCTAGCCACATCTCAACTTACACCACCATTTTTGGCAACACCTGATCCTTAAACCACTGATCAAGGCCAGGGATCGAACCTGAATCTTCATAGACATTATTTCAGTTCTCAACCTGCTGAGCCACAATGGGAACTCGTCCCCTCTGCTTTTTGATATTTGTTTACATGTGTAGTGAGGTTCTCTTCTTCAATCCTATTATTTGCTTATCTGGCTTCTCCCTTTTATTACTCTTGTCAAGAGTTTTTCAATATTAATAGAACCAAAATTTGTTTGATAATTCTGTTGTTTGTTTTCTGTTTCATTAATTCTTGGTCCAATCTTTATTATTTCCTTCTTTCATTGTGATCTCTTCCATGAGACATGGATTATTTAGAAACATGGTCAATATTGACACAGAGACAAAATCAGGTCCTTAACCAATTGAGCCACAATGTGAACTCCATTTCTTCTCTTCTTATAAAGATGCTTTCTGTGGTCTGAATGCATGCCCTCAAAACTCGTATATTGAAACCTCACACCAGACTGAATGGCTTAGACAGCAGAAAATTGTCACATTTCTGGAGGCTGGAAGTCCAATAACAAGGTGGTGCTATGTTTGGTTTCTCTTGAGACTTCTCTCCTTGGCTTGCAGATGACTGCCTTCTTGCTGAGTCTTCACATGGCCTTTTCTCTCATGCGTGTACCTCCATGGTGACTATTCTTTCTATACAGATAGTAGTCATATTGCCTTAGGGCTCTACCCTATGACCTCATATAATCTTAATCACCTCTTTGAAGTCCCTGTTTCCAAATACAATCATATTGAGTGTTAAGCCTTCAACATATGAACTGGGAAAGGGGACACACAACTCAGTGCATAGCAACACTACCTAATGGAATATTATTCAGCAATAAAAAGGTATGAAATACAGATGTGTTCTATAATGGATGAACCTTGGAAAATTCATGCTAAGTAAAAGAAGCCAGTCACAAAAGACTATATATTGTATGATACCATTTATATGAAATGTCCAGAATAAGGAAATCTATAGCGACTGACAGTAGAAAATGGTTGTTAATGCTGGGAGCTGGCAGAGGAGGGATTAGGAAGGAACTGGGAGTGACTGCTGATGGCTATAGGGTTTCTTTTTGTGGTGACGTAAATGTGCAAAAATTGATTGTTGGGCTTTTTTCTTTCTTTCTTTCCTTTTTCTTTTTAGGGTCGCACCTGTGACATTTGGAAGTTCCCAGGCTAGGGGTTGAATCAGAGTTGCAACTTCCAGCCTACACCACAGCCATAGCAATGCCAGATCCAAGCCATGTCTGTGACCTACACCACAGCTCACAGCAATGCCGGATCCTTAACCCACTGAATGAGGCCAGGGATCAAACCCACATCCTCATGGATACTAGTTAGGTTCTTAACCCACTGAGCCACAGTGGGAACTCACAAGAATTGATTATGGTAATGGTTGCACAACTCTGTGAATTTGCTAAAAACTCTTGAATTTTACATCTAAAAGAGTCGCTTGTATGATATATGAATTATATCTCAGTAAAGCTGTTGTAAATACGTATTGTATGATTCCATTTACTAAACATACCAAAATAGGCAAAACTAATGTAGAATAAGAGATAGTGGTTGTCTTTTGGGAAGTAAGGGAGTGAAATAATTGAGAGGGGCCGCAAGAGCCATGTCCAATCTGGAACGTTGGTAATATTCTATTTTTTAATTTGGGTTAAGGTTATATGAGTGTTTTCACTTTGAGATAAATCATTAAAAGGAAAAACACCATTTCCTCTCTATAGTCAATACTTCTGATACCAGATGTGTGGGATTTTCCACACCAAACAGTTCTCCAGGTCTCATTGGCTGGGTGTCCTATAATTTAACTCAATTCTAAAACTAACTACCCAGAGTTGGCACAGACCCATAGGTTAAGGGCTCAGTCACATAGCATTGCCCCCACTTCAGATGGAAATCAAAAGTCCTAACTTTTCATCTGCACTTCTGAATGACTAGCTATAAATCAGGGGTCCCATGACCTGCTTCTCAAGTCTGATAATTTGCTAGAATGGCTCGCAAAACCTAGGGAAATAGTTTACTTTTACCAGTTTATTTTAAGGCCATGTAAACGAACAAACAAATAGCCAGATGAAGAGACAAAAGGTGAGGTCCAGAAGGGTCCCAAGCATAGGAGATTTTGTCTCTGTGGAGTTTGGGGTACACTACCCTACTGGCATATGGGTGTGTTCTGTTTTTGTTTTGTTTTGTTTTGCTTTGTTTGTCTTTTTAGGGCTGCACCTACAGCATGTGGAAGTTCCCAGGCTCAGGGCTGACTCGGAGTTGTAGCTGCTGGCCTATACCACAGCCACAGCAACACCAGATCGGAGCCACGTCTGCAGACTACGCTGCAGCTCAAGGCAACATTGGATCCTTAACCCACTGAGCGAGGCCAGGGCTTGAACCTGCATCCTTATGGATACTAGTCTGGTTCATTACCTCTAAGTCACAACAGGAATTCCATATGGCTGTGTTCTTGCTCACCCAAATGGAAGCTCTCCAAATCTCTTTGGTTGGGATTTTTATGGAGGCTTCATTACAGTAGGTGTGATTGAGTAATTTATTGGCTGTTAGTAATTAACTCAACCTTTAGCCATTCTTCCTTCCCCAGAGTTTGAGGGGTGGAGCTGAATATCCCAAGCCTCTAATCATGTGCTTGGTTCTCCTGGCAACCAGTCCTACATCCCTAGGGGCTTTGTCAAAATTACCTCATTAAGGTAAATTCAGGTATGGTTGAAAGTGGCTTGTTATGAATAACAAAAGATATTCCTTTCATTTTTATCACTCTGGAGCTATTTCCATAACTGGGGATGAAACCAAATATTATAATAAAAGATGCTCCTCTCATATGTTTTAGGAACCAGGGACAAAAAATAATTATAACAAAAAATGTTCTTATTACTCTTATCACCTTAGGAAGTTACAAGTTTTAGAAGCTCTGTCCTAAGAACTGAGACAAAGACCAAGTAAGTATTTCTTTTCTTTTCTTTTCTTTTTTTGTCTTTTTAGGGTCACAGCTGTGGCTTATGGAGGTTCCCAGGCTAGGGGTAGAATTGGCCTGGCCTACGCCAGAGCAACGTGGGATTCCAGCTGTGTCTGCAACCTACACCACAGCTCATAGCAACGCTGGATCCTTACACCACAGCTCAGGGCAACACTGGATCCTTAACCCACTGATTGAGGCCAGGGATCAAACCTGCATCCTCATGGTTGTTAGTCGGGTTTGTTAACCACTGCGCCACGATGAGAGAGCTCCAAGTATTTCTTATTATACTTAACATCGCAGTTATGAAGCTTGTTGACATTAAAAGCGAAACAGTCGGTTATTTAACCAGCAAAAATGGGTTTAACTGGAAATAGCATAGAGTTGTAATTCAGGACAAACAAGTAACAGCTAAAAACATAGGCAAGTTCAATAAAGGAGAAGATTGTTGTATAGAGAAAAAGCAAGTGGTTGGAAGAGGTTGTTTTGAAATAAAGTCCATTGGAGAAAAGTGAGAGTTCAAGGTAATGACACTTTCTCATTGGCCTAGTTGCTGGGGTGGTAGTCGATTTCTTATAGGATATTCAACACATGTCTTTTCTTGATGATTCTTCTGTTGGGGTCTGTAACTGACAATTTACGTGTAGTTGACTTTGTGTGGTACTGCACCAGAGCTCCCCCTTCTGGCTTCCTGATGTCATTTTAGTGAGGTTTCCCTTTATGATACACAGTTTCAGTGTGTGTGTTAAACTTCAAATTTTCTTTTTTAACGGCCACGCTCGTGGTATGTGGAAGTTCCCAGGCCAGGGATTGAATCTGACCCATAGCTGCAGCAACACCAGATCCTTTAACCCACTGCACAGGGCCAGGGATCAAACTGCCTCCACTCCCCAGGCACCCAAGCCACTGCAGTTAGATTCTTGACCCACTGCCACAGTGGAATCTTAAACTTCAATTTTTTTAAAACATTATTAATTTTAAAAACCAGATTTGAAGTAGATAAACCATTTGTATGTTTTTCACCAATTCCTTAATGGCAGTTTCCATAAGAACCCCACTATCTGTGTATATGCCTATGTATGAAAAATAATATAGAAACTAGAGTTCCTGTTGTATCTCAGCTGTAATGAACCTGACTAGTATCCATGAGGATGTGGGTTCAATCCCTAGCCTCACTCAGTGGGTTAAGGATCTGGCATTGCCATGAGCTGTGGTATAGGCTGCAGATGTGCCTTGGATACAGCAGTACTGTGACTGTGGTGTAGGCCAGCAGCTACAGCTCTGATTCAACCCCTAGCCTGGGAACTTCCATATGCCACACCTGGGGCCCTAAAAAGCAAAAAAAGAAAAAAGAAAAGAAAAAAAAAGACTAACATACACAAACATACTTTAGGGTCAATAGCTGATCTAGCTAGTAAGCTCTTCTAAGGTTCTTTGAGATTAATGAGATGTAGTGGTGTAGCTTTAATTTTGTTTACCCCAGAGCAGAACCTGAGATAAGAATTACATATAGTTTATGAGGTGATTCTGTTATTGAACTCAGGTTCAGCTGCTCATTGCTCAAGAGTCCAATACTGAGAGACAGCTGTTGGGTAAAAGGAAAGATAGCTTTATTGAGGCAGCTGGCAATCCTGGAGAAAAGGTGGACTCATGTGCCAAAGAACAAACTACTGACTCCCCAGTTTTTGTCAGAGCTTATATAGGGAAAAATGGAAGGGCATACATGTTGAGGAGGGGGTTGCAGGGTACCTGATCAGCTCAAAGACATTTTTCTGACTGGTCGGTAGTGAAGTAATTGGCAATCAACATCATTAGACTTCTGGTTCCAAGTGGTCTGGGGTCTACATGCTTGTGGGAAGGAAATTCTTCACTGTGGTGGAACTTTCAGTATCTGCAAAATAGCTCGAAGGTTATGGTACAGAATACTGTCTATAGCCCTTGAGGAGGAACTAACAGCTCTTTGTGTGATGGCTAAATTATTATTATTTTGTCTTGTTTGATGATCCTCCTCTGTTTCTGCATTTCTCCCTTCTCTGGTTAAATTTACTCTTCAGAACTCAGGGAAGGCCTAGGAGTCTAAAGTTTTTCTACAAGTAAGAGGCAGATGAAGGATACGTGGCAGGGCAAGGGTCTGTCCCTGGGGCACCTTAGGGTCCTGCTCAGTTACAATTCCAAGAGGTGCCCATAGTACAGAAGTAGGAAAGTGAGACAGAGGAGGAAAGAAAGCCAACACAGAGTACAGGGTACCTCAGTCAGTAATTGATGCTCAATCCTTATAAGGGCCTTTTGATAATAACCAATATTTTTAAATAAATAAATGGAAGCTGAAGATTTTAAGGAAACTGCATAAGCTCACAGAGCTAAGAAGTGGTAGAACAAGAATTTGTACCAGTCTGATCAGAGCCCAAGGAGAGTTTGGCCTTTAGGATAGCAAACCAGGAAGACTGGATTAAGATGGCAGAATAGAAAGACTGGAACTCAGCTTCTCTCCCCAAAATAACAAAACTACAACCAAATGCCGAGCAACGTTCTAACAAATGGACTGTGAATTTTCAAAAAGATACTCTACTCAGAAGACAGGAGGCCACATCAAGAGGTAGGAGGGGTGATTACGTGATAGAAGCAACCCCATACCTCCCGGGTGGGAAGCCCCACAGACTGGAAAGTAACTGTATCACCTACAGGACTGAGAGTTCTGAGCCCCACGTCAAATCCCCACACCTGGGGGATCTGGCACAGGGAGAAAGAGCCCTCGGAGCCTCTGGCAGTGAAGGCCAGCGGGGCTTGTGTGCAGGAGCTCCACAGGACTGCGGGAAACAGAGACCCCATTCTTGAAAGGCACACACAGACATTCACGTGCACTAGGTCCCAGGGCAAAGCAAAGTCTCCATATGAATCTGGGTCAAACTTGACTGCAATTCTTGGAGGATCTCTTGGGAAAACAGGGGTGGCTTGTTGTGGGGCAAGGGCATTGGAGGCAAAGCTCTCAGGAGCATTCATCAGCCTGCATTTCTCTGGAGGTGGCCATTTTTGGGAAAATCTGGTCCCTCCCATCAGCACTGAGAAGCCCCAGGCCAAAAAATAATCCAGGTGGGATCACAGACCCACCCATCAGTAAACAGGCTGCCTAAAGACCCCTCAGGCACACAGCCAGGGTCTAATATCCAGAGACAAAGCCCCACCCATCAGAGGGATAGGAATCAACCCCACCTACTAGTGGGCAGGCACCAGTCCCTCCCATGGGGAAGCCTACAGCAACCCCCCCACACACCAACTTTAGCCACAGGGGAGGCAAACACCAGAACTAAGAGAGGCTACAACCCTACTGTCTTCCAAAAGTCACCACACCAAAAACCTACAAAAATGAAAAGACAGAAAACTATAACTCAGATAAGGAAGAAAGAAAAAAGCCCAGAAAAACAGCTCAGTGATGAGATTATCAGCCTACCAGAAAGAGATTTTAGACTGTTGATGCTAAAGATGATGCAAGACATTGGAAATAAACTAGAGGCAAAGATTGATAATTTTCAGGAAACTCTGAGCAACGAAATACAAGATGTAAAAATTAAGCAAGAAGAGATGCAAAATACAATAGCTGAAATAAAAAATTCATTAGAAGCAGTCAACAGTAGAATACAGGAGGCAGAAGAATGAATCAGCGAGGTGGAGGACTGATTAGTGGGAATCACTAATGCAGAAGAGAAAAGAGATAAAAGATTGAAGGGAAATGAGAGTATCAGAGAACTGGGATAATGTTAAACGCACCAACATCGTATTATAGGGGTGGCAGAGGGAGAAGAGAGAGAGAAAGGGACAGAAAAAATATTTGAAGAGATAACAGCCGAAAAATTCCCTAACATGGGAAAGGAACCACTCACTCAAGTCCAGGAAGTGCAACGAGTACCATATTAAATAAACCCAAGGAGGAACACCCTGAGAAATATATTAATCAAAATGACCAAAATTAAAGACAAAGAGAAAATATTGAAAGCAGCTAGGGAAAAGAAATAACATACACGGGAACCCCAATAAGGTTATTGGCAGATTTTTCAGCTGAAACTCTGTAGGCCAGAAGGGAGTGGCATGATGTACTTAACGTGATGAAAGGAAAAAACTTCCAACCAAGATTACTTTACCCAGCAAGGCTCTCATTCAGATTTGAAGGAGAGATCAAAACCTTTACAGGGAGTTCCCTTCGTGGCTCAGTGGTTAACGAATCCGACTAAGAACCGTGAGGTTGCGGGTTCAATCACTGGCCTTGCTCAGTGGGTTAGGGATCCGGCATTGCTGTGAGCTGTGGTGAAGGTTGCAGACGCGGCTCGGATCCCGCATTGCTGTGACTGTGGCGAAGGCTGGCAGCTACAGCTCCTGTTAGACCCCTCGCCTGGGAACCTCCATATGCCACAGGTGCGGCTCTACATAAAGGCAAAAAGACAAAAGAAAAAGAAAAAGCCTTTACAGATAAGCAAAAGCTAAGAGATTTTTGCAACACTAAACCAGCTTTACAACAAATCCTAATGGAACTTCTCTAGGCAGAAAAGAAAAGGCCACAACCAGAAACAAAAACACCACAAATGACAAGGCTCACCAGTAAAGACATATATACAGTAAAGATACTAAACCATCCATGCAAATCAGAAATTGTGAGGAGAGAGCACAAATGCAGGACACTGGAGATGCACTTGCAATTAAGAAACCAACAACTTAAAACAATCTCATCTATATATAGACTCCTATATCAAACCAAAAATCTGCAATTGATACACAAACAAATAAGAAAAGTCAACTGAAATACAACATTAAAGATAGTCATCTTGTGAAGAAGACAACAAGAGAATAGGGGAAAAAAGCACAACAAAAACCCAAAACAGTTAATAAAATGGCAATAAAACATACATACCAATAATTACCTTAAATGTTAATGGACTCAGTGCCCCAACCAAAAGACATAGACTAGCCGAATGGGTACAAAAACAAGACCCATATATATGCTGTTTTCAAGAGACCCACTTCACTTCTAGGGTCACATACAAATTGAAAGTGAGAGGATGGAAGAAAATATTCCATGCAAATGGGAATCAAAAGAAAGCCGGGGTAGCAATTCTCCTATCAGACAAAATAGACTTTAAAATGAAGAACATTTTAGGAGACAAGGGAGGGCACTACATAATGATCAAAGGATCAATCCAAGGAGAAGATATAACAATTTTAAATATCTATGCACCCAACATAGGATCACCACAATATATAAGGCAAATAACTGCTAACAACCTTAAAAGGAGAAATCAACAATAACACAATCATAGTTCGGGTGGGGGACTTTAACACCCCACTTACAGCAATGGATAGATCATCCAGACAGAAAATCAATAAGGAAACACAGGCCCTGAATGAAGCATTAGATCAGATGGACTTAATAGATATTTATAGCACATTCCATCCAAAAGCAACAGAATACACATTCTTCTCAAGTGCGCAAGGAACATTCTCTAAGATTGCTCACATCCTGGGCTACAAATCAAGCCTTGGTAACTAAGATAATTGAAATCATATCAAGAGTCTTTTGTTTGTTTGTTTTGTTTTGTTTTGTTTTGTGGCATATGAAGGTTCCCAGGCTAGGGGTCAAACAGGAGCTGTAGCAGCCGGCCTACACCACAGCCACAGCAACACGGGATCCAAGCCGTGTCTGCAACCTACACCACAGCTCACGGCAACGCCAGATCCTTAACTCACTGAGCGATGCCAGGAATCAAACCCGCAGCCTCGTGGTTCTTAGTCGGATTCATTAACCACTGAGCCATGACAGGAACTCCTCAAGCCTCTTTTCTGACCACAATGCTATATGACTGGAAATCAACAACAAGAAAAAAATGGCAAAAAATACAAACACGTGGAGACTAAACAACATGCTACTCAACAACCAATGGATCACTGAAGAAATCACAGAGGAAATTAAAAAATACCTAGAAGCAAATGACAACAAAGATGACACTCCAAAATGTCTGGGATACAGCAAAAGCAGTTCTAAGAGGAAAGTTTATAGCAATACAAGCCTACCTCAGGAAACAAGAAAAAGCTCGAATAAACAACCTAACTTTACATCTAAAGCAGCTAGAGGGAAGAACAGACAAGACCTAAAGTTAGTAGGAGAAAAGAAATCATAAAGATCAGAGCAGAAATCAATGAAATAGAAACGAAGAAAACTGTAGAAAAGATCGATGAAACTAAAAGCTGGTTCTTTGAAAAGATCAACAAAATTGATAAACCCCTAGCAAGACTTATCAAGACAAAAAGAGTTCCCTTCGTGGCTTAGTGGTTAACGAATTCGAGTAAGAACAATGAGGTTGCGGGTTCGATCCCTGGCCTTGCTTAGTGGGTTAAGGATCCGGCGTTGCCGTGAGCTGTGGTGTAGGTTGCATACGCGGCTTGGATCCCGCGTTGCTGTGGCTGTGGTGTAGGCCGGCTGCTACAGCTCCTGTTAGACCCCTAGCCTGGGAACCTCCATATGCCGCGGGTGCGGCTCTAGATAAAGGCAAAAAGACAAAAAAAAATTAAAAAAAAAAGATGAAAAGAGACAGGACACAAATCAATAAAATTAGAAATGAAAAAGAAGTAACAACAGACATCATGGAAATACAAAGAATCATAAGAAACTACTATGTGCAACTATATGGCAATAAAATGGAAAACCTAAAAGAAATGGACAAATTCTTAGAAAAGTACAATCTTCCAAGACTAAACCAAGATGAAATAGAAAATATGAATATACCAATCACAAGTTCTGAAATTGAAACTGTGATTAAAAAACTTCCAACAAACAAAAGTCCAGGACCAGATGGCTTCACAGGCGAATTCTATCAAACATTTCAAGAAGAGTTAACACCTATCCTTCTGAAACTATTCCAAAAAATTTCAGAGGAAGGGACACACCCAAACTCATTCTATGAGACAACCATCACCCTGATACCAAAACCAGACAAAGATACCACAAAAAAAGAAAATTACAGGCCAACCTCACTGATGTACATAGATGCAAGAATCCTCAACAAAATACTAGCCAATTAAATCCAACAATGCATTAAAATGATTATGCATCACGATCAAGTGGGATTTATCCCGGGGATGCAAGGATTCTTCAGTATTCACAAATCAATCAGTGTGATACACCACATTAACAAACTGAAGAATAAAAACCATATGATCCTCTCAATAGATGTAGAAAAAGCCTTTGACAAAATCCAAAACCCAGTTCTGATAAAAACCCTTCAGAAAGTGGGCATGGGGGAATGTACCTCAACATAATCAAGGCCATCTATGACAAAACCAGAGCTCACATCATTCTCAATGGTGAAAAGCTAAAAGAATTCTCACTGAGATCAGGAACAAGACAGGGATGTCCACTCTCGCCACTGCTATTCAACATAGTTTTGGAATTCCTAGCCACAGCAATCAGAGAAGTAAAAGAAATAAAAGGGGAGTTCCCGTCGTGGCTCAGTGGTTAACGAATCCGACTAGGAACAATGAGGTTGCGGGTTTGATCCCTGGCCTTGCTCAGTGTGGTTAAGGATCTGGCATTGCTGTAGCTGTGTAGGTTGCAGACCCAGTTCGGATCCCGCATTGCTGTGGCTGTGGTGTAGGCCAGCGGCTACAGCTCCAATTAGACCCCTAACCTGGGAACCTCCATATGCCACAGGTGTGGCCCTAGAAAAGGCAACACACACACATACACACACACACACACACACACACACA